>VZTQ01003797.1:102471-124707 GCA_013400755.1 Pelecanoides urinatrix
TGAGTTGCCTGCCCCTTCTTCCAAAGGTGATAAACTCTCCTTTTCTTCTTGAGTCCCAGCAAGAGTTGTCTGTTCAGCCAGGCCAGTCGTCTTCCCCACCCATTCTTCTTACGGCACATGGGGACGGCCCGCTCCTGAGCCTTTAAGACTTCCTACTTGAAGAACGTCCAGCCTTCCTGGACTCCTTTGCCCTTCAGGACTGTCTCCCAAGGGACTGTCTCGATCAGTGTCCTGAGCAGGCCAAAGTCTGCCCTCTGGAAGTCCATGGCAGCAGTTTTGCTGGCCCCTCTCCTTCCTTCACCAAGTATGGAGAATTCTATCATTTCATGGTCGCTAAGCCCAAGCCGGCCTCCGACCACCACATCTCCCACCAGTCCCTCTCTGTTTGTGAACAGCAGGTCAAGTGAGGCACCTCCCTTTACTTGTGAAAGAAGCTTCACAAGTACTTCTAATCATTGGACAATGTCGTGAGTCATAAATGTTATTTAACTCTCAGGGAATTCATTGAGTATGGTCAGTTCAGGGTTAATGAGGGAGACCATATTTAAATTGATTTTATTATTGTGTCTTTTTTTCTTTTAAGAAATTCTTTTTTTCACCTATTTCTACTCCATCTTTTTCATTCTTTACTGGTTTGATTCTTTGGTAACAGTTCACAAGCCTAACAGTCATCCTCCAGACCCATAATATACATGGAAATTATTAAAACTCAGATATGCATTTTAGAAAAAAGAGCACCTGAAGTAACCAAAATTTTGAGTAGGGAAATTTGAATGACTAATCAAGCAAACTAAGGTAAATATTTTTACATTCTAAGTACTTTATTCCACCTGCAGGTAAGTTATAAATACGGTGAACCAGAAAACTCATGAGAGGAAGAGACATAAAGGAGAGACAGATACCAGAAGTCTAGGATATTTTATGGTTGTATCTATGTATATAGCTATATCATTAGGAAGTAATTTAATGCGGGAGGATCATCTGATGCAAGCAGCAGTGCTCAGACCTTACACTGAGATAACCAGCGTAGGCCGAGATAAGGTTTGATCTCAAATGGAATATCTCCACCAACTGAATGTCTCTATGTATGTTGTTTGAAGCTGTTCAAAGAACCAGTTTTTGGGTTGGACCCTTATGTACTCATCAGAGGTTCAAGCACAATTATTGTGAAACTGTATTGGAGCTTCTGGTTGATTTTTCCCTGGTAGGAGTCCAGCTCATGCGTACCAAAACTACTCTGTGAACTTGAGCAACCTATAGTAAGAGTGGATGATTTGCCTCAAAACCACATTACTGCACTGAGTCAAAATGCTAAAGTAGATGCAGTTGATGTGGAGTATGTGACAACTACAGTTTGTCAGAGGATTGTACCTTGGTACCTTTTCCAGGCTGCAGCGGATGGATTATCAAATGAATGGCAAAGGAATATCTCTCGACTTGTTTTGATACGCTTGCTGCAATTTGAATCCATACTCTTGCTTTGCAGCATGAATTTGTTGAACTTTTTAAGAAACATTGTGCAACAGAAGGCAGTTCATCATGAATGATTCATATCTGGAATAGTTTTAAATGTGTAAACAAACAAAAGCTCTTTTAAAATGAGGTGTCAACAGTGGTCAGGGAAACTTATCCATAAACATAATTTTTACATACATATCTGTATCCGTATGTGCTATGTATGCCTATAATACTTTCTTACTGAGAAATTTAAGCATCTTACAAACATTAGCTAATTAACTTCACAGAAGAATCCCAAATAAGCTACCAAAAAGATACCATTCTGATAATTAACCATACCACAGTCTGGTTGTCTCAGTCTAGCACCTAGGTGTAGCCTAGGTATTAACATTAGCATCAACTCTACTTTGAAACAGTGCTGGCAATCCAGTTAGAATTTCCGGAGACTGAAAGGCAGGGAAATCGAACTACCCACTCATTTTTAGATGCCATTTATTCAGTTTATAAGGCAATATAAGAATTGTTCGCATTGCTACCACAGCCTGTGTGGTATTTATTCTGAGTCAAATACCTTTTGCCTATTCCTGCAGCTGGGTCTGTATTCATCACTACAGTAGCAGGACTTGGCCTTCTGCAGATAGGACATGAAAGAAAACAAAAGATTTCTGATTATTGTTTTGCTGAACAGCAGCAGGTGAGCTGGGAGATATAATACAGCTACTTTGCTCCTGAGCAGAGCAACAAAAAAAAGGCTGCAGTATGTGAGTATGCTGATCTGAACATGTTGATTTCTCTTACAAATGCATCATAGAGAAAAAGTCAGGACATTTATTCTGAACTGCTTTGGAATATCATTAATAAAGGCAGTAATTTCTTCATAATGAAGAAGATGTAATATTAATATATAATATTGCTACAAATAATTTATAAATTAACCTGCAAATGAATTGCTTTTACTTATTTTAGACATCCCATGATAGAGGAACTGATGTCAGTGTTCATCTGTGACTTGCAGTGCCATTGGAGAGTTATGCTTTTTGAATTTTAATAAAGCTCAGTGTGCTTCCTCCCCTCATTGATGACAAAGGAGGAGATTGAGACTGACTAAACACTTTTGAGTATTCAGACTTTCTTTGAATTCAGTTATCAGATTGAAGAACCGTAGGCATATCGCTGTAATATTTTATATATAAATCACTTCAGGGGAATATACAAGGTAATGAAAAATAACAGAGAAACGTCAGTCAATTGCACCTATTTACTTCTGTTCATGATTAAAAAATTAGAGGGTTTTCAATGGTAAAACTTAGTTTTAAAATGTAGAGGAAAGCAAATGTTTACACAGGGAATTACTGTGTGGAGCTCATTAATGAAAGATAGGAGTTAGGTATACAGCCTAGTAAATTTAAAAAGCATATTCCAACATCACATAAATGATAAAAGCATTCTCCTAGTACTTCTAGGACAAAATTTTAAGGGCTATCAATCAAGTTTCAGAACACAACTTGTTCAATAATTAGGGTCAGGAAGAAATGTTTCCTTTGGTTTCTTCTGGAAGTGTAACATTTCTAATGGGGGCCATACTGAATGATTCAAAAGCAATTTAAAAACTTTACAGTGAGGCCACTTTTTACAACATCTAGGAAAAGATAGGCTAAAAACCATAAATTAGTAGTTGTAATGGTTCCTGGTGTTTTATTTTCTTTTGTTAGAACCATGGCAAGGATGACAGGCAGTTGGATAGAATGTTTTATGAACGGATAAACCAAAAGCAATCAGACAATGAAGCTGGAATATGCAAGTGTAAATATACTTTAATTCTTTTATTTTACAGCTTGGAGAAGCTTGGTTTTCTCCATTGATCACTGGCTATTTATTCACTGTATATCATGTCCAAACATGTGAAAGAAGACTTATGGAGCTTGTTTGAATTTGAATGATATATGAACGTGAATTTGCTTTTGAACACCTCTTTGCAGCTGTATAGGTATCCTACTGACTGCACCACATTTGGTAGCATTCCAGAAATCCACGAATAAAATTCCAAGACTGTCTGTCTCATCTTTCCCAGGGGTCAAGATGGTTGCCATATTTCATTTGTTGTCTTTTGTTATGTGTATGGGACTTCTACAGCCCTTTTCGAAGTTACCTCTTCCTATGTTTCATATAAAAACCTCTATCTAAGTTTTTCTTTCTTTGGAGCACTTATTTTACCTCACAACTTCTTATTTGTATAATGTTGAGAATCACTGATTTATTCTGAGTTTCAAGCACTGCAGCAATTTAATTGAGTTTCCTTTTCTGCTCAGAAGCTGCAGATGGTTTTGTGAATGTTTTTTTTTCGAGCCATATGACATTTTAACAGCTTGTAATTCTTACTGGAGGGGGGGGGGAAGAGAGAGAGACAGACAGACAGAGAGAGAAGGAATTTCCTCGTGTAACTTCAAATAGCATTTTTGTGTCTTGTGACGACCGCTTATATTTTGGGACACTTCGTTTTAGTAAAGTTTAGGTAAAATCTTCCAAAGTACATGAGCTAAGCACTAAGTCCACCATTGCTTTTCCAGTATCGGTTTTTCTTTTTTTCTTCATAATTCACTATGGATAAGATCACCCGAATAATTTTGTTTTGGAGATTGAGCTAGGAAGTTGTTAGGATGTAATACTTAATTTGTTTATTGACAAAGTTTTATTTATTAAATACATATTTATTAAAGTTTAATAGCAGCAAGTGAAAGACCATTTAATAGAATTAAGAGACAGAAAGCCAGTATCTGATTCTTCCCTTCTGCGTGAATTTAAAATGCTGGTTATTTTAATCAAATTCAATGCGTATTCCGCACGTCAAGTTCAGAGTTAGTGCATAGCAGCAAAGGTATGAGAGTTGTTTCTCTATAGTGGTAATGTAGGTCAACAACACAAACAACCATTTTAAGCTGGCAAATGGCAATGTAAGTGAAGAGTAGATATAATAGTTTAAATATAGTAAGATAACATATACACAAGTCCAACCTTTGGCAAAAGTGTCATTAACATAAATTCCTCCTATCCCACCAGCATTTTTGTTTTCAATATTTTGTGTGGAATAGACTATTTGAAAGGGAATTATTGACTGGGTGCTCAGACCAGAGCCAGTTCCAATACAGCCAAGGTGTTATGTATGCAATAATTCATCTGTTAGAGGGGTAAAATACCTGTATGTGAATCTCTTCCTGATTTGTATTTGTTTTGTTTGTGTAAACCAAGTTTAATAAAGTGGTTTTTTAAATGAAGTTTCTTCATTCTGATTATACTGCATTACATTTATAGCTGCCCTCAGCTAGACTTCAGGCTTCATTATATGAGATATATATGATTTTATGGCATGAGGTGAAACAAATTCACTGATAGAAAATTAGACTTTTAGAGGACTTCAGAGCTGATAGGATATTTAAAGTGAAGAGTTCAAGACCTACTGAAGCAGAAACCTAGCAGTTTTTTTGGAGTAGCTGGCAGATGGAATGACACATGATGATAATGAAGGTATTCAAAAGAAGTCTGAAGAGCAGATTTGATTGCTTAAGATTGTAAACTTCAGTTTAATACTATAGATATTATTATTGAAGTTTTTTCTGGAAAACCCCAAAGTAGTTTTTCTGAAACAATTTATTTTCCACATGCTTTATACTATCAGTTATCTGTGTGTAACCATTTAGATCCCAATTTGAAACTGATTAGCCTTAAATCAATACAGGCATGTACATATTTTTTCTATACTAATAAAAAGCCATATTTCCACTAAAATTTTTCTTGCATGAATGTGGTTTTCAGGTTATAACTTTCCTTAGCTCTTCAGGATAGCTATAAGGATTTTTTAATTAATTCAATCTGGTCATTCTCCTCCTTCTGAGTAGCAGCAAATGTCTTACCATTGGAGAAAATTTGGTGGTCTATATTCTGAGTGTATTTGGAGTTTATCTTATTCTGATTCCACACATTCACCAATACTGGAACAGAAACCATCACAAATAGTACACAAATAAATAAAAATTACTTGTTTGTTGAAAATAAGAATGATTCCAGCTTCCTTGTTTCAGAAGAAAAAAAAATATATAAACTTTAAAAAATGCCATCTCCCAAACTTGTTTCCACTGTTTTGTTTAAAAAAAAAAAAAGTTTTTAATGAGAAATTTTAATCAGCAACAGTAAAAAATATATGCTATTTGAAACTGGTTTTCAAAATAAATGTTGTTTAACCTCAAAATTTATTGCATTTTATACAGTGACTCTTCTTAAAGAACTACCATATTCCTCACTTCATTCATGCTGATAGGACAATAGCATGATTTTAGATTACTGATCTGAAAGAAACAGAGGATTCCTCTGCATGAAAACATTCAAGTAAGATAATAAATGTTATTGCCTAGAATACTAAATTTATACCCTCTGGCAGTCCAGTCATTATTTTGTTACTTTTGGAGTATTCCAAATTACATTACAATTCCAACTGATACAAATTTATTTAAAAGAGATTACATTTAGCTTTTGGATTTAACAGAAATGTATGTACAACAGCAACACCATGTAAGGGCAAAACATATAAGGATATTCATGCACTAATCCAGCTGAACTAATTTATCCAACCAAATGCAATGTTGCAGTTATGTTGAACAGTTTATGTCCACAACTGCCTCCCTTAAGACAGCTCTCTAGCACTGTTTCGGGAAAGGTGTTTTCATTGCTATGACTCTTAAACGTTATACTTAGGGACTCCCTCTTCCGAAGAGTTTAAATCCAACCCTTCCCTTAGCCATGCATGATTTTTCCATAGATTATTTTATTACAATTAGATTGTGAGTAAAATCTTATTCAAGAATGAATGAGGTGTATACACTGCAGGTCAAAAGTGATCAGAGGCAAATTTAGAGCAAACTTAGAACAAATGTGTTCTAAAAAATATTTAAGAGCTTAACCCTACTAATTTATTCCAATGGAAGTCTGGAACTAAAACACTAAAAAAAAATCTAATAAGATTTGGTCTTCATCTTTATGCACCAAAATGTCTTTTAAAATCCATCATTTGGCTCATGGCTTTCTAGTAACTTCCTCTCTAGAATAGAAGTAGCAGAAATACACAAGCATGATCACAGGCTAAAAATCCTTGCTGAAGGATAGTTTACTAGCTTAGGTGTAATACTTTAACTGTATAGCTACAATGTATGGATAGTCAGTTTTTTTCTTGTGCGTGAAGCTGCTCCTCCTTCATGTGAATATATCTTATTGTGTGAATTCTATTCCAAAGATCTGCAAAAGGTTTTTTTGAACAGATGTAGATATAAGTCTACTGACTTTCAGCATATACTGCCATTAACTATCAGACTTCTATTGTTCTTCTAACCAAACAGATATATGCTTCTTAAGAGGGTATTGTCTACTAAGTATAGTCACAAAAATTGTAGGATTTCTAAAATTATTTTCCCCTACATTAACTTTGGGGAAATATTAAAAAAGAGGAACATGATGCAATCTTTTCTAGAGCACCAGCTAGGGCAAGATTAAGCAGATTCCAGTTAGCTACCTAAGATTACACATGCATAAAAACATTAATGGCAATAAGGTGCTGTAGATGTCTGAAAATGTAATGAGAAGACAATGAAGCTACAAATTTGTAATTGAGGTGTAATTTGGTCTGCAGAATCTTTATTACTCTATTAAAGGAAGGAAGCAGGTTGCCTTTCAGGCTGAGTTTGTGTCGCTGGCAGTTAATTTTTTTTCATATTCATTGCAAACCGTTTTAATATTGGAATCACTGAAGCAATAATGAACAGAGAATTAAATAATCACATGCAAGGTATGATTGCATTTTAAAGAAACCTGCCCCATGGCTGAGGGAAATTACAGTAAATTTTGTCCCATACAAACACAGTTTGGGTAAAAGAGCTGCAAGTTTAAAAGAGGAAGGGAAATCTTGTGTGTTAGAGGAAAGAACTGCTTTCTTATAAATCAGTCATTTATGAAGGAAATAATATCACTCGGCTTTGAACTCAGTTTACTGATGTCTCTACCTCATTGTGCAACTTTCATTGTTCTACTAAGTGTGTTCCCCAGTCCTTCTAGTCTCCTGCTGCAAGGGAGTTTTCAAATGTCTGGGATGGTACAGGACAAAATAGTAAGCTTTCTTACGGATACTCTGTTTACACCTGTTTAAGGAAACACATCTGTGACTTAAATATTTATGAAGTGCTATGCTGAATTAGGTCCTGGACTCATCTAATCCAGTATTAGTTTTCTGACTACACAGAGCACTGGAGACAGTGACAAAATATCTGAAAGGCAGGGATGCTATAATCTGGTTTGTGAAAGATTCAGACTAAATTCCAATGCTTAGAGATTAATGTTAATGGATGAAACTTGATCTTTTTTAAAAGGCTCATTTTTCATAACTCTGAGTGTGATGTCCTTTCTGGCCAACAGAGAATTTAATTAAGTGACAGGAGTATGAACATCAACAGAAATATTTGTTTTGAAACTACTTTTCTTAATCCACGGAGAATGAAAGTCTCAGTCTGGTGATTATTTTTTCCCTGATGTAAATTGAAATTTCAGTGACACAATCTTCTGTGGGTTAGATTAATCAAATAATAGATTACAATTAGATTACAAGATAGACTCTGCAGCAAAGAAGTCAAAGAAATAAATCCAGATTTGCCTTCTTGATGTTGATGCAATGATTTTTGACCAACTCTTTACCCTCTCAGTACTACAACTACAGGTACAATTGTAGCTAGCATTCTTTTAGTAATAATTGTCTTCTCTGTGCAGTATTTTCTGTAGTGAATGTCTTTTCTTCTTGCATGTAACACAAAGACCTCAATTTACAAAGGCTGAATGCCTGGTTGGTACTTACTAAAACAGAATAAATTCTCTGTTATATGGTGCATAACTGCCTTTTGGTGCTAGGGTAAAGACAGCTGTCACAAAGACATAGTGTACAGGAAAATTCAGAAAGTGTTTGCTTTTGTGTTACATCTGAACACTTTGCCCTTTAAGAAAAAATACACTTTTTGATTTGGAAGTTACGATTTAAAATGAAACCTGCCCTTAATTTGTTTTCTTTTCTCTCTCTCTTTTTCTTTTTCTTTTTCTTTTTCTTTTTCTTTTTCTTTTTCTTTTTCTTTTTCTTTTTCTTTTTCTTTTTCTTTTTCTTTTTCTTTTTCTTTTTCTTTTTCTTTTTCTTTTTCTTTTTCTTTTTCTTTTTCTTTTTCTTTTTCTTTTTCTTTTTCCTTTTTCTTTTTCTTTTCTTATGTTTCTTTTTTTCCTCTTCCTCTTCCTCTTCCTCTTCCTCTTCCTCTTCCTCTTCCCTTTCCCTTCCCCTTTCCCTTTCCCTCTTCCTCTTTCTTTTTCCTATTTTCTATTTTCTATTTTCTATTTTATTTCCCCTTTTTCTTTTCCCTTTTTGCTTTTCACTTTTTCTCCCACAGAAGAAGACTATCATCTGCTGTGTGGCAGAGTTCTAGCTGATGACCGGGAAGCTCCTAGGTATTACCATATAACAAATAAGAGTATCAATATTCATGGAACCATGAGCAGATTATTTCTGATTAATGTTAACTCTTGGAAGGTCTGCCTTCTCAGCGGTACACTTTCTCAAAGAACTTTATTTAGTCAAAGTCTGCAAAAGCATTGGTGTGAGGCAAGGGAAGGCAGCACAATGAGCTGTGCCAGGGCTGGGTGGCAGTGGGAGTCAGGGGTAGGGAGTGCACCTTGCAGTGGATCCCAGCAGATTACACAGCCCACAGCTGTACTGCCATACTGTAACCTCTGGCTCCATTCTATCACCCTGTATGCCAGATGCATTTGACCAGTAGATCTAATATCATCTCATCTGATTCAGTGCTGTCAGTGACACTGTGGTAGCTGTAGGTCAGCCAAAGATCAGCCAGTATTGTAAAGTATGTGAAGCCACAAATAATGAAATCAAGACCATAGAGCTCTGTTGCAAAACATGAAATGTATCTCACACTAGCTAACAGCTTTTCACAAATCTTAGATGTGGTTGCCGTTTCTCTGCTAAATGGAGTACAGATTATTCCATTCATGTGCAGATCCAAAACAAGATGTGTAGGAAAGAATGAATGCACTTTGGAGGTTTTAGAAGGTGAGGAGTATACCCAGTCTATGAAGAGTTGTTGCAACTTTGGGAGTTTCCTCAAACTCAGCAGAACAGCAAACTATACCCAATGCAAACTACAGTGTAAATACTAACAAATGACTGGCCTAGCAGATGAAGGGAAAGCAGTGGATATTGTCTACCTGGACTTCAGCAAGGCCTTTGACACTGTCTCCCATAAATTCCTCATATACAAGCTGTTGATGTATGGGCTGGATGTGCAGACAGTGAGGTGGATTGAAAACTGGCTGAACGGCCAGGCCCAGAGGGTGTGATCAGTGGCACAGGGTCTAGCTGGACCTAGTAGCTAGCAGTGTAACCCAGGAGTCAATACTGGGTCCAGTCTTGTTCAATGTCTTCATTGATGATCTGGATGATGGGGCAGAGTATACCCTTAGCAAGTTTGCAGATGACACAAAACTGGGAGGAGTGGCTCATACGCCAGAGGGTCATGCTGCCATCCAGAGAGACCTTGACAGGCTGACAGGAACCTTATGAAGTTCAACAGGAGAAGTACAAAGTCCTGCACCTGGGAGGAACAACCCCATGCACAAATATATGCTGGGACTGGCTGTCTGAAAAGCATCTTTGCAGAAAAGGACCTGGGGGTTGTGGTGGACACCAGGTTAAATGTGAGCTAACAATGTGCCCCCGTGTCAAAGAAGACTAATGGTATCCTGGGCTGCATTAGGCAAAGTACATTCAGCAGGTCTCAACCTGCTGGTGAGGCCACACCTGGAATACTGTGTCCAGTTCTGGGCTCCTTAGTACAAGAGACATAGACATACTGGAGAGTCCAATGAAGGGGCACAAAGATTTTTAAGGGACTGGAGCATTTCTCCTATGAGAAAAGTCTGAGAGAGCTCAGCCCAGTTAGTCCCCTTTAGCCCAGTTCAGGGGGGATTTTATTAGTGTATATAAATACCTGAAGCAAAGGTGCAAAGAAGATGGAGCCAGGCTTTTTTCAGCAGTGCCCAGTGACAGGACCAAGAGGCATTCAAGTTCACAACAAACTCAGTATCTAAGAACGATGTAACATGGCAAGGGATGTTCTTCTCAGGTTCATTGTGCTTACCATTGTTCACCTTAGCAATATTTCCTCCAATAATTATTTATGTAGCTTCTGATATATGGCTTATTTATGTTTTGCCCTTCCTATGAGTTTCTCCTTTATAGTTTACAAAGCCCAGAGCACATGAGAACTTGTCTCAAAATTTGCTGTCTGTAATTATGTCTGTATGAATCGGAAAAAAAAAATCCTTCTAGTTCAATCAATCAAACTTGCTTTTAAGAATAAATGATTAAATAAGAATAGTAATAGCAGAAAGATGGAAAAACCTTGGCAGGATCACTGTAAGGTCATCTCACCACTCTTTTGATACAAGACAGCATTCCTTATGTTTATATAATTTCTAGTGCATATTTACCTAATCCCTTTTTAAAACCCTCAGTGACATATACTTTAGAGTCACTCAGCCAACTATTCTTATGCTTTACTTTTCTTTTAAAAACCATTTTTTAATGTTCTTTGATGTAATTAAACCTATTGTTTCTTTTCATACATCATAAACACAGAAATCATTATTCCTATGGTCTTTGAAACCCTACTTGTTTAACTATAAACCTCCCTTCTTCAGGATAAATATTTCCTTTCAATTATTTCGTGGGGACAATATTTGTTATTTTTTATTGTTGTTGGTTTTTTTCTATTTGGTTGGTTTTTTTTTTCCCCTGGACTGCATTTCGGCATATAACATCTTAAAGCTCACTATCCAAAACTGGATGAAATACTCCAGTTGAGGACCTACCTTGGGGAGTGGGGGAAAACTTCATGACTTTTCCAGGAAAAGTTCCTTTTTCTGTTTATTAGAAGATGTAGCTGCATTGCAGTCATTAACATTATTTTGATTTACCCCACCTAAGTTCTGGCCAGTTAATCAATACAAATGATTTAAAACATTTCCAAAGGTAGCTTAATGATTTAGCCACATGTCTTGACCACGTGTTTCTTTCAGTTGTGTCATTTGTGAATCTTAATTTATACACTAACATGGTGAATTGTAATGACAGGGCAATTTCCTGATTGCCGTTGCATGCAATAAGCAGAAACGTTGTTTATCAGCAATCTGTAATCTTTAACCATTATATTAACACTGTTAGTCATTAACTAAAACTAGATTGGAAACCTTCGGAACTATTCTGATTATGCCACAATATGATGTTCTTTAATCAAATGGGAGGGGCAGGGGGGAGGAGGGAATCTAGTATCTATGTTTAATTTGTGTAAATAAAACATTATAATACTCCATTAACAGATCAGGTCAGCATTCTGATGGGATTACATGCCACTTTTTGCTGCCATTTTTAGCTGAAAAAAAGAACCTTTTATAACAGTGTATTTATTGGTTTCTTTACAGAAAGTTTGACTAAATACCATAAAGAACAACCTGTTCTTGGCTGGGCTATGGGATAGCTGGTCTAATCAGTTTCTTCTGTGTTTCATTTGTAATAAACCTTTTCTCACATTCAACCTTTCCAATTATTATCAGTGTTCCTTATAGTACATCCTAATCACCAGAAAGACCCATACACATTTCCAGTCAATTATCCAACAGTTAGTGGCATAAGAGTATATCCTGAAAAGTGCCATATTCTCCAAGGAGTTTGAATAATATCATTGGTGATATAGATACTTTTTTGGTGCTTTTTAATTTTTAGAAATTTAAACATGCATTTCATGAGAAAAATATGCTGTTTTCTAACAGCTAAGCTGGTAGACTAGGGTTAGAAAGAGCTGATGGATGAGAGGAATCTGAATCCTTGGTAGTCAGCTTGACAGCCAGCTGGCTACATTTATATTATATTTGGTTGCTTACATTTTGACAGAAAGTAAGAAGATTTTGTTCTCAAATTCCTTTCTGCTTAGATATTGGTTTCAAGGAGAATGAAAAATTATTGTCTTTGCTCCAATGCAGAATGAAAACAAATTTTGCTATTTTGAAATTCTGCATGAAGCAGAATCTCACTTGGTCCTTAGTGTTCTCCACTTTGACAAAAGCTTGCTTCAACTTTCAGGGTCATATCCTATTGTTGATAAAGTACTTTTAATGTTACACTTAGTTAATTTTCATAATATGTGAATTAAATTCCTCTCAAAGAAGAAGTTTGCTTTTGATAAAAATGCAGATAGTCTGTGACTTTAAAAAAGAAACATAATGAAATTAGGCTCATGACTTCTAACGACTTCACGGGGGTTTTTTGTTTGTTTTTTTTTTTTGTTGGTGAAAATTTCAAGCTTTACAAGGTTTACAAGTATTAGGACATATTCCGTGCTGACTTACACTCTGCAAAATCCTACTGAAAGAGAAATTTTTACAGAATGGAGATTACTAGCGATGGAACTTGAACCAAGGTCAGTTTCTAATATGCTCTTATTTTTTCTTCTGTAAAGAAAATCCCTTATTTGAATCATAATATTGATATGCACTAAGAATTTAATCTAGATGACAGTTGCTGAAATCTGAATGCTGACTTTAGTATTTACACAGTCTTTTATTCAGTTGACCAGAAGTTTGCCTTTTCCTCTCCTCCTCCTCCCCTTACTTCTGCGGACTTACTGAGGTGTTTTTCTCTGGGGAGTGATAACAATCAATCAGCTTTATTATATGTTTAGGCAGCTTTCATGACATGGATTCACATCTAGCTCCCTACTTAAATCTACAAACTTACCTCCACCTCTTTCAGGGACATGAGTCGTCTATTGCAGTGGAAGCCTTGATAACCAGCAATAAATGCTGAGGGTCTGTTGAGAGGCTGAGTGTAGAGCCAATTCTGCAGCGGTGGCTCTTCATGAGAGGAAGGATGCATGTAACAGCACACGTGTTAAGTTACACTTGTGTTGTATCATTCTTTAAGACACTGTTATGTTCCATCTTTTCATCACAGCCTAACTCAATGGCCATCCATTAAAGTATTTAAATTTAAAACTTTCATCTAAGGAAGTTCTGGGACATGCAGTCTTGACATAACCGGTGAGGGATTTCAGTGAAATTAGTGCATTATGCATGTTTGCAGTGTAACTGATCAGTAACACAAGGATAAGGGTCTCTTACATTGTATTCCTTCTGTCTTCTACAAAAGATGAGAAGTTCAAATTGTATTTTCAGTTACAAAAACAGAATTAAGGTTAACATGTATGAAAAGTAGATAGGATTTGACTGCTTTACATAGACGGGATAAAAGGTTAATTTCTTTTTTTTTTTTAACTCTTCTTTCACTTGATATCTCTTTCTATGTCTAACATTCTAGGTTAGGAATCCATATCAGCAAAAGCATGTAAGGCATAAAAAAGGAGTAGATGCTTCATAAAATAATTTGGAAAGCTCAGTTCCAACTTTCTTGTGATGTACATCTTGCAGACCAGAAATTGCTTGTGCTTCTAAAATAAATATCTCGTTGGGATCAGTGCACACTGAATTGTGATTGTGAGTTGATTTTCTGGTTGTTTTTGTCTCCTGTTACCAGGGCAGCAGACCCTACTTATTAGAGTAGCTAGGTGAATGAAGTAATATGCAAATTTGAGATAGGATTGCAGATAATCAGAGGTTTATTGAAAGCAAAGGAGATAATTCTGGTCACAGTGTTGAGTGGATTTAGACACTCCAGAAAATGTGGCTGGCCTTTTTGTAACATTCATTACTATTTGTGCCATCACTTCTGTGGTGACCCTGTTAAATTAGTTTTCAAAAGAGTGCTCAGACTGTACTTATGTACTTATCCTGTACCCAGGCCTCAGTCACTGGCTTTTATATTGCAAGGCTATAACTTCAGTGCTACCTCCATACCAAGTGTTATGTTGCAGCCAAGCTAATGCATCTAACAGTGCCTTTGCTGTGCTGATCCTAACGGGAACAGAGGAAAAGAGGAGAGCCTGGGAGCTCAGTAGAGTTCTCTCCTTTCTATTTCTGCTCCTGGTAACATCACTGTTGTGTGACTGGTGTTACTCCATTATCTCATAAGCCTCAAGAGTTATCTTACTCCCTTCCATTCTTAGAAAGGGAATAATTACTTATCCAGTTATTTCCTGCCAAAAATCCATTCTTGTGAATGCTCTCTATTTGCATAATTTATATTCCCTATTTCCCAACTGTGATCTGGTATCAAATCAAAACATTCCTATTGTTTTTGAAGGAATTATACTGAATTTATATATTGAATTATCGCCTTGTCTCCTCCATAATGTAGTTACTTATGTTTGTATCTTGGAAGATATCATGGTTTAACACCTCACAGCTACTCACTCACTCCCCCCTGCCCCCTGCAATGGGATGGGGGAGAGAATCAGGAGAGTAAAAGTGAGAAAACTTGTGGGTTGAGATAAGAACAGTTTAATAATTGAAATAAAGAAAAATATTAATAATGATAATGATAATGATAATGATAATAATAATAATAATTATAATTATAATTATAGAACATACAAAATGAGTGATGCACAATGCAACNACAAAGCAAATGATGCACAATGCAATTACTCACCACCCACTGACTGATACCCAGCCAGTCCCTGAGCAGCGATCACTGCCCCCCCGGCCAACTCCTCCAGTTTATATACAAAGCATGATGTTATATGGTATAGAATACCCCTTTGGCCAGTTTGGATCAGCCCTCCTGGCTGTGCTCCCTCCCAGCTTCTTGTGCACCTGTCAGAGCATGGGAAGCTGAAAAGTCCTTGACTATGTAAGCACTACTTAGCAACAACTAAAACACGAGTGTGTTATCAACATTATTCTCGTCCTAAATCTAAAACACAGCACTATACCAGCTAAAATTAACTCTACTCCAGCCAAACTCTACTCCAGGACAGAAGATCTTATGTAGCATATATACTTGTGCATATAGCAACCTCCCTATTTTTTGTATGAAGTTTTCAAGCACTGATCCTACTTTAAACTGAGGAGTTTAATACTATTTTTTGATGCAAGTAAAATTTGGTCCATAATCTTACAATGGATTTTCTCTCTCCCATGAACTGATTAGAGGTGACTATGGTTTGAAAGAGAAGACAGAGTATATGATTGATTTGAGGAAAGTAGAGGATTTCTTTTTTTAATTTCTACAACTAGCAATTTTTACTTTCCTTCACAGGAATAAATTACTATATAAGTATTATTTGAATGGAATTGGTTTTTTTACTGGTCATTTTTAGGAAGTTGTACTACCTCAGTAGGAGAGTTAAGCAGTGAAACTTTGCATATAAACATTTTTTTCTCAAAGAGGGATTCCTTTAACCAGCTGTAAGGTAGATAGTGTCTTAACAGGATTCCTTTTTTCAAGTGAGTTGCCTGGTACTTTACTGATTGCAATGCTATTTGTCTTAATACCACCAAACAGATGAATTGATCTGACCCATAGACTCAAACATCCTCATTTTTTATGTTGTCAGTACGTGTATCTATATAAACACACATATATATGTAGATGAATATAGATATGCAGATATATTTATATAACATTTCTTTATAATCTGCATTGTTTTTGCAAAATGTCTCCTGCACAGAGACTTTCTATATTTTTCATATTTGCTTTTTGTTCCCCTGAATTATGTTTGTCTTCACACAGAAATTACATTTTCTGTAAGCTGTAGAACCACGTGCATAAGAGGGGAAATTTAAAATTTCCACTACCTAGGAAGCAAAGAAAAATTAAACTCTTCTACTTTATTCAAAATGTTAAATTGTCAGAAACCTTCATTTCCTACTGACTAGACAGTGAAATTAATGATTTCTTTTGTTGTTGTTTTTGAGTGGTCATTGAAGTCAGGAGCACGCTCCTTAAGTAATGGCTGCTGGTCAATGCTAAAAAAATGTGTTTCTTTTGAAACAATGAAATACATCTTCAGGATGTTACTATATGGAGTCTCTGAACAGTACTTGTCTAAGTATTAACATTATTATATGCATGTTAAAATCAATATATCTCTATAAAAATATTCATATTTCAAGGACAACATTAGTGTAATCATTTGTATCTGTAACTGTGGTGGATTGACCCTGGCTGGCTGCCAGGTGCCCACCAAGCCACTCTATCACTCCCCCTTCTGAACAGGACAGGGTGAGGAAATATGACAAAAAACCTGTGGCTTGAGGTAAGGATGGAGAGATCACTTACCAATTATCAGCATGGGCAAAACAGACTTAGGGAAATTAATTTAATTTATTGCCAATTAATCAGAGTAGGTTAATGAGAAATAAGAACAACTCTAAAAACCCCTTTCCCGCATCCCTCCCTTCTTCCCAGACTCAACTTCACTCCCGACTCTTCTATCATCTCGTCCCCTAGAGTGGCGCAAGGGGATGGAGAATGGGGGTTGTGGTCAGTTCATAATGTTTCATCTTTGCCACTCCTTCCTCCTCACGCTCTTCCCCTACTCCAGCATGGGGTCCCTTCCATGGGATACAGTTCTTCATTAACTTCTCCAGCATGGGCCCTTCCCATGGGTTGCAGTTCTTCAGGAACAGACTGCTCTAGCATGGGTCCCCCATGGGGTCACAGGTCCTGACTGCAAACCTGATCCTGCATGGGCTCCTCTCTGGAGACCACAGTTCCTGCCAGGAGCCTGCTCCTGTGTGGGCTCTCCATGGGATACAGCTTCCTTCAGGGCACATCCACCTGCGCTGGCTTGCGGTCCTCCGCAGGCTGCAGTGTGGATATCTGCTGCAACGTGGACCTCCATGGGCTGCAGGGGGACAACCAGTGTCACCATGGTCTTCACTATGGGCTGCAGGGGACTCTCTGCTCCAGTGCCTGGAGCACCTCCTCCCCCTCCTTCTTCACTGACCTTGGTGTCTGCAGGGTTGTTTCTCTAACATTTTCTTACTCCTCTCTCCCAGCTGCTGTTTTGCAGCAGTTTTTACCCCTTCTTAAATATGTTACTACAGAGGCGCTACCAACATCACTGATTGGTCCAGCTTTGGCCAGCGGTGGGCCCATCTTGGAGCTGGCTGGAACTGGCTCTGTCTGACATGGGGTAGCTCCTGTTGTTTTCTCACAGAAGCCACCCCTGAAGCCCCCTGCTAGCAAAACCTTGCCACATAAACCCAATGCCACAACCATTGAAAGAAACATTCCTTTGCTTTCTTTAAGATGGTGCGTAGCAGAGCTCTAATAATTCTGTACTGGTAGCGTATAAAGGACTGTGATCTAGCTTCTACTTCAACTGTATGTCTGAGAATTAGGTTTGACACTCTGTCTATCAAAAATGCAATCTTTATGTAATTTCTAATTGCTAGCATCAATTTCCACTTTTTAATCAATTTTGCAACGTGTCCCAATCATACTAGAGACGGATCCAGGGATCCAGTAAAGCTGAAGTACAAAGCCTTCAGCTGTGAAATGAAGAATACTGTGAAAAAGATTTCACAGTGTTCTTTGTCCTTTATTTTGCACTAAATGACTCACAAATACTGTGGCTGTGAGGTCCTGTGGATGGCAAAAATATACATACAGAAAAGTTACAAAATAATTGTTAGGACTACAGTTTTTACTAAATAAAATTAAAGGTACCGTAAAGTTTCCATTGTGAACAATGAAGGTCACATAGGGTTTTTTTTTAGAACACAGCTGGACTGATATATAGAAGGTTGCTTTAATTATAAAGAAGCAGACTCTTCACATTAAATGGTGTATGACCAAACAAGCTTCCTTCATTTGACTTCCCAGACAGCTGGAGTTGAATTCAGAGGCAGCTAATTGCCTCAGGGACCTTTCTCTGGCAAGTAGCCCATTGGTACTCTTGAGGGGTGGAGAGGCTTCACACAGAAAGCATAAAAGCATCTGGGCTGCTGTTGTGCAGAATGCTACTGCTGACAGATTTACCATCTGCCTTTGAGAAAGACAACAGTTTTGGGAGCCCAGATACCACCACTCTTCAGTAGAAAGCCCTTTGTCAATCAAAACCTCCTCATTAGAGTAGAGAGCAGAACCTGAATTATAGCTAAGTACACTAAGCAAAAAAGAAATATCAAGACATTAGTTTACTTTCATTTGTGTATGGCTAAATGAAAAATCCTGTAACATCAGGAAACAGCAAACTGTAAACACATTTGTATTATCTATGAGCTAAGCTTTCTCTGTGCAAATAGTTTTACAGATGTACCAACAGTAACCAGGTCTGTATCCCCACAAGAAAGAGTTGTGTTGTAATAACACAGAATAATGAATTTATAATATACACTATGCTATGTTAGATAATTCAGATATGTATTTTTGTAAATTGTCTTTGACTTTAAAATGTAATTGCTTTCATTCCTACATTTGTAGCCAATGGAATGGATTGTATCTATCTTACAAGAGAACTTCAAATCTCTAACCATAGGAAAAAAAAAAAAGAATGTGCAGTCATCCCTGTACACTTACATGTGTACTTGTTTATACATAAAATTATGACTATGTCTTTTGCCTAGTGCAATTTTAAAAGAATCAATCAAAGTTAGGAACAAAATATAGATGTTTTCTAAAAAGCTCCAGTACAAAAATATTTTCAGCACACAAATGCACATATATAAATGTATGTAAACACAGATCTAATTTAATACCCACAGATCTGAATGACATGCATTCATCTCAACAGTTCATAAAACTGTTAGGAATTACAAAGAAAAGAATTACGAATTCTATAAATGGTACTTTTTCTTAAGCCTGCAAGTGAGGTTATATGTATCCATCAGACTTTAGTGCCTTCCTGAAAGATGTGAAAAAAGAGTTATGCCCAGTTGCTCTCATTGTATTGCTGTGGTTGACCAATAAGTGTGTACTGGGTGTTTAAAGGGAGTAAATATTTACTTTGTGACTCATGTTCTTGAAAGCCAAGTTTCAATTTAATGTGACACAGAAGAACACTAAATATATTATATAGTTATCATAGATATGCATTTAAACACACTTTTTTATATATATATATATATACGTGTGTTGATATTGTTTATCACAAATATAGGAAGCTGGATACAGGGAGCTGCTAATTTTTTTTTTTTTTTTTTGAAATTGTCATGTTTTCTTACCCCAAGTACTTTACCACACATCTAGAGGGAGAGATGAGGAATATATGCCAGGATTTTCCTTCAAGCTCCGTGGCTGCAAAACACTAAAAAACTGCTTCCCCCTCTATATACATGCAGCACAGAAAGAACACATTGCCAGATGTAGGAAAGGATGCAGTTTAGTAATGAGGCCTCAAAACACTACCCAGCATGTTGACATGGTGCCACTATGAAGCAAAAACTACAGATATGTGGGGAGGTAAAGGGAGAGGGAGAGAGAATATTACTCTCTAGTCTAGTGATTACAGCTGTCCCATGAAAATAGGAGTCCTGGTTTCCAGTTGCTTTTTCTAGGGTTGTTTCTGTATTTCAGTGCGGAATGCTTGTCCTCCAAGCTTACAGTCAGGGCATATATCTAGGATACAGAAAAAATCAGATTGAACGTTCCAGTGCTGAGGAAGGCCCTGAGTTTAAACGCTCTAATGAAATACAGCTTTACCACTGGCCGTGTTCTAAAAGAAAAGGGAAATTGGCTTCTCTTCTCCCAGGGAAGCAGCTTAATTTTTTACTTCAAGGGAAAGGTTCAGGATTTCAAATTCCAGTCTAAAATATAAACCCTAATGTAAAGTTTAGAAAGACTTAAATTACTCAGATTAAGCACTGTATTATTAGTAAAGGAAGCTAAGTGTTGGCTTATTTTTCATGCTGAGACACTTTCAGTACAGAGCTAGATCATCTACTTCCATACTCTGTTGCAGTCTACAGAGCTGATGTATCAACGTCAAAAAGAGGTGCGAGAGTCAAACGATGTGCTATCTCCATCATTTCCTATTCTCCAGTTTAAGCATATCCCTGGTTCAGCATGCTGACTGCTATGAATCCTTTTCTTGAATGGATAATTTCCTCCAGGCACGGCTCAGAAAGTTTAGTCGGAGCTTTGAGTTCCATTCTGGTGGCCACACACCAAAATCCCTTTGCGGGGCTAGCTCTTAATCTACCTCTCTCTCAGCTTTCCATTACTGAAATGGCAATCACAGTATTTCCCCACTTCAAAGAGGGTAAATGTGCTATTAGTAATCTAGTTTCCACAGTTATGGAGATCAAATAAGTAGATATATAATAGTTCTCTTGCATAACAAATTAAAACGGGAATATATTCCTATTTTGGAAGGGATCTTAGCCACAGTCATGTAGAGACTAGATTTTTACTAAAGTGTGCTGGTCTAGTTAAACCACTGTAAATCTCTGTGAACATATGGAAATTTGTTGCCTACTGACTTATGACAAGTGTGTTCATGAAAATGCTTTCTTTAGCTTTCCTTATTCAGTTAAATAACAAAGAAAAAAAAATTAAATTGATGTCATATTTGTGTACAGCTGAGGTATAATATGGGAGTATGTAGACAGGACTTCTTGTAAAATGGAAATGCTGACATTTATACCAGGGATACGGGACTCCACCTCTGATTATTTACAGAAGATTTACCTATGTATAATTGAGGGCATAAAGTGAAGAAAATGAGACTAAACAGGTGAAACTGAAAGCATCATTTGGCTTCCAGATGGTAAGAATGATATTTTCAGGTATCCACAGACTAGTGAGTAGGACTGGCAATTAGAAAAAATGTCTCTTGTAAACCGAACTCATTAAAAGACACAGTCAGTGTAAGTTAATAAAGGTAGAACCCCTCATTTTGCCATTTTGGTCTGTAAAGTAGAATCACATTTTAAGTATTCTAGCAACCGATTGTGATATACCTGTGGCTATACCATGGCTGTTAAATATTTCCTCTGGGAACATCTTCCACTTCTCAAGTATGTCTTACAGAAAACTCATGGGAATCACAGCAACATCATGTTTTCTGCATATTTTACAGTCTGTAAGACTTCTATGCAGATTTTGTAGGAAGGTTGTCAATATATTAGTTGAAAAGAGTATTTCTAAAGATCACTAAGATCCTAAATGGAGACCTATGATTCAGTGCACATCTGGTGTTCCTTCTGCAAACCTTAAGAAATATGTTAAATTCTTTCTTACTATGTTTTAATATAATACACCTTTTTTTTCCTCTGAAGATAACAGCTCGGATCCTGAAGGTGCATAGTACAGATAAAGTGTATTTCAGGGAATGGGAGAGACAGGGGGATTTGCAAAGAACCATTTATAGCCTTTGATGTGTTGTTAATGCTAGCTGCCAATGGCAAAAAGGCACGATTCCAGAATTCAAACATCATGGAACATAATCAGGCCATAAATCTGATTGTCTATGTCCAGCTCTAACATTGGATCCAAGAAGAGAGGGCAAAACAGCTATTAAATCAGCTAGCTGCTAAAATGTCAAGGTAGGTAAGACAATCTCAGTTGCTTCTTCATGATTCTGTTGGTTTGTCTACAGTAATCATGGGCAAACCATGATTTTTCTCCTGTTTCTTCCTGCTACCAAGATAATGTACCCATTCCTTCACAGTTCTTTTGTATACAAGGGACTGACAAGGCAGGAACTGCTTTTCTTTGGGTTTTTTCTTCTAGCAAGTTCTCCTCTGTAAGGAGAATTCTTACATATCCAAGTAGGTGTCCTGGTTTTGGCT
>VZTQ01003798.1:0-45449 GCA_013400755.1 Pelecanoides urinatrix
GCTGAATAACCTGTCCCCAGCCTACGATAAGCATAGTAGCCCTTAAATAACTATCCGTTGAGCCAAGACTGCCAGTTCCCTCCAGCCTCCCAGCCAGCCAGAGTGGGGATTGTACTGGGGAGCAACGAGCTGCTGCCCTGGGTGGGAGCTCCCCGCAGCACAGTAGTGCTGGGGCTGGGCCGGCACCCCTGGTCCTGGCCCCACCGCAGCCTCATCGCTGCGGAGAAGCACAGCGAGGGACGGCTGCGCCGTCGGCCTGCAGCAGCGTTTGAAACTCTGCCAGCTGCCAGAAGAAATCGATTATATTTTAACACCGGTTATGATTCCCTCCTCTCTTTTAGGAGCCCAGGGGCAGCCCAGCAATCCACCAGTCTCTGGCCAAGGCGAGTTTAGCAATTTATCCTCGTGGCTGGGACAACATCCTACAAGAAGTGATGAGTTGCCCCGACCTCCACAGGCGTCCTGGGACACACGTGGACACCAGACGAAAGGATGTGCTGCCTCAATGGCTCTAAAACCACTCGGAGATAAAGAAAAAAAAGTAAAGGCAGGAGGTGTCAGGAAGGCAGCGGCTGTTGGAGGAGCCAAGGGATGGTTTAGTTTGCATAATTCATTCCCACACTTCAAGGGGAGGCTCAGGAGCCAAGGTCTCCTCTTGCCGAAGTTGCTCTCCTCCGTCTCAGCGCGCAGCAGAGATGTAATCAATCACGGCCACTGCAGCTCCCCAGTGACATTTCTAAGTGCTCCGCTGAGTGGAGATGAATTAGAGATGGTCGCGGTGTAACCGTGGGGTGCCCAGGTCTCTCTCCCGGGCTCCCGCAGCCACCGAGCTCCATCCTTGCTCTCCTCTCAACCACATTTCCTGAGACAGATGGGATCCAGGAGATAACGCTTGTACATAGCAGCACCAGTCCTGATAACAAGCTATTAACAAGAGGCGTTTTCAGACTGTACCACTTTTAACAGGAGACTGACAACTGCGGAGTAAATAACGTAAAGCAGATAAACCCTAAGTGTTTCGCTGTCTGTACAAAGTGCTGCTTACAGCCACAGGGCAATGTTCAGACTGCGAGCCACATGCTGGAAAATTCAGCCATGTGGTCTGATCGGGCACACATCACCTCTGCCTCAATCTGTCTGTGCCTCAGTTTCCCCTCCCTCTACCAGAGCATACCAGTCGGGCTTTGCGAAGCACCCGGGGAACTCTGAGCTAGAAGTGCTGCATAAGACTCTAGATGTTGCTGCAAATCGCTGAGTTACTGCAGATTCATGTCGATGGCTTCCTTGGGTTAAGTATGGGACGTGGATAGCAGGATGACCAGTTAGGATTTGGCTAAACATGCTCTGCATTGCTCGTGTGACCACTTCAACCCGGTGGGCATCAGCTGCCCCTCTGTGAGCAAGGAGAAATCCTTTGCCAGGCTCATCCTGGTGCACCAGCGCACTCCCTGGGGCTGCAGCTGCTCTTCACTCTCTGCTTGTCCGACCGTCTTGATCTCAAGAAGAAAGCCCTGAGCTGTGACGCATTTTGCCCTCAGCTCTCTTCGGAGCCGCAGCTCCTGCAAGGACAGGAGCTCCCACCCAGGGCAAGGACCGCTCCACGCTGCCGGCGCCTGCTCGTGGCGTCACGGCCTCTGCCCAGAGGGATGCTTCCCCTCTCGGGGCTGTGCTCCCCAATGCCAGGCACAGCTCCCAGCCGCAGCTATTTTTTACTGGGTTGCTATTTTTTACGGGGTGACGCTTCTGCAGATCACAGGACCTTCCACTCTGCCTCTGCCCAAGGAGCCATCAATCTGCTGGGCAGTTGTTTCCACATCTGGGAAGGAAGGAAGGAAGGAGCCCTGGGGCTGAAGCAGCGCTGGGACAACACAGTTTGAATGTGGTGCCCTCCGTCACCGGCTACATCCCTTCCAGCAGCCTGGGGGGACATTTATTTCTCACCAGCATTACCAGGGCCACAAACCTCCTGCGTGAGGTCCAGAGGCACCCGAGGAGCGCGTGGGAGCCCCTCGAGGGCATGAGGAAAGCAAAGGGACAATTCGGCACTGCCGATGCGATGGCTGGATCCAGGCGTGATCCCACCTCGCCACCCAAGCTCACAACAAGCACAGACTCGCTCCGACCAATGCGAAAGACATCCCCCGACAATTTAGGTGCCAGTGAAACCCTGAAACTGCTAGGCTAGACCAGAAAGGTCAGCATGGCCGGGGCGAGCAAGAAGGCAGACGTAACCTTGAACCGCGGGGCAAACACAAGCGGCTCTCAAAAGCTGACAGAAGGAAAGATCAGTCCTGAAAGAGGAAACAAGGTGTGAATTAACGAAGCCGCTGAGCAAGGAGACAACGGTGCTGTTCGTGCCAAGCGCCGCAGAGGCAGCTTGCAAACGGAGAGCAGCAGATGTGGTGGGAACAGGCAGCGCCCAGGGAGCCGAGGGCCCCGCCGCCACGCAGACACCCAGAGAGCTAAAAATACACCTCTCCCAGCATGACGCCTGGGAAAGAGTGGGATTCCCATGGCACGGCCAAAAAAGTAGGAAGCATGTGGAGGGGGGGTGGTGGTGCAGCGGCACCAGGGCTGCCATGCAAACCCACTGTCATCCCTGGGAGGGAGCTGGGCTGGGAAACGAGAGGCTCTGGGAGGAAGCAGGAGGAAAATGTGCAAGTCATCAGCGATTCCCACCCAGGGGACAATCCAGATGCATCAAAGGCAGGTCCAGCCCTGACACTGCAGCTTCACTCGATGCCTACGGTTTGAGCTTGCGTTTACTTCCCATCAGAAGACCCCCGCCTCCATTGCCAAACTTTTACTACNGCCTTCCCTGTTAGACGCACGGCCCCGCACCGCTGGCGCGACAGAGCAGCCCCTCGCAGCCTTCCCACCCAGCTCTGCTGCCCACCTCGAAGCCGGCGCGGATGGGGGCACGCAGGCAGGCAGGGCAGCGGGGCGGCTGCTGCCTATAGGAAGCCAGCGTGTTTTCTATAGAGTCTGGGAGATGCAGCGTGTATGAGACGGGACAGGGGGAGAGGAGAGCCTTGGGGACGGCTCAGCTCAGCACTCCCGGGGAAGAGCACCCAGCGAAACTTGCAGTTCCGCTCTCAGCTCNAAAAAAGTAGGAAGCATGTGGAGGGGGGGTGGTGGTGCAGCGGCACCAGGGCTGCCATGCAAACCCACTGTCATCCCTGGGAGGGAGCTGGGCTGGGAAACGAGAGGCTCTGGGAGGAAGCAGGAGGAAAATGTGCAAGTCATCAGCGATTCCCACCCAGGGGACAATCCAGACGCATCAAAGGCAGGTCCAGCCCTGACACTGCAGCTTCACTCGATGCCTACGGTTTGAGCTTGCGTTTACTTCCCATCAGAAGACCCCCGCCTCCATTGCCAAACTTTTACTACGGCGGCCGACGGCTCTCCAGGCTCAGCGTCAAGCCCTGCGTGGAGCCTGCTGGGTCACTTGGCTTCAGCAATCATAGAATCATAGAATNGGAAGCCAGCGTGTTTTCTATAGAGTCTGGGAGATGCAGCGTGTATGAGACGGGACAGGGGGAGAGGAGAGCCTTGGGGACGGCTCAGCTCAGCACTCCCGGGGAAGAGCACCCAGCGAAACTTGCAGTTCCGCTCTCAGCTCAGTTTGGGGGGTGAGTCATTGCCAATCCACAAAGCCACCTGCCAAGCAAGGAATTTAAATAGATGACATCTGTCAAACAGATGAAGGGGATGTTGCTTATCAGCGCAGGGGGTGAGATCTAGTCCTTCCACTGGAAGAAGCAGAGGTTTGAGTCACAGGCAGTGGCATTTTTGAGGTTGCCCATCTCCCCACTGGTGTTGGCACGAGGGTGTGCACGCTGGCGACGACTCACTTTGTTCAGAGGCGATGTTTTTGCCAATCTCAGCAATACAGGATGATGTAAGTATATGATCCATTATTACTATTTTCATTCTTGACACATGGAAAAATTAATTTTCTTCTAAAAAGTGATGTATGGAGAACCCAGATTTGCCTGAATAATATAGGAACCTATAATCTGGCTGTTACCCTTTGTCTGAAGCATTAACATTAGCAGAAGGCAATTTAGAATGATTGCTTTTAAGTTGTAAAGCTAATGTTCAATTAGAGCATGAAATGAAAGACTTATCGCTAGTACTGGCATAGAGATTTATTCTCAAAGTATTTCTTTTCAGCCATAAAGATGTTGGTTTTGTTGCAAGTGACATGTTTAGAACAAGCCACTTTTGTCTAATATCACTATGAAAAATGGTTTGGAATCAAACATTTTTATATTTAGGATAATGACAGCGTTTTGTTAAAAAAATTCAACATCACGCTTTGAATTTTAGTTACTGAGTTTGGTTTGAGGAGATTTCCATTCCTCCGGTGGGTCCTGCTGCAGCGTGGACTGTAGAGGATACTGTTCACCTTCTCCGACACCTCCTTCACTAGGGTGGTGGTAGCAGAAGCCGCGGTGATACCACAAATGTTTTTACGACCAAACAGAACTCCCAGTAGCCTCCCACAAAATCTGAAGCTTTGTGGGATCCCCAAATGAACTTGCTGTGAATCAAGTCTTTGTGAAATGCTGGGGACCAGAGCCATAGGCAACCATCCCCCCCCCCAGCAAGCAAAGGAGTAATTGCAAGTTTGTGGCTCATAAAAACAAACAAAAAAAAAGCCAAGCGTGGTGTCAGAGGGGTCCCCACAAGCCCAGCCGGCCTTTGGCAGCACGTGGGGAAAGGCGCAGGAGTGGGCAGGCAGGCTGAGCAGAGCGGGGAAGCCTGGGCTCTGCTTCAGGACCCGCCGGCGCTGGTGCACGGTGCCACAGCTCGCGCACCCTCGTCCGAACGCAAACCCTGCGGCTTTCGGCCTGCTTCAAAACGGTAATTCCCGTTTTGTTTACCCATCGGGATGGCCAAGACACCAGGCTTTCTCGTGAGATCTCAAGAGGGGCATGGCGAAGGATGGATTTGTGAAGACCCAGCAACTACCGCAGGAAAAAAACTGCACGCAACGCATGGGGTTTCACTGGGGAAATAAAAGAGAAAGCGGTGACAAATAGCCTGCTGGTATGTAACGTCGTTACACAGCAGCCGGCCTGCAAGCTGCACAAGGCTCTTCAAGTGATTGCTTTGTCCTAGATATTGCTGATTTTCTGCATGCAGTGCCATTTCTTTGCTGCCTGCTCCTCAGGCCCCGGTGCCCATTCGGCCCCACGCTTTCCAAAAGGAAGCGGTACTGGCTGCAGACTCGGGCTTTGCGCTGGACTAGGCACGGAGAGCAACTGCTGCAGGATTAATAAAAAAAGGGCACTTTGCTGCTTTCATCAGTGCTTGGAAATATCCGGAGGGCGCTGATAGGGGTGAGCAAGCCCCAAGCCAGATGCGGGGGACAGCCAGGGTCAGGGGGGCTCCGGCCACCCAGCGCTGGCGGTAGGTAAGTGGTGCACATCTCCCTAATTCTTCCCAAATCAACAAGACCCCTAAGTGTTTGGACATGAGGAGAAATTTCTTTCCTGCAAGCGTGGTCAGGCCTTGGCACAGGCTGCCCAGGGCAGTGGTGGGGTCCCCATCCCTGGAGGGATTTAAAAGACGTGTAGATGACGCGCTTGGGGACATGGTTTAGTGGGCATGGGGGGGTTGGGTTGACGGTTGGACTCGATGACCTTAGAGGTCTTGTCCAACCTTAATGATTCTACGATTCTATGATTTAAGGGACACCGGGGCTCCCAGAGCTGCGAGAGACCAAGGCCATGGGGGCTGAGCTCTGCCCGGGAGAGGGGAGCCCTCCCCTTCGCCGGCTCCCACGGGGGGCAGCCACGATCTGCCTGGTCCCAGGGAAGCTCGCCAGTACGGCTTGTTCCCACTCGGCACTATTAATTTGGCTAAGCGGTCAGAGCTGGCAACTCGCCCGCAGAGAGTCCTGCACTGAATAAAAAGCCCCGACATGGAGACACAAGGTAGGGCCAGGACGGAGCAGCCAGCAAGCTCCGTGAGCTGCTCCTCTCAGTCCGCTGCTGCCTGCCATGCCCGGGGGTCTGGCGCTACCGTGCCAATTGCCCCTCCAAAATGCGTCGCTCTCTCCCAGTTTCTTCCCCATTTACAAGCTGTGACCCAGAGGCCCGCATGCCTGCTCTCAGCCTAGAAGCACGGTACAGTCCAGAGTATAACTTCCCAAGATTGCACCTCACGTCTTTCTCTGATCCTCTTGCGACATTCATGCAAATAATACGCACGCGAGCAATAACACACGCAGCAGCTCTCTGTTGGCATAAAATGGCCAAGTCTGTCATGGCAAACAAAGAGGCAGTGATTTCTGCAAGGCAAAGGTCTAGACCTGGATTGCCACCAGGACTTTTTTCTTTTTGGTGGAAACGTTATCCAGCCACGCTTTTATGCGCTCAGGTTGGCAGTTGTTTCGTTCGGAGGTATGATATGGCTTGTTAGAGCTGGGTAGCTGCAATTAATCCGTGCCTGAAACAGCGTGAAAAAGAGCAACACAGTCTGCTTGAGTGTTAGGGTGCTGATATGGAAATCCCAGGGAAAAGATTAAAAGAGAAAAAGGACATATCTCCAAGGGAAGTTTATTCCCACAAAAGAAATTGCTGGGTTCGTTTATACAAAGCTCTTTCTCAAGGCTGTAGCGATTATCACCTTGCTGAGATATTTTCCAGCCGTACTTTGCAGAGGTCTGGCTGGATCAGAATCACACCTTGATTCTGGGCAGCCTCTGGCAAAAGTTTATACAGCATCAAGAAATGGAAAAAAAAAAAGTACTAGAAAGTTTCTCGCAGCGAGAACATTTGTCACTGAGATGTTTCATGGAATAAACCTTGGGCATGGGACCAAGAGAAGTAATTGGACTGGCCATGCTCCATGTTTAAGATACTTGTCTTGGGCTTTTCAAATGTGGAAAGAATATCAGGTCTTTCTTCCAGAGAGCAAGGAAAAGAAGGGTTGATGGCATTTGTTTCTCAGGCTCACATAGCCTTTAGACCTTTACCCTTGAAGCCATGCTGTTTCATCCCTCGAAATCCTGCCAGCATGACAACCTGCTGTTTATTGCTGTCCTGAAACCCCTGCGACACACCAAGCCGCCTGCACCGTGTTGCTGGAGCAGGCAGGAGTGGGCAGAATCATGCCCACGTGGGAGCACGCCACGTAGGAGTCACGCTGCAGCACGCAGGGAAATTAGCCCTGGAGTCGAGCAAGGACAGAGTCTCCGGAGAGGCTCCTCACCACGTGCCTGCGGCTCAGGAGAGCCAACAGGGATGTTTTCGGCGTGCCTTTTGCTGGCGGCTCTCCCGGGCCGTCCATCTGCCACCGTGGTCCCGAGGGTGCCTCAGACTGCGGAGCAGACAAACCCCCAGTCCTTTGTGCACAACCCCCCGTGCCTCCCCAAATTCCTGACTGGGGAAGGGAGGGAAGAATCATGGAATCATAGAATCACTAAGGTTGGAGAAGACCTCTAAGATCATCGAGTCCAACCGTCAACCCAACCCCCCCATGCCCACTAAACCATGTCCCCAAGCGCCTCATCTACACGTCTTTTAAATCCCTCCAGGGATGGGGACTCCACCACTGCCCTGGGCAGCCTGTGCCAAGGCCTGACCGCTCTTTCAGTGAAGAAATTTCTCCTCATGTCCAACCTAAACCTCCCCTGGCACAACTTGAGGCCGTTTCCTCTCGTCCTATTGCTGTTACTTGGCAGAAGAGACCGACCCCCCCTCGCTCCAACCTCCCTTCAGGCAGTTGCAGAGCGCGATGAGGTCTCCCCTCAGCCTCCTCTTCTCCAGGCTGAACACCCCCAGTTCCCTCAGCCGCTCCCCATCAGACTTGTGCTCCAGGCCCTTCCCCAGCTCCGTTGCCCTTCTCTGGACACGCTCCAGCACCTCCATGTCCTTCTTGTCGTGAGGGGCCCAAAACTGAACCCAGTTCAGTTCACAGAAGATGGTGTGAAACACAGTTTGAACACTGACATGGTAGAGAAGACTGTGGCCGGAGCTACCGTCATGCATCAGGAGATAAGGAGACCACAGCTGGATCTAAAGGAGCTGGGGACAGCAAGCCAGCTCACACACTGCCAGCTCTGCACAGGGAGAAGGTAGCTTGTAAACGCCTCTGCTTCTTGACTCCATGCTATGGATTAAACATTTGGGCTGGCACATGCAATGGACCCTGCTGCCTGCTGAGCTGAGCACCCACCCATCTCACTTCAGGAATGACTCCTGTGAGGAGCTCAGGCCACACGCATGGGCCCAGCAAGAAGCCAGGAGGGAGCTGGGGGAGAAAAAAGAGCAGATCCACAGCTTTGGGGTTCACCTGGGGCAGCCCCAAGTTTATCCTCGGGTGGGCAGCAGCCCCTCTTGGTCTGCTGGGCTTGCCACTGGTTTTGGGGATCCAGCTCCTGTTGCAGGGGTGAGGCGGCCTGGGGAGCCAGGGGTGGGATCCACCTGGGAAATTTAGGGTCCTACAGATCCGTGTGTTTGGAAAGACTGAGCGTGGCTGGCCTGGGCAGTCGGGGAGAGACTGTGCCGGCTGCACGCAACCCAGCCCGGACTTGGGAAGCTGCTTCTGCCTGCCCTAGTCACTCAACCCAGTGACTCCCCAGGCTCCTCTGGCATCACACCACCTTTCTCAGAAGGGATCTGTTGATCTGGATTTTTTTTTTAACTAATCCTCCATACTAATATGCGACCACGCGTCTGAGCCCACGTGGCTGCAACTGCGCAAAACCCTCTGCCTCCTGAACTGTGGCAGCGAGCTGAGACGGATAGATTTACACAATATTTGTTTGCCAACAGGCGATCCACCATCAATATTTAAAGCTGAATGAGTCTCAAGAGTGGGATGAAGAGCCCTTCATAAGGCAGCATCCATCATTTTGGTTTTTAATTTTGTGCTTGCTCACTTGATGCACAGCATTACATGCACATCGGGTAAATGAATAATGGATAAATAATTCACCAAATTGCTCAACCTCTCGGTTCTCCCAATCACCACGGAGCCTGGGTGCCCAGCACAAGGATCCTGGCAGTAGCGAGCGCAGGGAGATGGGTTTCGGGGAGCGGTACCACATTGATGCATTACTGAACACTTCTGAAATCCCTCTGCTAACAGCTGTAACACCCCAGCTGCCCAGCTGGCTCTAGAGAGACATGTCAATGCCTGATGTCCTCCCAGCACCGCCCAGGAGCTCTCAGGACTCTCAGCAGCCCCCGAACCACGTCTCTGCTGGCTCTGCCCGTGCGGTGAGCACCGGTCTCCCATCCCGGCCGTTCCCAGTGTGCTGCAGGGGTGCCAGCAGCACCATGGGCAAGTGCCCAGGACTTTTTGCTGCACCATCTTCACGGGCAGCCAGAGAAATCCCAGTCCTCCTGAAGCCTGCGCCGAAACTCTGCTGGCCCGGCAAGCAGAAATATCAGCCTCTGCCACCGTTGCTGAATGGGGAGGATGGGCTTTCGTTACCCCTTCTGTGTTGTTTGGCACAAGGGACGTCGCACTTCACAGCCCTCATCAGCGCCTTGTGAAGTGGCACTTGCTGAGCCGAGGGTAAAAGGGAGAACGCTGCCAGTGTCTGCTCTAGGAAAGGCAATGAAACCAAGGACGCAACGACGCCGGGGAGCCCTCCCCACACCCTCCATGAGCTGGCTGCACCCCACGCCACAGCCACAACATTTATTTCTCCCATCCCTCTGTGTGCCGGGCTGCTGCCCAAAGTTTGGCAGGTGCCTTCTGCTCTAACGCAGCTCTCCGCTCACCCTTCACTTTCCATAAACATCGTTGAGGTCTGCAGGCCATGCGTGCCAGGTTCGAATGCTGCAGGATCAGTTGCTGGAGCACCCAGCAGCAAGAAATGCTGACAAACGTGCCACTGGATGGTAAGAGGGTGATAGGCGTGGGAGAAGCCGTGGAGCAGGGTTTTACCATGTGCATCTTTTCTGTCAAGCTTCTCCAAGGACTTCTCTCATTATGGCCTCAAGTTGCGCCCAGGGAGGTTTAGGCTGGACGTTAGGAAACAATTCTTTACTGAAAGAGTGGTCAGGCCTTGGCACAGGCTGCCCAGGGAAGTGGTGGGATCACCATCCCTGGAGGGATTTAAAAGACGTATAGATGAGGTGCTCAAGGACATGGTTTAGTAGGCATAGGGGGTGTTGGGTTGACAGTTGGACTCGATGACCTTAGAGGTCTTTTCCAACCTTAATGATTCTGTGATTCTATGATTCTAAGGACGGGACATTCATCCTCTCCAGCCACCCCCCAGTTACATGGACACCATTCAAGAGCCCCTCACCTGCTTCCATCCTGTCTCACCCACACGGCAATAACCTCTCCCAGACACACAACTGAGCTGCTTGGGACAACCTTGGTCCCCAGCCCCGCACTGGGATCTGTCTTAATTTATGGTGGCAAATAGAAAATCAACATGTTTGGTGCAAAGGGCTCAGCAGTTCCTGCTGGAAGACGCTGTATGCGCAGGAGCTGATTTTCTCCAGCAGCGATCAGCAGGCTCTGAACCTCCGTAAAGCAGCTTGCTTGGTGCCGAAAGCTTTAGAGCTTACAACACTGGGACTTCTGCAACCTCTGGTCCCAGAGGGGATGTGCAGGTGGTGTCACCTGCTCCAGAGCGACCTCAGCCCCTCTCTGCCTGCAGAAGCGCCGATCTGATGTGACAGTCGTCATCCAGGTCTGCTCTGCCTTCAGACCTGGTTTGTTGTGAGAGTTGTGCCTCCTTGTAGCTTTGTGCATTTCTGGGTCTCCAGATGAGATGTCGGAGCTCACCAGCTCCACCTGGTCAGAGTGAACCAGTAGGATACACAGCATGTCTTAAAGTTTAGCAGCCGGATTCCTAAAACATGGATCTTGAAACACGGAAAACGGTTTTCCTGCCACACGGTTGCCGTAAACAGCCGTTTCCCAATGCTAAACCACTTCAGCACCACCACAGTAACGCTTAGCTGGTGTTGGCGAAGGTATTTTCAGGCTGCAGGCCACCGACATACAAAGCCCAGGTACAAATGTGGGTCATGAGTACCCTGTAAGATGAGGCAGCACAAGGGATGCACAGAAATGCTTTAGGCTTCCCTGGGGAGCTTGCTGCTCCCCTCCTCATGCCTCTTCTCCTGCGTTTCTCCCAATTGCAGCCAAAGCGTTGCTGAGTTTCAGCAGGAAACAGGCGCAGGAAATCCCTGGGAAGCCATGGGGTGGCAGGGGCCAGGAGAAAGCCTTTCCAAACCATCCCAGCAGGAAAAACCACGACCGTGCTCCAGTCCCTGCTGCGCTGCTGCAGTTTCAGCACTTGCGGTTGCAGGGGATGCAGAGGTGAAATACCCAAGGGTCAGCGTGAAGGCAAGGAGCTGTGGCAAGAGGGGATATCTCAAGCTCTGGTACAACCTAACAGTAAAATTTGACTTTTTTTTTGGGGGGACAGTTTTTATTATCCTGTTTTTTTTTTTTTTTTAAATAATAACAAAAGTCATTCTTTTGGCAGGCGCGTGGAGCTGTGTTTTGCCATGAGAAACGGTTCAGCACGTGGTAGCTGAGCTCATGAGGAAGCGGAGCGGTGTCTTTAGTATGCTGCACGGATACCTCTTTTAACGGGAAAACTCGTGGAGGTGCAAATGAGCAGAGAGCAGAAGGCAGTGGTGTAAGAGACCCCTCGCCAGCCCCCGTGGACAGGGCTCCCAGCAGTGACAGTCAGGCCCGGGGCTCAGGGCAGACACACAGGGGTACAAGCGGAGATGGGGCAGTTCACTCTTATTCCCTCACCCCCCCCCAATCCAAGGAAGAGAAACAAGAGCCCAGCGTCAAAGCAAAAAGCGACCAGATCCCTCTGCCTCCTTGGTTCGTTTTGTGCTGACCTTTAATAATTGCAGAAGGGGAAATGGGCCGGACAGTTTGCGTTAGAAATTCACTGAAGTGTCGGGTGCTTTCGCCTGCTTATCAAATCTGAGCCGCTTGGATGAGCCCAGTGAGCAATTAGTGCCAGAACCTACAGCCAGAAATTTTAGAAGTCCATTTGCATATAGTTAGGAAGGAAAATGTTGATTAATTTGCTCTGATACACTCCAGAAAAAAACGGCTCAAATAGTGTCAGGGAGCTCAGGCAGATTATAAATTGCCTTGCTCAAGATTGTAAATATTGCATCCGTACCTCCCTGTGTGTTTTAAAGACATCTTCATGGGCTGTGCCTGTGTGGAAGGGATTTGTTTTAATATTTTACCAACGAATATATATTTCATCTGTGAGGTGCTTGCAAGGGAGGGATTTTTTTATTTTGAAAAACTTCTTCAGCTGTTGAGGAGAGCAAGTGCGAACGATACACAGACATGCAACTGCAATAAGCCAGGATGCTGCAGCTGCCCTGAGATGCGATTAAAAATACACAGGGCAGGAGCAAAAAAATGAAGAAAAACGGAGCAGGCGGTGCCTCAGCGATGAGGGAAACAAGGCTCAAAGCGCAGCGCTGAGCCTTCAGCCTCTCATCACCGCCAGCGCGTGTGCGCCGGGGGCCAGCCGAGCCCCGGCAGAGAAGGACCTTTAAACGGCGGCTGGTCTTAATTCAAGGCGACCGCCTCTCACCGTCAATATCTAGGCATTTACACATCAGGGCTGGCGTGGCATTAACATCAAGGGATCTTACATCTACATTTGCATCAGGGGACGGTCAACAAAATACGCCCAACCCTCCAATGCAGGATGACAAAGCTTGGACCTACTGATGGCCTCTTGTGCAAACATTAGCAGCCGATACCACATTTTCTCTTTTCCTCTAAGGCAGAAGCTTCAAACTTCAAACAACTTTTTGACCACGAGGGCAACAGATTGAAGCTCCCTGGCCTTGCGAAGTGATCTTCACAGACACCTTAGAGGTCACCCATGGTCCCTCACAAGTCAAAAGCAGTGGTGCTCAGCGCAGGATGTTGCCCAGGATGCGCAGGGCCCCATTTCTAACGCGCAGTGCTGCAGCGAGCATTGGTCTGCGGTGCTCTGTGCTCTGCCGGCTGATGTTCTCCCAAAGCTCTGGTCTCCTTGAGTCTGGGGGCTACGGGAAAAGCTACATTTGCCTTCAAACATAACCAAGTTTCACCCTATACGCTGGCAGAGGAAGAACTGACAGTGTGAGCTGGGTACAACCTCGCAGTTCCATGGCCAATGGAAGAGTCCCCCGTTGTCACTAAACCAGGTCTCTCGTTCAGGGGTACTCTGACCCAGGAGGTTTCGTGCAGCACCAGGGCTGCCTGAGTTGATACTCCTGCGCAGAGCTGTGAAAGCTGGTCCCCTGGAAAGCTTCTGCCTCCCGCATCTCCTCGCTACTACGCGTGCTCAACAGTGTGCACAGCCAGCTCCCAGTAAGATATTTGTTGGGGGAAGCGATGAGACTAGACCCTGATGCGTCTGGAGACCAGAAAGCGACCTCCCTGCCTCGCCGGAGCCAAGGATCTACCTGAAGAGAGGGTTCCTCTTCTCAAACAGAGAGCAGGAATGTCCCTGGGCCCTGCGCTCCCAGGGAGACCATCACACTCGCGCGGGAGGGTGACAAAACCCCACGAGACCCTGTGACAGCGACAGCTCCAAATGCTACGGACCTCAGCTGCAGGACTGTGAGAAAACAGGGCCCGTTCTGTGCAACAAGCAGGGTTTTAGGGAGAAAGTTGGGAAGACGGACTGAAAGAGCTGCCTTTTAAAGAGTTGCTAACATTTAAAGGATGCCTTGAAGAATTTTGTCTATTTTTGTGCTGTGAGCTGAGCTCTTGCTGATCTAAACATCCAAACCCAGATCGGCTGCACTTCACAAACCAGGCAGTTCTGAGTTCAGCCTGGTTAGCTCTGGCCTTTTATCCTTCGGGAAATGTGGCCCGCTCCGAAGATGGGAGGAAGCACATAGAAGAGAACAATGCTATGAAAAACACCGGGAGTTCAGCCCTTGAAGCCAAAGAAACAGGCATGTGCTTGCAGGGGGCAAAATCCACGTGCAGCTAACTGCAGTTATCCTGAGACACTGCAAGCAAATGTCTAATTCAGCAGACAGCCCATCCATCCATGGCAGCTAAGAAGACCTCATAGAATCATAGAATCACAAGATCACTAAGGTTGGAAAAGATCTCTAAGCTCATCAAGTCCAACCGTCCACCCAACCCCCGCATGCCCACTAAACCATGTCGCCAAGCGCCTCATCTACACGTCTTTTAAATCCCTCCAGGGATGGGGACTCCACCACTGCCCTGGGCAGCCTCTGCCAAGGCCTCACCACTCTTGCAGGAAAGAATTTTTTCCCAGTGTCCAATCTAAACCTCCCTTGGCACAACTTGAGGCCGTTATAATAGAAATTATACTTGTAACTCACTCGCAATGCTACCGGGGATGGATTTGGCTTGGGTGGTGATATAGTTTGCCGCTGTTCAATGAGCCACTAACAGCAAGATGCAGGACACGCTGAAGACCTGTGCCAAAATAGGGCCCCTTTGCTCCTCTGAGACCTCTCCAGCTTCCAGCACCTGATCCCCTCTGGCCTCGCCAGTGATATCATAGAATCATAGAATCATTAAGGTTGGAAAAGACCTCTAAGGTCATCGAGTCCAACCGTCAACCCAACCCCCCCATGCCCACTAAACCATGTCCCCAAGCGCCTCATCTACACGTCTTTTAAATCCCTCCAGGGATGGGGACTCCACCACTGCCCTGGGCAGCCTGTGCCAAGGCCTGACCACTCTTTCAGGAAAGAATTTTGTAGAGAACTGGGCTTCGTGAAGGATGCCTGCTGCCCACCACGGCGGTTGCTGGGCCAGGACGGTGACTGTGCTGCAGGGTCTTTGCAGAAAACCAGATCCGAGGGCTGGGATGACAGCGGAGGCAGGGTTCCAGCGGGCTGTGCTGGGCACTGGCGAGGCTTCAGAGCAGCGTGAACACCAAGCAAAGCCTGTATGTAGCTGGAAACAGGCCATCACGTTGCTCCTTGGTGCTCACCCAGGCCTTTCACTAAAAGCCCTGCATGTTTTTATTGCACGCTGCGGTGAGGTGGGGCAATGCTGTTATGCAGAGAGGAGACATGAGACACAGCCAACACGTGTCTTCTGCAGCAAAGAGGACAGACCTCAACACCCTCAGAACTCCCTTCTAGAGACACATCCCCCAAAATATCCCCTCCCCCCCCCAAAAAAAAAAAATTTAAAGGGCAACGGAGCTGGGGAAGGGCCTGGAGCACAAGTCTGATGAGGAGCGGCTGAGGGAACTGGGGGTGTTCAGCNTGAGCTGCTCGTGGCCAAGCTGGTGGCCTGGCTTTTGATTCTCTGGTTTCAACTGCGAAGCACGAAAGCAAGGCAGAGCGTTGCTCCATGTTGGGGCATCTCCAGTCTAAAAACCACTGCTCTGAATGCTCAACTGCACCTAAAAGCAACTGTTTGTATTAAGCGGGGCCACAAGACCCGCAGCCATTTCCTCAGGAGAGGAGAGAAGGAGAGTAGGGGGAGAGAAGGCGGGAGAAGGAAAGGTCTTCTCCTCCTGCACAGCAGCTGTCCCGCAGCGTGTCTTCCAGGTACCGACAGCTTATCTAGTAGACATAATCTGCCTGAAATTGTCCGCATTCATCACTTTTGCAATGGTATTTGAGTGCCTTGCAATCTTTACCAGCCCTCTGCGATACAGGGAGCTGCTGCTACCTGCTGGGAGCTGGTGAGGAACCAACGGGGATGGCGTTGAGTCTCAAGGCCTGAGTCCTTGAGGTGGAAGACGTCCCCCCTCAGCCCCTCCCCGCCAGGCTGCCCAAACCCCGCTCCCCGCAACCCGTGACGGCTGGCTCCAGAGCGTGACCATCTCCACCCTGGGGTAAGCAGCGACGACGAGGAGCTTGGTTTCTGCTCCTCTTTTCTCCTAATTAAAATCTCGCGCTTCCTCTGCTGAACGCGGCTGCCCCCGAGCTGTGCTATCGCAGCTCTCCTTTGCTACGAGAAACCGTGCACGGCGTCTGGCTGCAGATGTTTGGGTGGCCAGATGCCCCACCTGGCCTCCAGCAGCCAGCCCCCGAGAGAAAAACCGAATTGCTCTCCCAAACACATAACCTCGTGTCTGGATGCGCAAGGGGAGGTCTCCAGCAAAGGCCAGGCACCACGGGCAGGGCACTGCGGTGACCGAATATTTCGTTGTTAACATCTGCCTCTGGTTTCATCCCTGGCAAGTGGCACAAACTATCAAATCAACATTAATAAGGGCATTTGGTGGAGGCCTTTAGGTTCTTATCTTGCTTTTAATGATTCATTCAGCTTCCCTCGGCTCTTGCAACCCAAGCCCTCTCCATCTTTTCCTTCCTGAACAAAACCTGCTGGGAGCCACCCCAGGACCTCTCAGCGCCGTCTGGAGAAATTAAAGGGGCTCGGGCTATGTACTGGCTGCGAGGACTAAAGGACTCATAAGGGGAGGATGATTTCGCTATAGAGGCACAGAGAAAACCGCTGCGTTCGCTTGCGCTCATTACTCTTAATTAGCAGCTCTACAGACCGGAGTAACCAACGTGCTGCCGCCGCGCTCGGCCACGTTTCGTGATGACGTGCCAGCATCACCCTCGCCGGCCCCCGGCCCCCTCCCGCCACGGAACGGGGACGGGCCACCACGCCGTGGCTCCGCGGCCAGGCTGACGCTCTGCTGACGCCGTAGCCACCACGGAGGGGAAGGGGGAGCACAGGAGGGAGTTTTTTTTCCTCTGCTGCCCCCTCTCCATTTTCTTTTCTCCACCGAATCCTGGCGGCGCAGTGGGGAGAAGGTCCCCGTGACTGGGGGCGGGGGCGGGAGCCAGGGTGCACCCCACAGCACCCTGACCCCCCCTGACCACAGCAGAGGTGGGAGGGGGCTACCTTCACCTCCGTGCCATGTCGGCCGGAGCAGCTCTCACCCTGGTTCATCTGGAGCGGAGGAATCCTCTAGCGCATCCCGTATCCGTCAGGCAGCTCTCCCTGCTCCTTGAAGCTGATTTATGGTCGTCTTGTCCAGCTGCCAGAGGAACCCTTTATACCAGATAGCTTTTATCTCAAAATAAGCCCTGGAAAAATACCACAGGCTTTATTTGTCGTTCGCTCTGGGAAAGTTTTGAGCTAATAAATAAAGCGAAGTTATTTTAAAGGGCAGCAGCTTTCCTGAAAACTTAAACTCAGGGCTCTGACAGAAACAACAATACCTCCGTTGCTTAAATACCCATAACCTCAGCTCCTGCAAAATTAGGTTCCTCAGGCTGCAAAGAACAAAACCTTGCAAATCAAATTGCTTTACGCTCCTGTAATTAGCAATTATCTCCCTGGCGGAAAACGATTCCCCCCCACAACATTTGGGTGAACCATACCCAAGTGGGTTTTTTTTACTTGTTTTTTGCACGTGCACACACACAAACACGGAGGCACGTCAGGATCTTGGCCAAGTTCTCTTCTTTAATCTGCCCTTCATTTCAGCGCAATTCGGACCCCGGGTCTCCGATCTTAACCACAGGAGACTTCCAAGTGTTAATGTTGCTATTAGCAACCCCGCTGCCCCCTCTGACAGTAAAAAAAAAGTCAAGTATGGGTCAGGGAGGTGGTCTTGCTCCCTGAGGTGGTCAGGCCAGGACTCCCGGGGACAGCTGAAGAGTTTCCGCACGGTTTTGCAGAGCTGTTTACAGTGCTTGGGCAACGAGGTGGGAGCGTTAACCCTCCCCACGGTGGTGCGGACATGCAGGAGGCACAGCATCACGCAGGAGAAGGACCTGTCACCGTGAGCTGGGTTTTGCATCCTCATTTTCACATGATATATCAGGGCTACCACATCCTCTGCCTATCACTTGGTCTCTTCTCCCAAGTAACAAGCGATAGGACGAGGGGAAACGGCCTCAAGTTGCGCCAAGGGAGGTTTAGGGTGGACATTAGGAAAAAATTCTTTCCTGCAAGAGTGGTCAGGCCTTGGCCCAGGCTGCCCAGGGCAGTGGTGGAGTCCCCATCCCTGGAGGGATTTAAAAGACGTGTAGATGAGGTGCTTGGGGACATGGTTTAGTGGGCATGGGGGGGTTGGGTTGACGGTTGGACTCGATGACCTTAGAGGTCTTTTCCAACCTTAATGATTCTATGATTCTATGATTCTATGACTTGCTTTTGCCTAAACCTCATTGGAGCAGCAGCCTTGGGAGACACCCCTCTGGGAACAACCATTTTTCTCCTTATTCTCCTGGTCTTGTGGGAGCAGACGTGGCCTTTCATCACTTTCTCAGCTGGAAAAGTTGGCAAGATGATGAAAAAATGAATGGACCTCGGTAAATTCACTCAGTGATGTTGGCCAAGATTAATTGAGTCCCCCTGCTCAGGACACTAACACAACCATATGCACTCAACACAGCCATTAGAACAATGTATATCCACGCATATATCTATATTTTGACGGCAACTCATGAAAAGCTGGGCTTCAAAGCCATTTAAACTCTTGAATTGGTTCAGCTCCCAAATCAGCAAGAAAAACACAAAGAACCAGACCACATGCTAGCATAAACCAACACTGCCTCCACCATCCTCTGAAAAATACAGCCTTAGGGCTTTGCCCTCATAGAGAGGGTTTATATACACTTTGGATCTAATCCAGGAATCCTTAGTCACCTCTCAAAGCTGCAAAGCAGCACGGCATTTGTATCCATGAGAGAAATGCAGAATGGGAGCCACGGGAGGGTTTTTGCTTTCTTTTTAGGCTGGCTGAGACAGGGACCTGTGGGAGTAGCGGAAAGTCGCCTGCACCCAACGGAGAAAGCGAATACAGCTCTGGCAGGCAGGGCTGGAGGGTGCTTGGAACGGGAGCACGTTGCACGCGGAGCTGTCCCCAGATTTCCTATGTCTGCAGCCTGCACCAGTCCTCTCCTATTATTTCAATACGCGGCTTGACGAGGAATGCTCACTTTAGGTTGCTGTTGGCATTTCTCCTCTCCTATTATTTCAATACGCGGCTTGACGAGGAATGCTCACTTTAGGTTGCTGTTGGCATTTCTGCTCGCAAAGTGAATGGTTCACGGGGTACCCAGTGCTTTTTCTTTGAGACTGGTTTCCCAGTTTGAAGGGAAACCAGTGACCAGTAACTTTACTGAAATGTGAGAATTCTGAATTCCACCCCCAACACACACATTGCAATGCTGCATAGGGATAAAAATGCCTCGAAGTCTGTTTTTATATTCTCTTTCCCCTCTATACTATTTAACGTTGTTTCACAACGGCTCAGTAACAGCATGCGTGGTACACTCCATTTCTCCCAGCATGGTGAACCAGAATTTTATGTATAAAACTATTAAGAGAGCAGCTCCTTTTGCTGAATGAGACACCAAACCTTGCTAAGGCAAAACACTCCCCACCTTGGCTTGTCATTGGGTAATTTGTCACAAAGGGACTCACTGAACACGAAGTTAGCTTAAATTTTTTTTTTCAATTTCATAAAACGAAGGAATCTGGCTCCTCCCAAGGTGGGTCTAAAGCTGAAAGGCTGCAACACAAGGCAAGCAATGCAGCAGCCCTCATCACGTTCACTGAAGGGGCCACCACTCATCTTATTTCAGGACATAGAGTGGCCAGACATCCCCACTGCTTTGCGTAAAACTTGCTTGTGTTGTTCCTGGCCTCCTTAAGGATTCCCAAAGATGCTGTCCACCCCCCTCTGCTGACAGAGGCTGGCTGGATCTGCAGTCGTGGTATCACTTCATGGCCCACCTGGGGCAAAGTCTGGCCCAGACCCTCCATGGACAGCTCCATCGGCTTCAGCAGGCGGTGGTGATCGACACCCCGCGAGGAGCTGGCTGTTTGCTCCTGGGTGGGTTGCTGGAGAGGAATTAGGTCTGATTGCGTGCTCGCTTGTTCAGTTTTTGGTCATAGAATCATAGAATCATAGAATCATTAAGGTAGGAAAAGACCTCTAAGGTCATCGAGTCCAACGGTCAACCCAACCCCCCCTATGCCCACTAAACCATGTCCTTGAGCACCTCATCTATACGTCTTTTAAATACCTCCAGGGATGGTGATTCCACCACTTCCCTGGGCAGCCTGTTCCAAGGCCTGACCACTCTTTCAGTAAAGAATTTTTTCCTAACGTCCAGCCTAAACCTCCCTTGGCGCAACTTCAGGCCATTTCCTCTCGTCCTATCGCTGTTACTTGGGAGAAGAGACCAACCCCCACCTCGCTACAACCTCCCTTCAGATAGTTGTAGAGCGCGATGAGGTCTCCCCTCAGCCTCCTCTTCTCCAGACTAAACAATCCCAGCTCCCTCAGCCGCTCCTCATAATGGTGCACTCATGGTGCCGCTCCTCATGGTGCCGCTCCTCATGGTGCATGAGGCGGGGTGGGACGGGCGGCCGATACCACGCGGGGCGGTTGAGCTCTGAGCCCTGGATGAGCAGATCCAGCTCATCAGTTTGCTGGCAGAGCAATAACAGGCCTTCGACATTTTGGCTTCCTCTACTGGCCCCAGCTCACATGTGGCACAAAAATTTCCAATTTTTTTTTTTTTTTTTTCATTGTAAGAAGTGACTTTGTGCAATAACCAGATTAAATACGGAGAGGGAGCGAGCCATCAGCCAGAGGCGTCTGGAGCAGGAAATTTGAGGATAAACATCTAGCAGCGCTCTGCGCAGCACTAACTCGTGCCTACTTCAGATGACTTCAGCCTGGTCCAGGCCTCATGAAAGGATGGCAACGAATGCCCATATCGAAGAGATCTGAGAGAGGTTGCAGCTTCGAAAATAACTCAGAAGTGGGAAACAAGGAGGAAGAATAAATGGTCAATTTTCAAGAGAACAAGCTCACCCTGCGGGGTGCCATACAGTTGCATGGGAGGATATACAGGGCTTCGTAAATTCTTTTAACAGTCTGAGAAAAAAGCCTATACACGTGCACACACACACACACATCCCTCCATATATGTATACATACGTATACACGTACAAATATGCATATATACATGTATACGCATATTTGACTCAAGCTCAGAGAGAACCGTGGGAATCTTCAAAGGCACCCGAGAAGGGTGAGGGAGTGGGAAGATGAAGCCTGAAGAAATTAATGCAAAGCAACGCACACATCGATGGGAAAAAACCCAAACTACTCCTGCGTGCCCTACCTTGTAAAGCAGCTGTAGCTGCTCATGTAAAGGACTTTGCAGCAGTCAGCCCGGTGAAGAACTCCGCTCTGACATCAAGAAAACAAAAGAAACCCTCGGACGTGCAAACGGGAGATTGAAAAAAATTGTATCAAACCAGCACGATGACATTTAGTAAATCTGCAGCGAGGGCACATATGCGGTTTCTGTCATTCCACTTCAGAAAGGGAGAACATCAAGTAACAGGGTGACAACTGATAAAGGGGTGCAGAGATTTCCATAGTAAGCCAGGCTGCACGCAGTGGGTTTGTTCAGCTTCCAGATAAAGCAATATATAAAAGGTCTGCTTGACACTTCTCATTTATCCTTCCTCGACACAAGAACAAGTGATCTCTTGGTAAAATTAAAAAGCAACGGATTTAAAAGAAACAAAAGGATTTTTATATGCTCACATAAAGCACGCCAAATTGTGGCACTAACTGACGGAGTATTTTTGAGGTCAGGAGATTCATAGAATCATAGAATCATAGAATCATTAAGGGTGGAAAAGACCTCTAAGGTCATCGAGTCCAACCGTCAACCCACCCCCCCCATGCCCACTAAACCATGTCCCCAAGCGCCTCATCTACACGTCTTTTAAATCCCTCCAGGGATGGGGACTCCACCACTGCCCTGGGCAGCCTGTGCCAAGGCCTGACCACTCTTTCCGTAAAGAATTTTTTCCTAACGTCCAGCCTAACCCTCCCTTGGTGCAACTTGAGGCCGTTCCCTCTCGTCCTATCACTGTTACTTGGGAGAAGAGACCAACCCCACCTCACTACAACCTCCCTTCAGGCAGTTGTAGAGCGCGATGAGGTCTCCCCTCAGCCTCCTCTTCTCCAGACTAATTAGTACGATTAAAGACAGAATCAGATGGTGGAAAATACAGTTACTTAAAATGAAAGTTTAGGGAAAAGCATGCCAGCCCCTGTGTTTTTATCGACAATATGCTTTCTCATTCAGTCCAGGTCAAACAACTAGGAATAAAGAATTGTCCAAAGGAGCTGGAGGAAGGTTCGTAGCCCCAAAGCAGTGACCCTGGAAACGATGCAGCTCTTCCATCATCCCGCTGTGTCCCCTGAGCTGGGTGCATAGAAAGGGAGATGCTGACTTACGGCAGGGAGTCAGGGCCATGACAGCCCAACAGTAACGAGACCATTACTGCAATACCTTCCAACTCCCATGCCCACCTTTCAGCATGGTTGTTGGGGGGCCTGGTAAAGGCTGAAGACGGGTTGAGGTCTGGAAAGCTCTCCTGGCAGAGTGGACCCAGAATAGGCAGGCACCCTTCTGCTCATTTGGGTGAGACTGATCTAACCTGAATGGCCAACAGTGTAATTTGTGCTAAAAGGAGCCTGAGGAATCCAGATGGTTATTGAAACGTGTGTAAATGCATGCAAATAAGTAAGATGAACAACAAAAAAAAATTGCTACGTCTGCAGACGGAAAAAAGGGTTGCATTTACTGGATAAGGGGAGTAATTTAACTCCCTTTTCTCTGGACCATGTAAGACTCAGCAAAACCCCCCTGAGGAGGGTTTCCCCAGGCTCCCAGTGGATAAGATTTCATCCATCAGCTGTTTTTATCCTACAGCAGCCTTATTTCCCCATCCTCCCTCCCTAGCTTGACTCCTCTCAACCTTGTGCTTCACGGCTGAGCGCTTCGGTCAGAAGAGATCTTGCCCTCTGCATCTTGCAGTAGATGCAAGATGCATCTATCTTGCAGTAGATGCCGAGGGCAAGCAGGCAGCCCCGGTTGCTCTTCCAGAGGTCACGTCCCCTTGGCTTTTCCTATGGGAAAGTGCTCTCTAAACCTGCTCACACCCTTCTCCAGCAGGTTCGGAGCCCAAAGCTGACCTGTGATGCCTTTCTGCAGGGGGGGATTACCCTGGAAGGACCGCTCTGCTGCAGGGAGCGAAAGGCTTTCTCCTCTCTCCTCACTGGGACCCTGATGGTGTTGCTCAGGGTCAGAAAGCGACTCTCCCTGTGGAAAAGCGAGCAAAGTGGCTGCTCCATGTCAGTGATGGGAATGCAGAAAGGGACGAGATCTCCCCAAAGCTGGGCTCAGCTTTGTGGTGGGAACAAAACTCCGGCTGCTGTGAGGAAGGATCCACAGACCGAGCCCAAGCAAATGGGCCCACTCGCCGTGGCGGGGGGATGTTTGGAGAGTGAAATAGCTTCATTTCTTAGCTTCGCGTGCCCTTGGATACATCGATATTTTCCTCCTGTGCCACAGAAGCATCGACAGCCTTCATACGGAGCGGTTCCGGGACAACAGACAGGCAAGGAGCAGCATTGCAGAAACAGCGTGACTCTGCCAAGGTCCTGCTGTAGCTGGGACCTGGACCTGGACCGGCACAGGACCGAGTCTGCTGGTGCTCAGCAGGCTCTGCCACCAGGCCACGTGTCCTGGTTGTGGCTGGGATGGAGTTGATTTTCTTCCTAATAACTGGTACAGTGCTGTGTTGTGGATGTAGTGTGAGAATAATGTTGATGACACACTGATGTTTTGGTTGTTGCTGGGTAGTGTTTACGCTACTCAAGGACTTTTCATCTTCCCGTGCCCTGCCAGGTGCGCAGGGGGCTGGGAGGAAGCGTGGCCGCGACGGCTGGCCCAGCTGGCCAATGGGCTATTCCATACCATATGACGTCATGCTCAGCATATAAGGCTGGGCGAAGAAGAAGGAAAGGGGGATGTTTGGAGTGATGGCGTTTGTCTTCCCAAGTCACCGTTACGCGTGATGGAGCCCTGCTGTCCTGGGGATGGCTGAACACCCGCCTGCCGATGGGAAGTGGTGAATGGATTCCTTGCTCTGCTTTGCTTGTGCACGGCTTTTGCTTTCCCTATTAAACTGTCTTTATCTCAACCCACGAGTTCTCTCACTTTTGCCCTTCTGATTCTCTCCCCATCCCACTGGGGAGGGGAGTGAGCGAGCGGCTGCATGGTGCTCAGCGGCCGGCTGGGGTTAAACCTCGACACCACGCTACCTCCTTGCTGCAAAGTCTCCAGCAAGAACAACAGTGACTGCAGCTGGCTCAGGACTTTCCAGCCACAGAAACAAAACTGAGTTTTGCCTGGTACTGAACAAGTGCAGCCAGGGCCTGGGCAAGGCGATGCCTGCGGCAGAAGAAGGGGTGCACAGAGGCCTGCTGGTCACTAGACTTGGCCACTAGCTCCTTTTCAATGGTCCCACCAAGGGGAAAAAGACCCTAATGCTATTCCCAGCCCCTGCCCTGACCTTGGTAACCCTGGTGGGCCACCACCTGTCATCCTCTTCTGTTTGCTACGGGGTGATGCAAAAAGATGAGTGACATGTAAAAGCCAGTCTTGCCCGCAGGAAATCTCCATTGCAGATCTCCCTTTGGCCTCTTTATTCTCAGAGAAGAGTGGAGTGATAAGATCTATACACAGTTTTCAGCTGCCGCTTTGTTTTTGAAGGTGGGGGGGTCGGTCTCTTCTCCCNCCTGTGCCACAGAAGCATCGACAGCCTTCATACGGAGCGGTTCCGGGACAACAGACAGGCAAGGAGCAGCATTGCAGAAACAGCGTGACTCTGCCAAGGTCCTGCTGTAGCTGGGACCTGGACCTGGACCGGCACAGGACCGAGTCTGCTGGTGCTCAGCAGGCTCTGCCACCAGGCCACGTGTCCTGGTTGTGGCTGGGATGGAGTTGATTTTCTTCCTAATAACTGGTACAGTGCTGTGTTGTGGATGTAGTGTGAGAATAATGTTGATGACACACTGATGTTTTGGTTGTTGCTGGGTAGTGTTTACGCTACTCAAGGACTTTTCATCTTCCCGNGAGGTGGAAGGGAAGGTGAGTGTTCCTGGTCCTACCAAGCTACCGCTCCTCCAGTGCTAAAGCCCAGGCTCCCCAACACAGGTGGGCAACATCTGGAGGGAAGGGGGAACTTGCACATCCTTGATTTCTTCCCGTTGGAATCTCTTCATCCCGTTCGCCGTCAGCAGGCTTAAACTGGCTTTCAGACAATTTAAGTTTGTGATTTTTTCCATGGAAAATGTTTAGAGGTCTTCAGCCTCAAAGTAGCTGCCAAACACTACTACAAAGGGGCTGGGGGGTTTCCTTCCTCACCCCCCATCAGGGCTGTCTCACCAAGGGGCAGTGGGAAAGCCTCCGAGCCCCTTCGCTCACCTTGCCTTGCCCCTGTGAGACAAACAGCCCACCTGGTTTAGGAGTGGCTTCTCTGTTGGCCACACGAGTGGAATCATGCCTGGCCGAGACCCGGTTCCACCACGGCACGGAGGCAGGGAGAATGGCTGCGATACGTCCCCATGTAAGTCAGTGGGTCCAAGGAGAGAGGCTGGGCATGGTTCATGGTAGAGGGAAACTCAGAAACTCAGGGAAACACCACTGAGAAAGATACAGGGCTCTGGGTTTTGCATGGACAGAGAGGAGGTGCACAGACACACATAAGAGAAGGCAAGCTGGACAGTCGCACATCCAAGAACGGGCAGAGAAATCATTGCCACCAGTGGCTGCAGGATCCTCCCCATCCCATAAAACCCCATCAGAAAAGCAGGGAAAGGGGGTGCAGCAGCTGATAGGAGAAAGATGCCAGAGCTGAGAGTCCAAGACACTCATCTGGGATGTAAAGAAGTGCAGCTGGCCCTGTCTCTGGCACATCCCCAGCAATTCCCCCGAAGCTAGGGACCAGACAGATTGAAATATAAGGATCCTTATACAAGCTCTAACCCTACACTGGAGTCCTTTGGGAAATAAAACCAAAAACCACAAGTCCCTTCCCTTTGGAGCAGGAGCAGGAGCTATGGCTTTGCATCCCTAAGCACGTCAACACACATCGGACGTGCTCTCCTACAGCCCCAGCTACTATTTCTGTCCCTGGGTTTCCACAGCTTTTTCCAGAGATGCCAGTGTGGTGTCCAATTAACTAATCAGTCACAACTCCAAGAGCTTTGCTGGGTGCAAACTCTCAACTACATAAATAATAAATAGGAAAATTAGCATCTTGTCTCTGTTTCTCTGCTCCTTTCAATTGCAAATGCATCTGGTGCAGGCACCTTAGTGTACACACACACACACGCATACACACACACACACACACACATGCACACGCACACACGTACACAAAATAAACCATTGCTCAACTCCAGTTTGATTAATTCTGCATTGGGTGATGAGTTCAGTTTGTGGCAAGGCTGAACACACAACTAGAAAATAACACTGGCTTTTAATAGACCTAATTTTCTTTAATCTTGCTGCTTCTCTGTCTCACCAAAGAAAGGAACTGAGGTTAATCAGAAAAAAGGAGTCTCCTTCGCAGAGCTGATGGGAGTTCGCAACAGGGCTGCGTTGGTTATTTTCCATATTCCCCTGAGGCCCATGTAGGAACAGACATTTAGTCCAAACTATATTACTTGGCTAACAAGATTTACAAGCAGTTTGAGATAATGCAATCATTTCCAAAATGAAGGAAAGGCACTCTCTAAAAAGTAAAGCTGGGAGGAGGGACCTGAGGGCTCATCCATTATGTGCAGCCTGGGTTTTGCCTGTGTCAGTGCGTGTGTTGCTTTCAGACTATGAGGACTGAATTAAAGGCCAGCTCCGTATATGCACCGCTAGCCTTTACCTGCAGCGTCATTTTTCATCTTCATCTGGATTTTTTTCCCCCTCCCTCTGCCTCCCATGAATCTTACACACACAAACAAGGAAATCTAATCAGGCCGCCCAACCTCGCCTCATCGCCGCTGCGCGTTACTCCAGGCAGCCCTGGCTTGCCAGCAGCAATGCCGGAGCAGAGCGTGTATCGATACCAACAGGAATGCTCAGCTAACGCAATAATGCTCTCACAGACGGATGCCTGCTTTGCAGTGTGTCAGATCCCCAGAGATGGTGCCTGCTCCTTATTCACCTGACACTGTGGAGTAATGCCATTAGCTCTCCCAAATGATCAATGGTCATTGAATCATAGAAGTCATGGTCATTTCCATCATAGAAGATGGAAAAAACAATTGTATCATACTGCTGTCCACCACCTCACCTCTGTATGCATCCACGCATGTACACACAAGCTCCCTGCTGCTGATGCAGGATCTCTCCCCAGGGCTGAGTACAGTTGGGTTTTAAATTGCTCCGGTGATGGGGGTTTCCAGCATCTCCCTGGGAGTCTTTAACCAACCAGGCAGACGTCACCCACTGTACTGACAGTCCTTCCTCCCCAAATGACTAATTCTTACTTGCTCCATCATCCTTGCTACGCATCCTGCTGAGTTCCCTGCCAGAAAGCAATCTGGTCCCAGCTCCACCACGTTCTGCACAGACATTTCACAAGGAGTGAGTCCCTCAGGCTTTCTCCACCCCCACGCCAGTGGTCCTCCTGGGGCTGTGCACTGAGCTGTGCCCACGGCTGAGGTTCCACTGCAGAGGGACGAGGAGATGGGGGTGGTTGTGGTGCAAGGTGCAGGATGGCCAAGGCAGAGGAACTCCAGAAGGGGTCAAGGACCCTGCTCAGCACAGGAGAGGATGCACTGAGGTGCGACTGGAGGAGCAGAGGGAAGAGCAAGGGAGCAAAGCTTGCTCCCCCCAAGAAAGGAAGGTGGCACATTAGAAATCCTGCGTGGCTTTAAAGACAAACTTCACGCGCCTCATTTGCCAGGTTTCACATGCGTAACAAGGTCTGGTAAGTGCACAGACTGTTTAATATTAAATGTACTATTTATTATTTACACAGCAAAAAGTGCATGCGAAGGAGCTCTTCCAAGGCAGACGCGCCGAGCCTGGCCCCAAAAAACCTCCCTTGCTCCTCCCGGCAAGGCCAAAAGGAACAAATTCTTTCAAAGTCTGGGAATACATCCACCGGCAGCACGGGTGTATGTAGGTCATGGTGATGCAGCGGAGCCCGGGGCCGCGGCCAGGCTGGGCCAAGCTGCCTCTTCCCCCATCCTCCTCCTGCAAACCAGGTTTCCCTCCGCACCTTCCCTCCCGAGCTACAGCGCGGGGCAGTTGTCCTGCCCTTGGTGTTTTCTGATTTCTGACAAGGTGAAGGCAGCGGGGGGGGAAAAAATAAACCATTTTCGAAACAGGACAATTGCTGTACATCGACAAAGAAAAGGGAAGAGCGAGGCTAGACTGGGAGCTCAGCAATGCAGAGTCCGAGCGCAGGGGGAGTTTCTCCGGGGCTCTGGACGTGAGAGCCGGGGGACAGGACTGCAAGGCTGCAGGGAGGCATTCTTGCCAGAAGCGGTGGGAAAAGCTCCAGATCTCTTTGGAAATCCCTCTCATTTTAAGTGGTTACACAATAGCGCCGGGTTGCCAATTAAGTACACGAGACGTTAAAGCTAAAGATACCTGCAAAAGCCTTAGACCAAACCCTGGGGCGATGCTTCTTTGAAAGAAAAAAAGCATATTTCTTTTAACCGGTTAATAGTTCAGGCTCTGGCTAAATTTGTAGCAGCCTACAGCAAAGACGGGGATCAGCTAATGCTGCTGCCGGCCTGCTATCCTCATAGAATCACAGAATCATTAAGGNTAGGAATAGCCCCTTCCTCCTGCAGCAGCTTTCTCCAAGCTTTCTCCCAAACCCAGCCCCCCCCACCGAGCCCAAAACCACACTGCAGCCCAGCGCCAGGCAGGCAGGCTCCCCCTCCCTGTACCCTTGAAAGTCCCGAGGGCTTTACTTTGGAGATGCTGATAGCAGCAGTCGTCTTCCAAAGCGAAGAGCGGGCTCCTGGATTATGCCACCAGCAAGGCTTGTCTCCCGGCGTGCCACCGAGATGGCTGTGACAAAAACGATCGCAAAACGATCGCGATGGCTTCAAGGGCCATCAGGTCTTGGCACAGGCTGCCCAGGGCAGTGGTGGAGTCCCCATCCCTGGAGGGATTTAAAAGACGTGGAGATGAGGCGCTTGGGGACATGGTTTAGTGGGCATGGGGGGGTTGGGTTGACGGTTGGACTCGATGACCTTAGAGGTCTTTTCCAACCTTAATGATTCTATGATTCTATTCTACAAGGGGGTTTCACGTTGATGCTTTCAGAGTACCTCGCCGCCTGCCTCCCAGGCACAGGAGCCGTTTAGGAGGCATGACTTTTTAAGGAAAGCAGCCGTGATATTTTCCCCTTGCACAGAGCAGTTTCTGGCAACTTCTAAAGAGGAAAAAACTAGCAGCAACAGCCGGCACACAGTATAAGAGACTTTCCGATGATACCCTTATCCTCACCGCACCTTGATGAGCCGAAGTTTGACACTTTCATATCAACGCTTCTCCCATGTAGCTTCCGTCGGACTCTTCTCCAGCACTTCAGTGCTTTTCATTCCCGCACAGACTTGCATTTGTTGATGAGAAAATGGAAAACACAGCTCCAGAAAATACATGTAAAATCCTATTGCACCCAAACACCCCCCAGATCAGACAGAGACTGCGCCTCCTCATGACTAACGCGTGTGTGCTTAGCCCCAAAACACAGACAGATAGCCGGGGAAAATTCCTTATCCAAATCTCACCTGGCTGAAAATTTCTACATATATATATGATGGAAGCCCACACCCTTTAGCTTCCAGATACCAAGTGGTTTGCACGATGCATCTCAACGCTGCTCACTGCTCGTCGGCAGGGCTGTGTTGCACCGGGCCAGCAGAAGCTGCCTGATAAAGCAGCCCGGAGTGCAAAGTGATGGAAGAAGGAGCAGGCAAAACACTGTAACTCATCAGTGTAAGATATCTTAAGTAATAAGCAGCAGCAGCAGTCAAAAAGTGGTTTATAAAGGGCTTGATGAGTAACTCGGCTGAGCCTCTGGATTACACACGAGGCGAATCATTTCATTTCTGTCCTTACGCAGCAGCCCATCTGCAGTGTGCAAGGAACCATCCCCGCTCCTCACTTCTCAGCACCTTCAGATAAAAGGATGAGAATAGCCGCTAAAATCAGGCAACACAAGGCAAATTTTTCACTGACTCCTGAAAGACGTGAGTGATTCTGCATGCGTGAGCTCTATAATTGGGGAGTACTTGATATGCACAGATGTGCAAAGCCCTACATGGACACGCGACTGCGAAGAGTTCAAGAAGCGGGCCGTGCTGGCTGATAGCTGTTCTCAAATTCAAAACCAGATTTGGCTGGAGGTACTGACTGACACCTTATAAAACTGCACCGATTTCTGCCCTGTGCAATACTGTTGAAATTCAGGGAACAAAATACCTGCAAGGGGGACCCATGGTGAACCTGCACGCCGTCAGGTGCAGAAGCTACAAGCACCCACTTCTCTGACCCCATCCAGCCACCACCTCCAACGTACCAGTCCTGCTTCCTCGACAGAGCCTCCCTGGCTGTCTGCCCAGGGAGATCTTACTGCTTCAACTTCTCTAATCTCCCAGGATTTTTCCCCAGGCTGTGTCCATTCTGGCTTCTCATGAAGGGTCCCTGAGTAACCTACTTACTACTTTGAATTGCATGAATCATGCGGAGACACAGACAAGCCAACCAAGAACTTGCTTTATTCTCCTGAGGGATTTGGGTCAGCATCTTTGAAGTGTTTCCTCTACTTGCAATAAGGAAACTTCTCCTGCCCATGCAGCATGTGTGTGCAGGACAAATTACATCTCAGCCACGTGCTACCTTGCAGACTCATCTGCAAATGCACAGCAAGGCTGATGTGGCGAAAAGGCACTTGGCTCCTTGCAGAGCACTCGTACAGACAGACCGATAGTGAGCTGTGGGCATTCACCCGGCACTGACAGGCCTCTGGGACTTCAGCCCCGACAGCCCTATTCCTCTGCTTGCACAGGGACAGTGTATTAGAATCATAGAATCACAGAATCACAGAATCATTAAGGTTGGAAAAGACCTCTAANTCCAGCCGCTCTGCCCCAAGCCTGGAGCGGTGCCTGGGGTTGTTGTGGCCCAAGGGCAGGACCCGGCACTTGGCCTTGTTGAACCTCATCTATTGGCCTCGGCCCATCGATCCAGCCTGTCCAGGTATTGTGAAGGTCCTGTCCGGGGAGAAGCAGATTCCTGCAGTCTGAGCCTAGCGCCTGGCCAAGAGACAACCGAGGGGGAAGAGGAACCCCTACGGGAAACGGCATCTCTGGTTTCAGAGTCCCACAGAGAGACCAAGCATTTGGAGTGTAACCACCCCCAAATGTCGCTCCTCAAAGCAACGTTAATTAGTGAATTGCATTTGCAGCAAAACGTACAGGTGTGTCGACCGTGCCAGGGGAGCTGGGGCATTCCCGGAGGGTGTTGGCTTTGGGATACACGTGTGGCTCACTCGCCCGTGAAGCCCAGACGATGCCGCGCGGGCGCTCACGGACACCCTTCCTTTCCCCCTTGTACGGCAGGCGGGCGAGCAGCTCCCATCCCCAGGGGTGGGCTCTGCCAGCGAGCCCAGCTGCCAGGCGAAGGAGCCCGGGGCTGGCGGGGCAGTCGAGCACGAGCCGGCTCACATCCCCGTGCTCCCTGCGAGGCGAGTCCTGCTAGCCCTTATCAAGCGACACTGCACATCTGGGCTCTTGCCAGGCGAGATGGCTTCATGTCAAATGGAAAGACATCAAGAGATAACGTCTTCAGAATGCTTCGGATCGCCGCCTTGCGTTTCAGTTCACTGCGCTGAGGAGGAGTCGCCCCGGCCACCCTCCGCTCTGCATCCCTGTGTGTGCAGTGGCACCGCTGCCACCGCCTGAGAAAGCCCCAGGCTGGGCTTTGGCATCTCTGATATGCCTCAGGCGTGGGGATGGGCTCATCCAAAGGAGAGCCATTCCCCGAAATTCATCCGTCTCTCACATAGCGCTCTGCTGCTCGGTGTGGCACAGACAACATCCTTCGGCCCCCACAAGCTCACGCTCGGCGGCAGCAGGCAGGCTTTCGGCTGCAGATTTCACCAGCAGCCCCAAAGCGGAGCTCTCCATACCGTGACATCTCAAGGCAGCCCCGCCATTCCAGAACTTTTGCTCGGGATGGTTCAGCATCACCCAGAGCTGATTTTAAGCCTTAAGGGGTTGGTTTTCACCATGCCATAAAAAAGCCATATAACTGCACCCTGGGAATCACCTAGTTGCTAGGGGAGAAGGGTTTGTTATGAAGGAGGACAGAAGTGCCTGGGAGCTTTTGGTAAAAAAATAACTTAGAAAACCCCACAGCCATCAAAGAGTTAATGCTGGTTTTTGTAAACCTTGGGCTGCCGTCGCTCCTGGCTGGTTGCAGGTTGGAGCCCCTGTAGCAGCCGGCTGCCTGGTCCTGCTGGAGCGCGGGGTGGGAAGAGGACTGGGCAGAGCTTGTGCCGTAGCTGACATCTCCAAGCAGATATTTCAGCAAGGCTGGGCGGGTGCGAGACCAGAAGCACACCGAGCTGTACCTGGGGAGCAGTCTCGCTTCCCAAAGCACGGCAAAATAACAGCACGGTCCAGTCTTCCCTCCAAACTCATGGCCATGAGACATCTGTGCTTCGCTGCCTTCGTCCAGTGCCTCTCAGAGGCCTACCAACATCTCTGATGGCGAAGAGCAAGGCGCAAACAGTTCCCCTCCACCTGAGAACCCCAAAGCTGTCCGGGGAAGCGTGCAAACCCCACTTTCTCCCCCCTCTACAGCCGGTGGCTTGTCAGTAAGGCCAGGGGAACAAACCCCTTCTGGCTGAAAGATGCCTTCCAAGAGGGCTGTGGCGAGGGAGGGTGTTTCTATTCTGAGCCGCATCTCCCAAGGTCTCCAGCGCCCGGCTGCTTTCCCAGAACTTGCTTTAATTTCTCAGGAATGAAGGGAGGGAGGGGCAGGCCGCAGAGACCCCCTTTCTTGGGGGGGCTGCCTTTTGGCACCGTGACAGTGGGCTTTCAGCTTCGAGGCCGTCACAGGGAGGCAGGGGCACACGGGTATGCCAGAGCGCCGCGGGCTCTGCTGTTTGCTCGGTTAGGTACGCCTAATCCTGCGCCATCAAACATCAAATACGTCAAGCTCTCCAGTTCTCTTTATTTCCTAATTTATTCTCCCAGGCAAAGATGTTGGCTGATTCGTTCCAGTGTAACTCCTCTCCAAGGCAGGTTCGGAGGCTATCCCAGCTCCCACCAGCTGGGTAATAAACCGGGATAATAATGCGTTGCGGCAGAGCAATTAGCAGGGGGAAAGGAAAGCAGAGTGAGGGAACGAGCATGAATGAGAGCTGGCGTGAGCCACCACGTCTGCAGTGATTTATTTTCCATTTCACTTATTAAAACTGCTCCGGGTACAGATTGCCTTTCCCTACTTCCATCTTAGTTATTGCCCCACCAGACTGGGCGACATGGGCGTTTTGATAGACTAACCGAAAGCCTGGCTAATTTCCCTGGTGCTTCCTCTGCGGTGCGATGAAACCGCTGCTCCAGAGAGCTGTGGCAGCCGTGCCGGGCAAAGCCCTTGATTTCCCTGAGACAGATCTGTGCTGCGGGGTCCTGAAGCACAACTGCATCCCCACCCTTGAGGCCCTCTCCGTTTGCACTGGCACGCACAGCCAAGAAAACATATTTCTCCTCTCTCCAGATGTCCTGCCATCAGGATCAGGGGACAGGTGGATACCGGTGGGTCCCTCTCACTTGCTGCCAGGGCCGTGGAGAAATCGGGCTCCAGGAGAGACCTCTTTCCAAGACAGAAACTGCCCAACCGGGTGCAAACCCACACTGTCCTCCTGCAAGGCTTCGCCCTGACCGAGAAGCTGGTGCCTGCTTGGACACGGGGTCAGCAGGACTGCCAGTTCTCATGGACACAAACGCGTCCCAAGGCGGTTACTCCATCTGAGCTGAGGGTTGATGTAGCACAGGTTTTTGCTCCACTTAACCCCCCCCATTTCGGTACTTCTTCTTCAGCAGAAGAAACGAGCTTTTGCTACAGTCCATAACCGGCACTCCTTCCAGCTTGTGGGACCTCTTCCGAATAGGATATGGGATGCCCAGTACAACATCTCCTACCAGTCACAGTCATACACTGGTCTTCAGCATTTCCTTAAGTCATACTCGGCAGGCACCAGGGCTTGCTCTGGAGGAAATTCAAGGCAAGGACGCTTTGCAGCACTGGAAGTTATGGTGGTCAAAGATATCTTTCCCACAGAAAATCAAGTTGTTTCAAAGAGGTGCATCTCAATCACTCACCAGAGGAGAGTCTGCACACTAGCCAGCATGGGATCTGTTTACGTGGGAAGCAAAAAGCAAACAGGGAGTTTCTCCCTCTTGCACTGATGGAGACCACGAATATCTCCCTTGCAGGTGGCAAGCTGCCAATGACTCCCAAACATGCTGTGGTCTGGACCACGCTCAAGAAACCATCCTGTCACATTAATAGCTTCATCAGTTATCAGTCAGCGTTTTTTTCTCTCCTGCCTTTACGTCACCAAAGTGTTGAGGGCTGGTGCTGCTCCAAAGGGATAGATTTCCTTCCACAACAGTTTTGCACCCATCTCTTCTCCCCAACTTGCTCATGTCTTCCACATCCCCAAGGGTTTGTGAGACCTAATCAGCCAATTCAAAGGTGTTCACGGCCAGATCCAGCAGCATCTGCCATCCTGCATTTTGGACCCTGAACAGGACATGCTGCAGCAAAACCAAATAAAGGGCACTGATTTCACAAGTCAAAGGATTCTTGGAGCAATGGAAAAACACCTACTTCCCATGCTAAACTAGGATTTGCGCATCTGTCTTCAGTGCCTTGCACAAGGAATTATGGCTGCCTCATCGGCAGGATTTAGAGCTGCAGTCAGCTCAGAAAGATCATGAGGTTGTATTTACTTTCTGACAGATGTGTGGGTTTATCACATCCTCTCCCTTGAATATATATGCCCTTGAGTATATATACACCCAAGGTGTCTTTGGGCAGAATTCCGAAAATACGACTGAGAGAAGATCCTGTCCTTTTCCTCGTTAGTTAAGCTTCCTGCCCAAGCACAGCAGGATTGATAGCACAAGGCGTGCTGGAGAACGGGTTTCTTCACTTCTGCAATCTACCAATTTGGGTCTAATTTGCCCTGGCTGCCAGCTACTAATATGACAAGTACTTTAACCAGACGTGTTCTTAGAGTGCTCCCCTTGCTCACGCGCACTGGGCTATATGGTTGCACACTGTGATTGTGCATCTAAAATTATGGCAGCTGATAAACTGAAGGCAGAAAAGGAAGTTAGAACTCAAGCAAAAGTCTGCCAAGTTTCTAATAAAATTCAAAACACAGCAATATTTAAGAGCGTGCATGAAGCCAGCATTTGTCTGTGTTTCAGTCTGCCTTGAAATCCCCTGAGCAATCAACCCACGTGGAGGCAGCTTAAGGAATGGAAAAATCAGTCACTTCTATTTCTCATGTCTTTTTTAGTCTGCAAAGTACAATATGCAGTGGGAAAATGAGATCCAAACCACTTACTCAGCAACAAAAGCAATTTTGGTTGTTTTCAACTTGAAAAAACCAATGATACCTCTTCCCGAGGACTCTCAAGATAGAAGTCCATGGATGCTTGACTGATCACCTATCCTCACATGTGAAAGTTCTCAAAAGATTGCACTTGTTCACTAGCTCCCCAAATGATCCTATATTTCCATTGTCCATAGGCACATATGTTGCGATCCAAGAGGCTTGTTCACGAGTCTAAGTAACAAAAAAATCACTTCCTCCCACCATTACAACTGCAGTTTTAGCTATTTAGTGCTGCACTCCCAAGCACAGGTTTTTGGTCAGTTCTTGTTAAATATCCAAAAGGGAAGAGTCCCCTGGGCATTCGTGCTGAACCTGTGGTTGTGTTCTCCATCTCATTCAGACAAGGTTTGGGAGATCCCAGCTGCCAAGGTCCCTGTTCCCCCCAGCCTTGCAACAAAAAAGGTTCCTCTAATGGTGGGAGACACAGGAGGAAGGTGAGGGTCACATTTATTGCTTGCGTGTCACTCTGTGTCAGCACATCCATGTGCTCCGAGCTCTGAAAAGAGAGTGCAAACATTGATTCCCTGATGGTTTCCCACCCTGGAAACTCCTCAGCAAGGACATTTCTCTTTCAAGTCCAAGCGAGGAAGACAAGGCTGCTCTCTCCAGCATAACCAGCATCTCTGCAGGCATTGCTGTGGTCTGGAGCTGGGCCAGCATGAGCCAGAGGGCCACCTACATGACTTGCTGCCGTGCCACGGACACCATCGGTACAGTTGAGCGAGTCAGGAGGGAGAGGCCAGTCTGGCCTGGGGCACCTACAGAAGTATCCTAAGAGTTTTTTCTCTGGGTGAAAGGAGGGAACAAGGTGTTCGGATCAGTCCCTACCATGGCAACGTGCAGAACAGAGCACAAGGACTATGCTATATCTAGCTTCCCCCAGGTGGAGGGGAAAGCTTCTTGTAAACTCTTCATCCCAACCCTAACCAGGTTATGGCTATGAGGAGGTCCATGCTACGATACGGGGAACAAGCTACCAATCCCAAGACAAGGTGGGACACCGCAGTTGGTAACAACCTAATTTTGGGGACAAAGGAGTCCCAAGTCTCCTAAGCTATCTAACCTAGATCAAGGCAAATACTTGGTGGGTGGAGAGGGACAACCCTACGGCTGCAGAGAAGTAGGAACCTGGAAAGAGGCAGATGTGGCTGGAGTCACCCATGGCTGTGCAGAGACCCCCCCAATTTCCCTTTCCACCTGAGGCAAGCTCTTCGTGGACATTTTGATTCACATCAACATGTTTGCATCTTTCCCCACTCTTGGAGAAGAGGGGAAAGCTCATGAGAAACAGCTCTCAGCTGCAAAAAAGTGCCTCTCAGAGGCCTTAGCCAGGCCGAGGTGGATCTCTAGAGAAATCCTTATGGAAGCTTTCACTAAACAAGATGCCAATGGCACCGAGTTGCAGCTGATATTTCCTCAGCTCTGATGATGTTAAGTTGCAACCTGGTGTTTGGCACAACCCCTTAAAATCACCACTTTGTGCAATAAGACCAGTTTTCTAAATACTATAGCTGCTTGTTTTATCAACTGTAATACCCCCTCACATGATGTGAGAGGTAGTGCCCTACAGTCAGAAATACCTTTGCTTGTGACAGTTTTGGCTCTAAATTTCATCTCTAATTGCCCTTATGGTGGGATTTTTCCCCAGTTTTCCTTTTGCGTATAAGGGATCTCAGATCCTTAAACAAAGCAAAGTAAATCACTGCATTTGAGTAGAGGCCACTTGCTGCTCTGGCTTAAGGAAAATTTCTTTATTTCCTCTATATGTCCACAATTCTCTTTAGAGGAATAATATTTACGATCAGAGCTGTCCAAAAATGTCTTGTTAAAAGATTTTTTTCCCCCACAAAACTTATCTTGCAATTCTTTGCTGAAAATTTCAAGCTCACTCTATCCTCCAAACTAAATGTTTGAATACCACATTTTCCCTGCCTATTTTTTATAATATTATTTTTAATATTATTATTATCATCTTTATTTTATTACTAATTTTATTATTATTATATAATAGGAAATACCTATTTCCCTGCCATTTCTTTTAGTCCTCACTGTTGCTGTTTCCTACCCATTTCTTTGACTTTCCTTCCGGCGTTTCATGGATTTTTCAAAACTGTCAAAAAATGGAGGAGTAAAAAGGAAAAACTGCTCTCTCACTTCTTTTTGCCAAAAAGACTTTCTAAAGCTGATGAAATTCTGAAATGCTACAAAGTTACCACAGCCATGGTTTTACTTTTCATTTACTATATCAGAAATTTCTTCACAGAAATGCAAGGAATTCTGGAAGAGATGGAGAGTAGAAAAGGAGAGAAGTTTAAGAAAGAAAGAAAGGAAATAATTTCTTCCCCAACCCTCCCTGTGACTTGACAGTTAGTTACCTGTTTGGAAAGATGGAATAAAAGCCAGAAAGCAAAAAAGGTTAAGATTCTATGTTTTGGGTTGGTTTAGGGATTTTTCCTGGATTAATCTAGCATTTTCTTATTTCAACACTGTGAGGTTTTGTATTTTTTCAGTTAAATTTCTTTTTCCCCTCTTCAACCAGCTCTTACCCTTCAGACTATATAATAAAATAATTTTTCCAATTTAATATTTCTCTAGCTCATCTTGCGGTTGCTTCCAAAAATAGGGCTCAGCACTAATTATTTCTGGTTCTGGGAATAATTAACTCAGACAAGAGCCCTCCCCATACACAACCTGCATGACTCCTGCCCACGCAGCGTATTGTGTCTACATTTATCACATCCAAACACCCTTCCATAATTCTTTGTGCGAAGAAAAATTGTAAGACAGGGGGCACCATCCCCGCCCTGGTATTTTGGTTTCCCTCCGCTCGAGATGCACCCCAAAGCCTCCGTGCTGGCGAACCGCTGCCTCTAAGGACCCGCTACCTCCAGGACGTCTAGGGGCAGGCAGTTTCCTAGTTACAAGGTATTTGCCTTCCGCACCGAGTGTCCCTTTACTGCTGGTGAGATATGGAGAACGAAAGATCTGGGGCGTTATCAGCCTAAGTCAACACATACTATTAATAATCATTACTTCTGCGCTGCATATCGCTTGGTACCCTCAGCCAGATTAGCTCTGCTTTTTGCATCACAGCTGTACACATGCTTATTACCACACAGTTTACAACCGATGCAATTACTTGGGCGATTACTAAAAAATACAGATACGGCAGGAAGAGTTTTTTTTTATCTCTTGAACCATCAGAAAACGTCCAGGGCTAAAAAAACAACAATAAAGTGATCGTCAGAGGGATTGAATGATTCCCCCCCCGTCCACGCTTGCTTGAGCGTTTGCTTTTTTTCTGGTTTACACGCAGAACTGCCCTAATCATTTGGCAGTAGCACGGCCAGGCACCGTTTCTTATGGCGAGAAGAGAAGCAGGCGAGCAGGAGCCTGGGGAAAGATCCTCCCCGCGGCTGCAGTCGAGCTGGTGGAAAGCAGCAGCTCGGGGCAGGATGGGTGAGAGGTGCCGAAGTGACCGGCTTAGACAGGGACAGAGGGAATCGCTGCCCCATAATCGCAAATTTCCAGCTATTTTCAGAGCATGACCGAATACGACGGTCTGCTTTTAATTCTGAAGCATAATACTTACAGTCCTTTAAACTGTCTGAATTAAGAAAAGGAAAAAAAAAAAAAAGAAAAGAAAACCTAGAATAAGGACAAAGCAAACGGAAATTATGTTCACAGAAACCTCCTGATACCTCTCAATGCCCCATGCTGGAGAGAAAGATAAACGCTAAAATCTTAAACTTTCCTACTTCAGCATGCGTCACAGACAGAAAATCCTGGCTTTGCAGGGGGACACCAGGGACGCACGCTGTTTTGGCTAATTACACCCTGTGTTTCTGCTGTCCAGTATCCTGCCCGTCCCGCCTGATACAGACGTACCCTTGTGTGGACCCGCAAATCGATACTCATAGGTTTTCGGAAAGCCCCGTGTCTCCTGGGTACCCGGCTCGGGACCTCCAAGCTGCAAACAGCTGCCCTGGTTTTGTCCTTATAATGCACATTTAGAGACACAGCCTGACTAGGAGGCAGGTGCCAAGCAAGGTGAAAAAACCTCCGTGAATTATTTTAAACAACGATGCGCGCCAGGAGGTTCTTACACATATTCTAAGATTCTCNGTTAACACCTGGACGTGGAAACACTGCTCGGTCACGTGAAGCAATAAGCTGCTGTGGGTGCTGGCAGAGGGCGAGCGGAGAGGTGGTGCGCAGAAGGGAGAACGCTGCATGGGTTGGGGAGGGGGGACGAAAGCATGTGGCCCGCGTGGTATTGGGGAGACACCCCCCCAGCTGTGGGGCTTGCAGAATCATAGAATCATAGAATCATTAAGGTTGGAAAAGACCTCTAAGGTCATCGAGTCCAACCGTCAACCCAACCCCCCCATGCCCACTAAACCATGTCCCCAAGCGCCTCATCTACACGTCTTTTAAATCCCTCCAGGGATGGGGACTCCACCACTGCCCTGGGCAGCCTGTGCCAAGGCCTGACCACTCTTTCAGGAAAGAATTTTTTCCTAATGTCCAATCTAAACCTCCCTTGGCACAACTTGAGGCCGTTTCCTCTCGTCCTATCGCTGTTACTTGGGAGAAGAGACCGACCCCCCCTCGCTCCAACCTCCCTTCAGGCAGTTGCAGAGCGCGATGAGGTCTCCCCTCAGCCTCCTCTTCTCCAGGCTGAACACCCCCAGTTCCCTCAGCCGCTCCTCATCAGACTTGTGCTCCAGGCCCTTCCCCAGCTCCGTTGCCCTTCTCAGGGCAAGAAGTGAAGGACAGCAGAGACGAGGCAGGTTAAACCGCCCAAGGGCACGCACCAGCTGGGAAGGATCCTGCTTGCACCCAGAGGAGTGGCAGGCAGGGGGGTTCCCAGCACCGGCAGGATGATTAGACAGTCAGGAGAGCCGGGCTGTGGGCCACTGCTCGTCTAGCACGGGAACACAAGCAGGAGCAGGCTGGCTTTCCCTGCACGATGCCTGTGCTGGAGGACAGGGACACTTTTGGGGCAGCAGCCCCTGCACACGCGGGGTCCCATTCACAGAGTCTCAGGCAAACGGGAGATGCTGGACGCCGGCTCCAGCCGCACGCAGCAGGGCAAAGATTTTCTTCCCTGCCCTGAGACATCTATTTCTAAACTATTGCATATGTTTCCTTTCATTACCAAGTCATACTCATTTGCTTTGAAAGGAGGTTACAAATAAGGAGAAAGCCCCTCTTTAATTAAGTGACTGGATGCGCCCATGCCTTTGGCTGAAGTGATTTATTGCCTCCTCCCTCTCTTAGCGGTCACACAGGCTTAAAGGCTGCAGGAGGAGGAGCTGCTCGGCTCTTGTTTGGAAATGAACTGGGCAAAGACCAGCGTGGAGGACATGGGATTGACCCCAGCCGTTGGCCGCCTGCCTTTTAACCTCTAGACAGCTCTTTGGAAGGGAGGTCCCCAAAAAAGGGACCGATGACAGGTCGAAACCTGCCCCCAGCTCTGCCGGCACCGTGTTTAGTGTTACTTACTCCGGAGCATCAAAATTCGCTCCCGCTTGGCATTGCTGAAAGGTGTAACTACAGACAGGACAAAAGGATAGAGATTTCCTGAAATCTCATCTACAGGCATTTTTCCATGCAGAGAAATACCCCTGCTCTCTGCTAACCCAGAGGGCAACTTGTGCCGTCCCTAAAGTCAGTCCCAGCAACTGATTTATCAGATAGGTTTCTGGCTGCCTTCGGAGAAAAGGTCAGAAAGTACCACCGGGAATCGGGCTTCCCTGGGTGATGAGAGAGGGAAGAAAAAGATTAAAAAGGCCTAAAGAAAAGGAACAAAGATATAAGGAATAACATAATGGAAAGGGGGAGGGAAAAAAGAAGAGAAAGTGGAAACAGTTTAAAATAAGCTTCAACAGCCATCAGGGAAGCAGAAAATAAAATGAACCCCTGGCCTCCAACAAGGTGTTCAAATGCTTCGGTTCTGGGTATCAACAGAAGAGCTCAGACAGGCAAACCGGAGGGATGTTATTTGGAGCAGCTTGCTGGCTTTCCCTAGAGTTTAATAATAGCAACTGTATTTATACGACTAAAATGTTTTTGTTAAAAGGCTAAATACTGGTATGTCACGCTAGTCATTTTAATTTAAAAGAAATTCTAAAAGTTCTCACTGGAAAGGCTTGCAGCTAACTATAAATGTATGCAATATGCAGATGGATTTTTTTGAAAGCAGATTTATTCTTTTTCAGAGGCACTAAATTGCACAACAGTGCAGCATTTCTGTGGCACAAATTTCCAGGGGCCCTGGGAATCAGGATTTCTAACTGATCTTGCTACTATTTTTTTTTTTTTTAGCCCTTCTGCACAGAGCAGCAGGTCTGGCTGGTTTGATGTGGGATTTCTGATATGTGAAGAGATTTTAAAAGACAGAAGAGAGAGAGAGAGAAAAGGGAAAATGGAAAAGGAAGTGTTCTGGGCAGGGTGACAGTCCTCATCCTCCCTGTTACTCTGAGCGTTTGGAGGAAAAACCTGGTCAGTCAACTATGAGTATGAAAACGGCTACGGAGCCTCCAGTCCTGGGGCTTCTCTCGGTGAGTGACAATGGCCCCAAACGTTCACTGCATTCATGACTTTTCCCTACATGGAAACAGCAGGAAGTTTCCTCCAGGAATGTCCAGCCCGTGCCCTCCACTGGCTGCACTCATGGCGAGACATCACTCCACGCGAATGCTGTGCTGGATGGCGCCTACCTCCCCTTCCCTCCCAGACACAGGGAGCTGCTTTGCTGGCGGCCAGCAGAGAGCAGAGCCCCGGGGAATCCCGATTCCCGCAATGCGGAGAGCGCCCGGTCCAACCTCCCATCCCCTGTGCGGCCACACCAGGAGAACCACAGAATCACAGAATCACTAAGGTTGGAAAAGACCTCTAAGGTCATCGAGTCCAACCGTCAACCCAACCCCCCCATGCCCACTAAACCATGTCCCCAAGCGCCTCATCTACACGTCTTTTAAATCCCTCCAGGGATGGGGACTCCACCACTGCCCTGGGCAGCCTGTGCCAAGGCCTGACCACTCTTTCAGGAAAGAAATTTCTCCTCATGTCCAACCTAAACCTCCCCTGGCACAACTTGAGGCCGTTTCCTCTCGTCCTATCGCTGTTACTTGGGAGAAGAGACCGACCCCCCCTCGCTCCAACCTCCCTTCAGGCAGTTGCAGAGCGCGATGAGGTCTCCCCTCAGCCTCCTCTTCTCCAGGCTGAACACCCCCAGTTCCCTCAGCCGCTCCTCATCAGACTTGTGCTCCAGGCCCTTCCCCAGCTCCGTTGCCCTTCTCTGGACACGCTCCAGCCCCTCCATGTCCTTCTTGTCGTGAGGGGCCCAAAACTGAACCCAGGATTCGAGGTGCGGCCTCACCAGTGCCCAGTACAGGGGCACGATCCCCTCCCTGCTCCTGCTGGCCACACCAGTGCTGATACAGGCCAGGATGCCGTTGGCCTTCTTGGCCACCTGGGCACGCTGCCGGCTCGTGTTCAGCCGGCTGTCAATGCTTTATGAGATGTCCTATGCAGAGGCTGATCTCTTGATGAGGACCAAGCATTGCGAGCTCTGGCTCAAGGCTTGCACGTTGGTGAACTCACTGGACTGGTTTGCGGTTAACGTTGCGGGTGAGCCGTTAAAAGCCTATACGCAGCAGACTGAGAGCAGGGATGCCAGCTCTTTGCTGTTGAGCATGAGACCATCCCCGTGGTGGAGCGCATGTGCAGAGCAGCGTCTAGGAGAGAGAAAGCACCTAATATCACAGGGCCAAAGCTGTTGATTCTTCAGGGGCTATGAACCTGTTCTTCCCTCTGGAAGGGAAACCTGCAATGCTAGTTGTCAAGCCGGTGTGTCTGTGAGCGTACATCCTTACTCTGTGTCTCACCTGAGAGGCAACGTCCCTGCTCTCCCAACCACACAGCAATGCCAGAAATAGTGACTCTTCCAGCATTGCAGCAAACCTGAAAGCTGGGAGGTCGGCAACAGTTTGCAAGCCAGAGGGGAAGGGAGGACAGAGTTGACATCTGTGGTGTTAGGTTAGCAAACGCTCAGCTAAAAGCAGAGGAGGGCGACAAGAAAACACCGCCGTCCCAGCCAGGCTCCGGTTTGTTAATCCCCAGGTAGTGCAGAAGGACCTTATCCCAAGCCGTGTGCCCCGCACTGGGAGCTGCCAGCCAGGGGGGCCAGGGAGCTGGGGAACACGTGTGACACACGAAGCACCTCTCAGTAAAGCTCTGCAGCTCAATTCCTGCTGCTGCGGAAGGACACGTGGGGCATTCTTTTAAAAAAAAAAAAAAATTGAAATTTTAGTGGAAGACGTAGACTTTTGCTATCAAAAGAACTTTTTCACAAAGGGTAAGTCGTAGTCACTACTAGTGTCTGAAGCAAAGCATTTCAACGCCTTGTGATTCTCTAGATCCATTTTAGAATCATAGAATCATAGAATCATTAAGGTTGNGGGCACGCTGCCGGCTCGTGTTCAGCCGCTGTCGACCAGCCCCCCCAGGTCCTTCTCCTCTGGGCACTTTCCAGCCGCTCTTCCCCAAGCCTGGAGCGGTGCCTGGGGTTGTTGTGGCCCAAGTGCAGGACCCGGCACTTGGCCTTGTTGAACCTCATGCAGTTGGCCTCGGCCCAACGATCCAGCCTGTCCAGGTCTCTCTGCAGAGCCTTCATGCAGGAGTTGTTTTTGCTGTCATTTCTGCAAGCCTGAGTACCAGAAAACACCATTCCCCATTTCGCCAGTGAGCTCCGCTTGGCCGTGCTTTACTTCAAGAGTGCAGTGCGTCACCCGATGACTTTGCAATAGTCGATAGCACTTTACAATTCAGAACTGCTGTGGCAGGCACACGAAGCCGGGGGACATCTTGGTGCGTTTCCAGCGCGTTGTGTCCTGTTGTACACCTGGCTGTGAGGGTGGCATGCTGAGACATCCCCGGGAGAGCAGAGCTCTTAATGCAACAGCGTGACAATCATACTTCAAAGCTGATTGACGATACGGGCTTGTTAATTTTACAGAAGTTAATGGATCTCGTTGGTGCCACGTGTACGAGGATTGCTAGGGACTTAGCATCTTTTTCTCCCCCGTGTAGTTCTTTGACCATATATAGCCAAGGTATCAACTTACAGGCCTGAGGATTTCAGCTTTCTGTTTAGATTTTAGATGAAAGGCTGCAGTTGGAAGTGATTGTTATAAATATTTCCCGCTATCTGGTAGCAGGCTGACTTCAGTCCCTTCTAAGGAATTCACCATAATTATAACAGCTGCAATGAAAACTCCGCTCCTGGCAAAGGCCCGTGGATGGAGCCGCGGTGGGACGGGGCTGCACCACGTGTTGGAGGGCTCGCTCGGGGCCGAAGCCTCGGGTGGGGGCAGAGCTCTGCTGCAAAACCCGCCGCAGCGCTGCCGGCCTCTGCGCCCCGTGCTGCCGCTCCGTTGCTTTGCTGTGGGACCGCTGCTAGGGCAACACAAACGTATGATGTCACGCGCTCCGGCAATATTTACAAGCCAAAGAAAGCGCGTGCAAAGACCACTGGGGATGTTTTTAGACTCTCTGCAAGCGCAAAAAGAGGAGAAGCTGCTGTTCCTTTTGCAGGCTGGAACCCTGCCCTTGCTGGCAGGGGGCTGCTGGCCAGAGTTTGGGTGAGGGGCTGGTGGAGTGGCCAGGGCTGGGCCAGTTTGCAGAAGCTGGGGTTTGAAATGCAGATGAACCTCCTTTGTCCCATCCTGAGGCTTGCAAAGGAGATGGGAATAAAGGAGATGGTTCAATAAAAAGGGACACCTGCATCCTCCTGCGGTTTCTCACGGCCTAGACAGGTTCACTCTTCGCTGGGTAAGGAACTGGCTGGACGGCCGAGCCCAGAGAGTTGTGGTCAATGGAGCTGAATCCAGTTGGCGGCCGGTCACGAGCGGTGTTCCCCAGGGCTCAGTTTTGGAGCTGGTCCTGTTCAA
>VZTQ01003798.1:45617-129828 GCA_013400755.1 Pelecanoides urinatrix
TGCAAGAGTGGTCAGGCCTTGGCACAGGCTGCCCAGGGCAGTGGTGGAGTCCCCATCCCTGGAGGGATTTAAAAGACGTGTAGATGAGGCGCTTGGGGACATGGTTTAGTGGGCATGGGGGGGTTGGGTTGACGGTTGGACTCGATGATCTTAGAGGTCTCTTCCAACCTTAGTGATTCTATGATTCTATGATTCTATGATCTGACAGGCAGATGAACCCACGTGCCTCTGGGGTAGCCTGTTTCTTTTTCATTGCAGTTGAATGCCTTCCCACCTACCCCCAATTCATTATTTGCAACTCGGTTTCAGGAAAACAGCAGTGAACATCTGAATTAAAAAAACAGAGATTATAAAAGAAAAGTCATTTTTCCTTTTGTGAGAGCTAACATACTGTCTCAACCTGCTTATTGTTACTAGGCAAAACAGCAGCAAATTCATTTCTGCGTATGTCCCTGCCATATGTGGTGACAAAACCGTGAGAACCATTTCTATTTAAATACAAACCCTCTTTTGTTTCTCTTTCTGTAACTCATGCTGTATCTCAGCAGGCCATGGTCACAAAACCACCAACCAACCCAACACTGGTCTCAGCCAGTGCCAAAGCAGCAGTAACGGAGTTTGCAGGGTGGAAGCAACCATCAGACACAACAAATCTCCTTGCCGTGATGGCAAGTAAGAAGATGCAGGCTTGAGAACGGCAGCTGGAAACACAAACCCCAATAGCTTTTGCTGGTAGTCATTTTGTGGGCTGTACCACAGCGCGTGTTCGGCTTATCTAACCAGGGCTGGTGCATCCGCAGCAGGAGCTCATTCTGCAGGCAGCACCAGGCTGTACCCACCTGCACCACCACACATCCCAGTGCAGCCTGGGGCACGTGCCCAAAGGGCACTGGGGCGTCTTGATTTAGATCCCAGTAAAACCCAGCTCATTTATTAATTTTTGACGCCTGAGGACTAAGCCCACCGGACACCAGTTCTCTGCAGGGAGCCTTGCGAGGCCAAACCAGGAGCAGCATTATGTGTAAGTACCCACAGCCCAGTTTTGGGGCAGGATGACCCACGCCCACCTGGTTTGAGGCAGGGTACAAGCCTTCTTCGCCTGAGCCCATGACACCCAGAAGACAAGCAGAGGAAACCGAAGTGGCAGGACAGAGGGGAGGCTGGGGTGGAAACAGGGACAATACAAGGAAAGGCAAGAGGTCTCTGTGGGAAGAAGGGGTTTTCCAACTCCAGAGCAGGACTAAGTGTGGGTGAGGAGAGACCTTGATGCCTTGCTGACCCTTCCCAGCTTCCTCGTGTGCTCCAGGGCCGCTTTGCTGTCGATCTTCATTCTGCATGCCTCAGAAGCGTGGCTACCTCTGACGACCAGTTCGCATTGCTCCCTGCCTGCGTGCCCCAACCAAACACGTGGTGCACGCAAACAGCGGGTAGGAAACGTGGAAGGACAGATCTTAAAAGCAAGGTGCATCTGCTAAATGTGCCCAGCCACGAGGTTGGAAAGGAAAAGGACCAAGCCCCCAAACAGAGCAGCGATATTTGCATGCAGACTCATGCCGTTGCAACCCAGCCGATTACACTCCCTGGCTGACAGGCAAGAGCCGAATCCAGTCTTTCAGGTGAGTGTACAGCATCCTCGGTAGAATTCTGAGAGTTACAAATATTTGTTGGATCTTCTCTCAACAATTTCAACAGATATAACCCAGGGGTTCAGCTACTGGGGAAAACTCTTCAGGTTTATCCGCAGTCTTTTACACTTCTCTAGACTTCAAAAATGCGCTGCCTTCATCTGCAGCCGATACCTTTGAGATTTGAAAAGAGCGCCTTTGCCGAAAGAGCAGCTTACCAAGAGGAGCAGTGGCCAGATGATTAACCCTCCCGCTTCAAGGTATTTTCAGTCACAGCCGTGGCTGAGCTGGCTTCCATCTACCAGGCTGCAGCCACCCTTGCAACTCTCCTGGCAGAAAGGGGAATTATTCTCCCTTCACCCGGCAGGAGCTGCTCCCGAGGACTCACTGCCCACATCCACAGGGCAAAGACAAAACAGCCTCGCGTTCCCTGCCAAGGCGTTATCCTTCCTCCGCTCAGCGGAGTCAGCGCAAAGAAAGCTCCCATTGACAAGATAATGAGAAGGAAGAAGTACAAGCCTAAAAAACACATCTCTGATGGGAGCATTTCAAAAGGCAGCCAGCTTCCAGAAGGCAAGAACGATTCTCCACCACATCAATTATCTACAGCAATACGAGAAACTGGCCGACAATGAGAAATTAGATAATAAAAGTTCTGATTTAACTCATTAAGGTTTCCATTATGGCTCCAGGTATGTGTAGTCCCAGTGCGTGCTGAATTTTATTTATGCCTGCATTGCAACCCCCTTTGGAGAGCACTACTACAGGGCACAGCGCGAGCAAAGAAGAAATCGAAGGTAATTTTGTTCTGCAGCTCAAGGCATGTGAGTCATTTCCACTGTCACAGCACACAAGCAAACCACCACCTCCCTCACGATTGAACCTCGACCGACGTGACTGCACCCGTAGAGCAGGATCGTGGCCCAGGGCCTTCCCAGCACAGCACATCTCTGCAGGTCACTCAGTGTTAGTGTCGCGATGTGGATTTGTGTCATCGAGGACTGAAGTAGGCAAGGGTGACATTTTATTTTGTCCCGGGTGTCTTCTCTAGAAAACAAGCCAGCTCTCCCCCTAAATCTATAAGGTTTCTCCTCCTTCAGCTTTTAAATGAAAAGCAGGTATGCTTCGGTGGAGTTTTCAATTTTCCTCATTTTCACTGAGAGGAGAAAATGCAGTGAGGTACTTCTGGGGGAAAAACCCTCAATCAAACATTTCCCCAGTTCCATCTGTTGTACGAATGACAACAAACAAGCCTGTACAACCTCTGTCACACAGGGAGGTAAGCCAAATGACCTTTACAGGCCATCTCTAGCAGCTTTGACATACGTAGCTATGTTGTATTTGTAGTTTAGACCAACTGTGAGACGAAGCCTTTCTTTACAGCCTATCATTTACGTTTAAAAATGATCTCCATCTCGACCAAAATCTGCCTGCAGCCAGCAGAGAGATCCCACAGAGCAATGAAGAAAACCTTGCTCGAATGTCAAGGTCACCGGGCTGCTTGGACACACCAGTAGACAGAGAAGATCCTCAGGAGATATGAGCTGGGTTTTCTTGGGAGGGTTTTACCCTCCTGGGTTTTGCCTCTCCTGGAGAGAAATCCTTACCCTGGTTCCTCCTCACTTGTAAGCGCCGGGGCTACGTGACATGTTTTGCAATGGGACTGATGGAGAAACCAAGGGAGGAGCAGGAGAGAGCGATGCTTGTGCTGGCATGTCTCCAGACCCACTTTGCTCGCCCTGCAGCATGCCCTCATCCTCGGGAGGATGTCCATGCGGGAAGGGCTTCCCCTCACGGGTCAACAAAGGTTTTGGCTTCCAGCCTCCCAAGGGTTTAAACTCAGCCAATTAGTCCCAGGTTTGCTACAAGCTCATCATAAACTAGTCGGTCTCAGCCTCTCTTTTTCATGCTTCACACCACCCTATTGCATTAACGACACACTGTTCTGTTCTTTCTTCGTTAGAAGGCATTAGTGCAGTGGTGTTGGGGACATAACTGCAGCCAAATCAAGGCTCCTGCTCACAGTAACTGGTGCAAAGAGAACATCATTTTACTTCATTTTTAATGACCCAAACGCGAGCCGAAATCTCCCCACGTTCAAATGCGTTAGCACCAGTCCTCCTCTAATTAATACACGTGTCTAAGCTCAAAAAGAAACGAATAAAACTCACGCTACAAATCAAAGGGTGCTGCACCCCAGCAAGGACTGGAGGGCAGGCACTTCGTCCCACTCCCCACGGCGGCTGGTGGAGACCACCGTCACACTGAGCTCTGGCTCCAAAGCTGGCACGTGGCTTTGCGACTCCCCCTTGCTCCTTTGCAGGATTTTCCGTCTCGTAACTAGGGTGCTAGAAGCAAATCCCTACTTGCAAAGAGCTGTTGCACAAGTTGCCTGACGTATACCTTTTCGGCGTACCGGCTTTCACGGAGAAATGGGAGATGCTGAAGTGTTGTTGCTTCACTTTCTGCCACAGTTGCTGTTAGCAGGGGTTTTCAAAACACTTGGCCTGAAATCCATCCCCTGCTTAAGTTTCCGGAGTTAATGAAGGGAAGTTTGGTTCAAAATGCAACTTGAATTTTCTGTGAAGCAATAAACAGCTCCCCCCACCCCACCCCAACTTCAGTTAATATCTTCAGACTTCCAAACTAATTTATTCAGTTGCAACTTTCCTGAAAGATAAAGCTTTCTTCCCTAATTAAATAATGTTCACACAAATCATAGAATCATAGAATCATTAAGGTTGGAAAAGACCTCTAAGGTCATCGAGTCCAACCGTCAACCCAACCCCCCCATGCCCACTAAACCATGTCCCTGAGCACCTCATCTACACGTCTTTTAAATCCCTCCAGGGAGCCTGTGCCAAGGCCTGACCACTCTTTCAGGAAAGAATTTTTTCCTAACATCCAGCCTAAACCTCCCTTGGTGCAACTTGAGGCCGTTTCCTCTCGTCCTATCGCTGGTTACTTGGGAGAAGAGACCAACCCCCACCTCACTACAACCTCCCTTCAGATAGTTGTACAAATCAGTACATTTCCCCTCATGTCCAGCAAAGAAATTTTAAACTTCTGCTCTAGCTGGGAGGGAAGGGATTAACACAATATTAAATATGGAGCTTTTCATGTTACCTTTTTTCTTTCCCTCTCTCATATGCACGCACCCATCCACACAGGGTGTGACGACCTTGGCACCAAAACGCTGACCGATAGCAGGAAAATTCAGATCAATTTAGTTCTCCCTTTCCCATGCACAGTGATTTTTCTTGGCAAAGCCAGAAGAATTCTCTTTTCCTCATTGCTTTTACCTTTGCTGCCTAGTGCCAAGCCAGGGCTCTCCCTGCAAGCACACTGAAACTGAAACTCGGGCAATATCAGCTCAATGCATTTAAGACATGGATGTCAAACTCATGCTGTAGCAAAAGCCAAACAGCTTTTTCCAATGAGCTGTTGCAAACTTGAGCAGCCTAACCTTGCTCTGAGCTTTGGTGGGACTAGGGACCTCTGAACATGACCCCGAGCACGTTGTAGCTCTGTAAGTGCTCAAGAGCAGCTGAGAGGAAGCACTTAGAAGAACCATTGCGATTTTGGCCCCTCTTTCATTTTTCCTTCCACCCTTCCTTTTCCAATTTTCATCATCCTTTCACCTCTCTTTTACATTATCCCTGCCTCATCCCCATACATGCACTTCCCTGGTTGGTCTTTCACCTACTCCGATTGCTGAGGCATAGGCATATGCAACCCTTAGGTATATGGGCACCTTGAGGTATAAATACCTCCATCCCTGGAGGTATTTAAAAGACGTATAGATGAGGTGCTTAGGGACAGGGTTTAGTGGGCATGGGGGGGTTGGGTTGACGGTTGGACTTGATGATCTTAGAGGTCTTTTCCAACCTTAGTGATTCTGTGATTCTGTGATTCTATATGCATCCCTTTTGGAGATGGCTACAGTAGCTGCGTGAGTAAGTCCATCTACTCACACCAAGAGGAAAGGGCAGTGGTGCGAATTAGCTTTGTAGCTGAGCTGTGCAATAGCTGAAGGTGACAAACGCGCTGTGCCCACGAAGCAGAACAAGGGCTGAGCAGTGCCACACTTCCCTTTGACGTGTAGGATTAAGTTCCTGGTTTTTCAGCCCTGAGAGTCTGACTGTATTTTCCAGAAGGTCTCTTGTTTTATACCATGCGTGTGGCTCAGTGTCCAGGTAGGCTGCTGTGGCTCTCACTTCTCACTGGACTCTGATCTCCTCTTCTCCACTTCGTACCTGAGGCTCCAGCATGATACCAGCGTGCCCATAGCCCAGCCATGAGATTACAGCGATAGTGGGTGGAAATCAGCCCCTCTCGCACCCCACCTGCGCGGTCTGGTTGCCTTGCCCCCATTGCGAGCCAGCCCCGTGCTCGTGCCCACGGAGGCGATGGACGTCCCCTCTCACAGGTTTCTTCCCAGAGCTGCCGAGCCTCTCGCCCTGCATCACAGCCAGCAGCTCACAGCTTCCCAGCATCTCCACTAAAAATGCACTATTTTAGCAGTGTAATGAGCTCCCCAGGTTGAGCCTTTTATCGACTCCCCACAAATCACTGAAAGGACAAACTGTTGTTTTGGTTCATTAGCAAGTGCTTTGTAGAAATCTGTTCGTAGATTTGCAAGAGACCAATGTGCTCATTCGTACTAGGTCTAGGAAGATTCGAATCGAGAAGAAACTTAAGCCTCCCACCTTCCCTTCCAGCCCTGCAGGACTGACAATAGAGAGTAATTCTCCCCCCAAAGCATGGCAAATTCTCCCCTGGCATACCAAGGGCCAGGCAGGGCACTCTAGATGCTAGTCAGCATTTTTCTTAAAACTCCAACTCTTGGAGCTCTGGGATTCAACAAGAAATTTAATTTTCACCTAAAACACAATGAGTGAAGAACCCCCTGAGGCTTTAGCTCTTGGCGCGGCAGAGGAAAACATCACCAGAAAGGCTCAGGCAAATAAAATGAACCTCAGTGGCATTGGCATCACTTTCAGGTCTTGTAACGCTTTAAGCAGCTGAATCACCAGGGAAGCTGTTTGTGACATCGCAGATGCGACTCATGGGTTCTGTGAATGGACCTAGAAGAAAGTGGGGGCAAAGCCCAAGCTAAAAAGGAATACTAGGAGACAGGGATGCAGGAAAAGGAGCTCTAGCCTTTTGCTTGCACTTTGCAAAGTTACCGCCTTCAGGAGGTAGAAGCCCTCTGGCACTTTATATTTACAAATTAAAACAGGGATCACCTCCTTTGGCAACCAAGGCTGAACTAAAGCCTTCCTTAAGGGTTTAAAGTTGCTGAGGAAGAGTAATTTTGAAAAACTTCAGGCGGGTTCTGCAGTTCTACTCTGCCAGACGACATGAATCCATCCAAGCTTTCCCTCATTGTGGTTTTACTACATTAACACCCAGAACCAGCTATGGCATAAAAGCTACTGCCGCGGTGCACAAAGCTGTCTGGCTTAGCTGGCCCAGAGTCCAACAGCGAATGTTTGAACACAAGGCAGGCTCTTTAGAGGGAAATCAAACTGCCCTCCTGGCTTGGAGAGGGCAGGCTAAAAGATCAGAAGTCAGGGGCTATATATGTGCTGTGGCAAAGGAGCAGCTGTGGAAGTAGCTGCTTTAGTGACTAGAGCAAACTTGTGGGAAAATAACCTAAGATAACTTTGCGGGATTGTGGAGCGAAGGGGAACATCAGCGTGGTGCTCCCTGGAGATGCTAGGAGGCCCCTGGCTGGCAGGCACAGGGGCAGGAGCTTTGTCTCACGTGCATTGGGAGAGAAGGGCACAAAGCCTGTTTCTCTTCCTCAGGCCAAGTATTTACAACCCTCTCCGATTTCCCCGACGTTTTCAGGATAGCTTCTCCTTGCATAAGGTGTCTGCAGTGGCCTGTGCCCAGCTGCGTGGAAGAGCAGAGCAATCTCCCTTTCGGTGCCAGAGCTTTGGCTTCCCATTACCTGCTCTGGGTGAGGGAGGACACCACACAGAAATAAGGAGCCAGTGGTCCTAGCTCTTCTCTTCAGATGCGTTTCCCAGGTGAAGTTTAATAAGCACAGCCCCTAGCCCACCGCTGCCTTCAGATCTGTTCGCCAGCACTTCTGTGAGGGCTTTCCAAGACCGCCGGTTCTCAGGGGGCTGAGATGCGGTGTTTTAATTGTATATAATTAAATACCGCTCCCTTATCTATATTTCAAAGTTTACTGTTGGGGCTTCAGTACCAATGCTCTCTTCCCCTCTAATTAGCTTCCTTAATCTGTGCAGCCTTGCTTCTTCCCCCATGGGGACAGGGCTCTCCTGCAGGGAAGCTTGGATTGCGTCTAATTATTAGCAAAGGAGACAGACGGCAGGCGAGCACCGGCCCTGTCCCAGATATCCCTTGTGAGCAAAGAGCCCAGATTGGGTGGCCACAGGGAAGCTCTGAAGGTTGCATGTGTATGCACGCATCTGGTCTTTCTGTTCTACCTGTAGGTCGCTTTGCGTGTTACTCCATCGCACATTTGTGGCAGAAGACCACGTAGGACAGAGGCCACCTGACTGAAGTGCAACGCACGTGATGAATGCTTTTGCCTGGCTAGCACAGAACAACAGGAGAGGAAGAGTTCCCGAGACCTCATCTGACCCAAACCTGTCCTAAACGAGACAATACACCTGGTATCTTCAGTAGATTTTTAAACAGTGTCTCTAAGCTGTCCTCTGCTGTTGACAGAGGTCACCCACCTACTCCTGAGTGGACCCATCTGTACCAGGAGGAAATTTTCCCTCCTGTCTAATCTGAATTGCCTCTGTTGCTTCCTCAAGACCCTGCAGACACAGAGAATATCTTATTGCCCTTTACACAGCTCAAGGCTTAGACCTTCCCTACGCCTGTGTCTTTCTAAATTAAACAGCCCCAGTTCTCGCAGTCTCTCACCTTGGGTCACATTTCTCAGACCACCAGTCATTTTCTGTGCTTTCTGTTGGACTCTTCCCAACTTCTTCTGGAGTCGAGTGGTCAGAGCTGGACACAGTTGGGGAGAGAGAGCGTAAGGATGGCTGCACTCTTCGTGAATATCTTCAGGATGACATCTGTCTCATTCATGGCAAGAGCACGATGTTGTGAGCTCAGACTTGGCTGCCGGGTCACAATGGCACCCCCTGCCTCAGTGGTTCCTCTCCCACTCGAATTTGTGTTTATTCTTGCACAAGCACTTTACAGTGTATTGCTTCTGCTCAGGCTATTTCCCAGCCCATCTCTGTAACTCCCCGTCCTACCTTCGATAATGCTGCCAGCCTCTCCACTCCTTCTATCTGCCAGTTTAACCACGAAACTTCTCTTTTCCGTGCGCAACAAGCTCCAGTTCAGGACAAGCACCTGCTGAACACCTTTTCACCCCCATCCAGTGCCATGTTTCTCTTTCCAGACAGGTTTGACCCCATCACCCCAGTGGCCCATTTGGCCGGTGCTTCCTCACGACAGTACTGAACAAGGCAACGTTAAAAGCCCTTCTGAAGCTGCGTGATACGACAACCCCTGCTTCCCCCTTACGCAAAAGGCTGGCATAAAAGCGAATCAGGTTGGCTTGATAAGATTTGTTCTTGACAAGTGTATGCTGGCTGTTATTCATCTCCTTGTTAGCTTTGAGGTACTTACAAATAACTTGTTGATTTATTCCAGGCTCTTTTCAAAAGCTGAACTGCTTTTGAAGGCAGCTCCTGAGCTTGCCTGCAGATCCCACCTATTGCCCAGGAAACGTGCCGGGGGGACTGCAAGCAGCTCTGAGAGCCCCTCAGGCATTCCCCTCACAACACGAGGCTAGATTTCTTGGGTCTGAGGACAGGCAGGTTACATCATCTCTGTCCTACACCCGCAGGCCTCACGAATGCAGACGTCCACAGAGAGACCTGCTTCTTGGTGGAATCTGTTGTTCAGCTCCCTTCTCCTTCTCCCTCTGCACTGTTAAGGCATGGACAGGAACATCTCCTTCCCCTCTAATTCTTGTCCAGTTCATGCTCGGCCTGACTCTGACCCATCACTCCCACGCTGCTCTGTTACAATCCTCCCTACTAAACTGACCCATTTTGGGGTTTTTATATGATTCTTTCTGAGTTCCAGGTCACTGGAGAGCTCGTGAGTCAGGTAAATCTCCTGTTACGCTTTCCTCCCTTGCCCCTGTGGTAGGATCATTTGTGCCTGGGGCATTAATACTACCTTTGTTTATATTATTTTTACCCTATGTAGGAGTGATATCTTATTCCCCTAGGTCCCATCACATACCCAGTTGCTAAGGAGGAATATAAATATCAATAACCAAATCTAAAGCGTGAATGCAAATCTCCTGAACTAAGCAAATACAAAGCCCTGTGCAGACTCTAGTGCCAGGTAAAACCTGCTCCCCACCTGCTCGAGCCAAAGCAACAGGTTTCGTCTCAGATCCAGCCTCCTGTTCTCAGCGAAACCAGTGCGTGAGAGACGCTCATCGCGGATCTATTTATTCCAGACTTCCTGTGGAACAGACTTTTTCCTGCCTCATAGAATCATAGAATCACAGAATCACTAAGGTTGGAAGAGACCTCTAAGATCATCGAGTCCAACCGTCAACCCAACCCCCCCATGCCCACTAAACCATGTCCCCAAGCGCCTCATCTACACGTCTTTTAAATCCCTCCAGGGATGGGGACTCCACCACTGCCCTGGGCAGCCTCTGCCANATGCTGTGACACATGCGCTCATATGTCCATATGACAAGCACTCGTATGCTGTGACAGGGCTGCGTATTCCCGTGAGACCTGTGCGGTATCAGGACAGCAGAGCCCGGGCTGCAGAACGGCGCTGCCGAGAGGGGAAGAGGGCTGCGGCCGAGGATGCACAGCTCCTTGGAGCACAATGTCCGCTGTCTCCGGGCAGGTGTGTTTCTTGCCCCTCTCTACAGGCATGGCGGGATAAGTCATCTGTCACAACAGCGGTGAGAGGAGCGCTCAGGCTGCACGGGTCAAAGGACGGCAGAGCCAAGGCCACGTGAACAGCGCAGAGAGGGGAGGGCGAGCGCCGGGGAGAAGGGGCAGGCAGGGGAAATGCCTGCACAGGCTGAGGAGCTGAGCCATTAGCACTGTAAAGCTGAGAGGCTGCCTGGGCAGCTTGAGCGCTTTAAAGGATTAATATATTTCTGCTCCAAATTGTTTGCAAAGGCCCAGCGTAGAACTATTTTGTTCTCCTGGAAGCAAGTGTCCTGGTTCCGGCTGGGACAGGGTTAACTTTCTTCCCCATATTTTGGGGGGTGTGCTGTGTTTTGGTGAAAGGAGCATTAATGGCCCATTGATGCTTTGGCTGTTGCTGGGTGATGCCTGCACCGGGGTGGGGGGAGCACAGCCGGGGTGGTGGACCCAGCTGGCCAATGGGGTATTCTATACCATGTGACATCATGCTCAGTATAAAACCAGGTGGGGGGCGGGGGCGCTTGCCCCCCAGTTCGGGACACACGGTCGGCGGTCGGTGAGCAGTTGCATTGTGCATCGTCTGCTTTGTATATTCTGTTATTGTTGTTGTTCCCATTTGTTATTATTGCTGTTCTACTTCTGTTTCATTTCAGTTATTAAACTGTTCTTATCTCAACCCAGGAGCTTTCCTACTTGTACCCTCCCGATTCCCTCCCCCATCCCACCGGTGGGGGGTATGTGTGAGTGAGCAGCTGCGTGGTGTTTATTTTTGCTGGCTGGGGTTAAACCACGATAGCAAGCAACAAAGTTTGGAAAAGAACTCAGAGTGAATCCATCCTTTTTTTGTTTTGTTCTGGACCCAGCAAGAAACTTCATGTCCTTCTTACGTCCCAGCCAGTGAGACAACAGCTTTGTCACCTGGTGACGGTGCATCTGGCCTCGGGGACAAGGCTGTCCTCAGGGCGTACTGGGCCTGTGGTTAATTTAAAGCCACATCGCATGACCCCAAAATAGTGCAGCGTGTGACTACCTGTTGTGGTAGCAAATAAACGCCACGCAGCCGCTCGCTCACTCGCCCCTTCCGGTGGGGTGGGGGAGAGAATCGGGAGGGCACAAGTAGGAAAGCTCCCGGGTTGAGATAAGAACAGTTTAATAACTGAAATGAAACAGAAGTAGAACAGCAATAATAACAAATGGGAACAACAACAATAACAGACTATACAAAGCAGGTGATGCACAATGCAACTGCTCACCGACCGCGTGTCATGAACAGGGGAGGAGCCCCCCAACACCCCTCATTTTTATACCGCGCATGATGTCCCATGGCATAGAATACCCCGTTGGCCAGCTGGGTCCACCACCCCGGCGGTGCTCCCCCCCCGCCCCAGCTTGCCCTGCACGTGGCAGGGCGTGGGAGGCCGAAAAGAGAAACCAAAACTCTCCCACCCAGCCACAGCCAAAGCATCAACAGGCCATCAAGGCTCCTGTCATACCAAACCCAAAAGATAGCCCACCCCCCAAGCTACTGGGAAGAAAGTTAACTCTGTCCCAGCTGGAACCAGGACACTCCCACACACCGGTGTTGTAACAGGAGCAAATAACCAGAAGAATCGCTCAAGCACTCCAAAAAGCAAAGAAGCCTCCTGACAGCAACGCCATAAAATTTAAACCACCTCTAGAAAAAACCCAAAGGTAGTATCTCTGCACTGGACTCCACTCAGCCCATCTCCATCCCTGTCCTCAGCCGTCTGAGAGCATCTGCGCTCAGAGAACCTTCCGCTGGAGAGGACTTTGCTCTTCCAGGGCAGGTGTATGCCATCAGCTCCATCTCTTTCCTTCCAGCAGCCAGTTCATGGGGATCCAGTCTGTGTCCCCATTCTTCGTTATTGCTTTGTTTCTCATTGCCAGACACATTTTAGTGTTACTTTGATTGTGTAGGAAGGAGTCCAGACACTATGGAAATGGAACCATATAGGGACTGGATGGAGGAGGCAACATGCTGGTCACCCTCTTACTTGCACAGCAGTGGGAATATTTTCTCTCTTACGCTAAGATATTTTTAAAACAGAGAATGCCGTTATTATTTGTTGTCACCCAGGATCTAGGATTGCCATTCTTGGAAACCAATGCAACGCCTCCAATGTCAGTGTCAGAAACATTATTAGTAGGATTTTTGATCTCTCCCAAGATGTCCTCAGGCTAAATGGCATTTACGACTTGGAGAGGGCTGACCTTAACTCCTACCGTGCCCGAGACTGCAAAGCAGAGGACAAACCCACTGTGCAGCTAGGCCATGCAACCCGGCCATCACAAACACTGTGGCTGTGAAAGACTGACTTTTAATCAAAGCTGCTCATCTGAGAGTAGTGTAGGAATAGAATCATAGAGTCATAGAATCACAGAATCACTAAGGTTGGAAAAGACCTCTAAAGTCATCCAGTCCAACCGTCAACCCAACCCCCCCATGCCCACTAAACCATGTCCCCAAGCGCCTCATCTACACGTCTTTTAAATCCCTCCAGGGATGGGGACTCCACCACTGCCCTGGGCAGCCTGTGCCAAGGCCTGACCACTCTGTCAGGAAAGACATTTCTCCTCATGTCCAACCTAAACCTCCCCTGGCACAACTTGAGGCCGTTTCCTCTCGTCCTATCGCTTGTTACTTGGGAGAAGAGACCGACCCCCCCTCGCTCCAACCTCCCTTCAGGCAGTTGTAGAGCGCGATGAGGTCTCCCCTCAGCCTCCTCTTCTCCAGGCTGAACACCCCCAGTTCCCTCAGCCGCTCCCCATCAGACTTGTGCTCCAGGCCCTTCCCCAGCTCCGTTGCCCTTCNTGACTCAGCCAGTTGTCTGCCAGGTCCAGCTTCTCCTCTCCGCTTGGCTTTGGATGACAGCAGATGTTTCTCTGCCCATCTGCGCAGATGCTGGGATGCCAGCTGTGGTCAGCTGTCTGCTTTTTGTTCTGTTGCTCTCGTTTTAAGCCCACGAATGCAGCCCGGCTGCTGGAAGAAAATTACTGAGAGCCATCCACCGAGGTCAAACCTGGGGGCAAAGTGTCAGAGGGAAGAAGCCTATTCCCAGTGCAGATTGGAACAACCTGAACTCAGCACTTGCATTCGGGGTCCTGTTGTACCTAAATTGTCGGTACGACAATTTACCTCTCTCTCTGCCCAAGGATTTGCCATGGCAAGAGGATCCCATGCGCAGAGGAGGGAGAGGGACGGGTCCCTGCGCTGTTGACAAGACCTGCGTCTCACAGCTGGTGCTAATGCTGCTGCCAGCAGTGCTCAAGCACATGCCAGGGAAAGAAGAGAGGCTGAAAAGGGGGACAGAGCTTCTCCCACCCCCCAACTCTCGTCTCCCCAGCGAGGAGCTGCAGAGAGGTGCTTCACTCCAAGATAACTCCTTCCCACACCAAGAAGCTTCACTAGGGTTGCTGCTTTAATTTCTTAAAACATGCCTAGATCCTGTGTTTTATAAATTACTACAATGCATTTAATAGGTAGCCTTTTCATAAAGGAGCACAACGGATGTGTACACAGGCCCTGATGAAGCTAATAACTGCCTCTCAATGGCTTTCAGAGACTTATTACATATTTAAGATCCAAGCTCCCTTAATCAACCACAGAGATGCAGCTGGCAGCGGTAAATTGCCAACAACAGCTCATTACAAATAAGGAAACGTTGTTTTTTTCAAGGACAAAACCCGTGTCAGTTCTTCAGCGAGAGCTAACCACTCTTCTCCTCACCCTTCTCCCCCCCCCCCGCCATTCCTCCCAGTGATGTGCTGGCACAACTTGCTTCATCCAACAACACAACCTCGCTGCCTAACCCCCTCCACGGAGGACATCATCAGATCAAGTTCCTAGATTTCATGACTTATTTGGGCAAACGGCACAGACTGCATCCCGTGCTCGCCTTCCCCAAGCAAGCTACGGGCAGGACTTGTCCCACAACCCCACGATGATGTGCCACGGGAGCTCACCCACTGGCCTTGCTTTGGGGAGGAGAGGACCAGGTCAGGCCATAAGACAAGAGACACGAGCACAGCAGTTTAAGAGAGATGCACGCGGCTGGGAGATATTAAGGCTAACATTGCAGGAGTGTTCAGGAAAGACTAAACATTGTAAAGGAGAAAAAGAAAAGACAGTTCGTCCTGTTATAGCTGTATCTTCCCCCCTGAAGGAGGGACAACCAGCTTTTGGCCTTCAGGACCCAAAGCAATGATACCTTTCAGCCCCAGGGAACTTCTCCTCCCCAAAACTCCCCTGGAAAGGGAAACGGGTCCCCATGCCCTGCCCCGGCCTGGTGCGACACGTGTGCTCAGCTCCCTGCTGGGGACCATGGCCAGGGCCACCTCCCATAAGATGGACCCAGGGCACTGCCAAGGAACCCAAGACCTGGTGGCCATATCTGAACTGCCTGCAAGTCCCAGTGGGCCAGGCGAGACTGCCGGTGGCAAGGGGAAAACATGCCGTAAAACCCAAGCTGGGTGCTGGAAGCAGGGCAAATAAGAGTTTAATCTTTCTTTGGTTTCGATACCTCACACTGTGCCTCCAGCCATTAACCCTGTGCAAGCCAGGGCTTGCGAGGGAGGGGATGCACACTGACCCATGCAAGTGAAGCGGGATGGACAAAGAGAGAATGTGTTTAATGGTGAAACGTGAAAAGGGGAATGTTTGTTTGCTTCATCTTCAGCCCGGTTGACACTCTCCTGCCACATCAGAAGACTCTCTGCTCTTTGATTGTGTCCTACTGCAAAGCTGACCATGCTGGAGGCTTCATTTTTTTTCTCTGAAGCTGCAGGCCACGGATGCGAAACTCAGCTAGAGAGGTCCCAGGGCTGAGTCAGGATTTTATTTTTGTTGTTTCCTTAGAAATACCTCACCCAACCTCTTTTGGAAAAGAAAAGGGGAACTTAAAAAAGAAAAACCACTTGGTTCCCCTCCTGCCACAATCTATATTTAATGACATTGACATTTTTAAAGGGCTTGGGAGAGAGGCTATGTGGTCTCTGGGGTCACTTTCCCTAAAAAATCAGAGGATTGAGCTGATGTTTATGTCACTGTTAGCATTTGGTTCCTAGATTTATGCTTCCAGAGAAATGCCAAAGCTGGTTTGGACAAGTCAAATTCAATGGGCCAAAAGTGACACTTCCTAAACCTGCAGCAGACACCTTTTATAAAAAGAACTACACTATATATTATGAACAGCAAGGTCTATTGACATAAGATTCTCCATGCATTTATAGGTGCAACTGCATAGGTGAAATACCAGTTTTATTGGTTATCCATATAATTGTGTATACCGTCTTCCTCACTGACTTATTAATGCAGTAAAAACTCCTCTTTTGGGGGGTGTGGGTGCAGAAATCTGGAATGCAGTTTGTAATAGGTCTCCAGTTGCAATGTTATCTCTAGAAAAACTGCTATTTTTTGAACATGAAAGAACACACAGTTTTCATATAGCTTTGCAGTCACATCTGGAAGAGGTGCCCCTCCTGATGTTTTGAGACAGCAAGGAGAAGAGATCCCATCAGCTGGGGGAAGGATTGCTTCTTCCTCTAAGATAGGAGGCTGGACTTCTTTTGAATTATTTGGCATTCGGTCAGGAGATAAAAATACACTGGCTAGATGAACCAGTGACCTCTTCTATGTCACAATAGCTGTGGTAGGCGGGTGGGCAGGAAAAGCCTGCAACTACACATCTCCTCCATGTTCTCATCAAGAAAGCTTTAATCAGTAATGGAGATGCAAGACAAGGCCGGAGTCATCTTGTTGAGGATGGCCCCAGAGGGAAGGCTCTCCCTTACATTTTAAATCATAGCACCCTGTCCTACTCCAACGTCTCAGAGCCCCAGGTACCCCTGCAGCATCACTGAGACTGACCTTGCTGAGACCCGAGTCAGACATCTTCAGCTTTCCCACACAGCTTGGAACAATCTGTCGTGCAAACCCCTTTGCAAAACACATTGAAATGCTCTTTGTTTCACTTGCCAACATGCACCCATTGAACACACAAGCTGTGCTTCAGGAGCAAGGAGCAGAAAAGCATCACTCCAAGAGGCTACCAGGCAATGCTGGGATAAAACGTGCCATAGGAGGACCAACATCTTCTCCATTCTACACCTTTCTTGGTAGCATCGGAATGAGATCTTTCTTTGAATGCACAGGAGTGGCACGGCTTCAGCAGTTGCACGGCTATTTTGTGTGCTCTGGGAAAGGGGACGTCAACAAATTGCAAAATGGGAAAGTCTCTCTGGACGCTGCAAACAAACAACACGTTACGTAATTGGGCCTTTTGGGAAATGGAGGAAGGTCTCCAGGAGATCAGGGCCCTCCCAGCGCTTTCTAATTTTACTGGGACTTACCAGCAAGCCAGCCCTCTAATAATAGAGGCTTGTACACCTCTATTTTTCTTTCACCCTCGTGTCCCCCTGCACTGCCCTACCTTTGTTGTTAGTGCCCCAGAAAAACATATCTTAATTTTATCAGATTGATACAGCCTAGAATGGCAGAGCTGAAGAGGCACTAAAGACTTTTCGAAAGGGCAGCAAAGCCATCTCTTGGCCACCAGAGCATGGGAAAACCTGAAGTTTTAGAACTTTATTGAATCAAATGTGCTAGGGAATTGCACCATTCTACATAGCTGTGATTTAGCTGAAGCACAGCACCACAAGCAATAACACAGCAAACAGGCTTTAGCTCTGTAATCCACAATCTGTGCTAGCGCATCTTCTTTATTCCCATTAGAGCAAATTCTTCCAAGGGAGGATGCCTGTAAGCAGCACCTCAGCTTCGGGACCAGACCGCCTTTGTGCTGCAGGGCTAAACTGGTGCCCAGGCAAACAGGGACCTGCAGGAAATCTTCTGCAAGTCAGATCGTACCATCCAACACCTGAACATGGACTGTAGCGGCTAAGTTTCAGGTGAATACCTACCGCCTTTCAGGCACATGAATAGATTGCAATTTGTACAATCAGTTTCATCCTTCTCCCAGAAAAATAAGGTATGTGCATGTCCTCTCCCACCTGAATGGAGCAAACCCTTTGGTCAACATATGTCCCTGCAGTCACCACCTCCTCCCACTCCATTTCCCAAGCCCTCACCTGTACCAGGCTGCAAACTCCTAAACTGGTGCTTCCTAAGTCCCTAGGATTCCAGGGACAGATAGTTTAAAGGCAATAGAGATATGATGGCAATGCCCTGGCATCTGGACAGAAAAAACACGCTTGGGTTTTTAAGAAAGTGGTTTTCCCCCATTTCTTGCTTGCTGTACAGCCAGCAAGAAAAGGAAGGAGGAGGCTTGCCGGGGTGNCAGTGAACAGCTTCGTGGAGGAAAGGCCACCAGCAGTAGGCACAGCACAGCGGGCCCCAGCGCAACGCCGGGGAGAAGGCACCGCCGTCCCGCTGCAAAGCCCCACATCACAGGCTGAGCACCGACAGGCAGCGCCGGACACAGGTGACACTACCTGTCTTTGATGAAGGACGGCATAGAGATCCCGGCCAGAGTGACGGATCCAAGACAAGGGGGAAGCTGAAGCCCCTCTGAGCGCAGTCTCAGAGCCTACGGCCATGTGTTTGGCCTGCCATGTAAACATGTCGCATCCCACAGGAACTGAGATCAAACGTCAAAGTCTTCCTACCAGTAGCCCAGTTTTGCTAGTGCTGAGTGACCTGGTTAAAAAGTAAAGAGCCTTTGGGGGATATCCTTATAGCCTAGTTCATTGCATCTCGGCAGACAACTCCCTGCTTCTCCCAAAATTGTGTGTGGGGGGAATCAAATAACTGCATTCCTCTCTACTATAGTTAATCATTCAGGAGCCAGGAACAAAGGCTTATCATGCGCTCTCGACTCTCGTGTGAGCAACATGCATGTTCTGGCCTCCAGATGGCTGGAGCTGTGAAGTTCTTGCTCAGCTTTTCCTGAGAAGTCAAAACCCCAACTGGTCTAATACTCTGCCTGAGAACTACAAATCACTTTTTTCTTTCCCCCTACTTCAAGAAGTTTTATGATTCCCCTGTTTGCTCCATTCTCCCTGTGCACAAGCAACAGACAGAACGTAAGGCCCACTCTCAGCACTCATCATGGGTCTGTCTCAGCTCCTAAGAGACCAGTTGTATGATATGCAACACCCAAGCCAACATTTAGCTCTCTCTTGACACAGCAGTGCCCTTTATCAGTGACTGCTCCAAGTTCTACGCAGTGGTTTTGTGCGACAGAGTCTACTGTTGGCAGGGACTAATCTACAGACAGAGACTTCACTGTAGGAAGAGCCTGAGGCTGGAACAGCACAACTCCCAAACCTTGTTCCTCCCAGAGCCCCAACTGGGCAAGGAAATGTCTTCATGATATACCCAAGGATAGATGTTTTCTACCATGATTTACTGGGCTAATTTATACTATCCGTATAATTAATAAGAAAGGCTACAGCACTAATAATTTTCCCACCATCCACCTAGCAACACTCAGGAGTAGCCTCCAACAGCTTTCAGCCTCTTTTTTATTTGCAAGCAGCCAAATGTGGATGCAGTTGCATCCTAACCATGAGACTTCTCTGCATGACAATACTTTTTCAGGACATGCATTGGACCCAGGCCTGCAGCCTTTAGAAGAGGAGGAGGTGAAGTGACCTTCACCAAAGCCCTGAACAGAGCCTCAGTGGAACAGGCTGTGGCCCAGTCCCGGATGACCTGACCCTCAACAGGCAAGGGGAAGTAGGTCCCACAATTCATACACTCAGTTGAGGCCCTTCGCAAGACAGGTCCTTGTGACTGGGTGGTAACAGCCAGCTTGGTTTTGTTCTCTGCTCCACTCTAGAGCTGAGGCTATATAGATCTTGCTCAGCGCATGGGTAGGGTGCAGGAGGCTGGGATCTGAAACCAGTCCCACCTCCCTGAGCAGGCATCACTCTCTGGTCTGTTAGCAAAGCAGGAACGCAGCACTTCAGGCTCCCCAAAGCACATAAGGCCATTCATGGATTACTGCAATGCGCTGGCACCCAAACGCCTCCAGTGCTGCTCTGGGAGCCATGTGCATTTAATTTCAGGAGAACTAGAGACTGTAAGTAACAAATAAAACCTTCACTTACACTATCTCATCATTCTGGAACTCCAGCTCCCCACAGGTATCTTCAAAGTCCTCTCCTCCACCTTTGGCTGAGCCTTCAATGGTTTTGTAGGGCACAATAACATTTCCTCGCGCACCAGAGGTTCGCAACACTTTCACTTCCATGGTCCCCACACTTTCACTGACATGCGTTACTGGCTCCTCAAAGGTGAAGATGCCAGCGTGGTCATCATCAAAGATGGTGACGGTGGCAGTAGACGGTGATCCCAGGCAGGCAAGTGTTGAGACACGACTGGCCTCAAGAATGCCCTCATCTGAGGCCTCAGCACTCACGCGGACGTTGCTAAGATGGACTAGGAAGTTCTCATCCTCCTCAAATATGTCATCGTCGATTATGCCAACTCGGATTTCCTTCTGGGTCTCTCCAGGCTTGAAGACCACTGTCCCTTCAGTGAACTCATAATCAGAGCCGGCATTGGCAGTCCCATCCTCTGTCCGGAAGTCAACGTACACCGTGTTGGTCAAGTCGCCTCCCCGGCGAATGATGGTTAGGGCGACAGTGCCACAGTTCTCCAGACACTGGTAGGTACCCTGCTCAAAGTAGAGTTTGCTGATGGGATCGTTTTCTGCCACCTCACTGTTGACCTCATGCATGCTGACGGCTTTGCGGGCCTGGTCTGCAGCATGTCTCTTCAAGATGTTGCCAGCTCCCGTCATGAGCCGAGTGGCCTGAATGCGATAAAAGGCCCTACTCTTCTGCTGCTGGCTCAGGACCTGGTAGTTGGCCAACTCTATAAGCTGTTCAATTTCCTTGTCAGGGTGCTTTTGTTTCAGCTCCTTCAGGATTCGAGCCATTTCCCTCCTGGCTTCTTCATCATCCTGGTCTTTCTCATCCACCTCCAACACCAGTGTCCCATCCAAAAAGTTCTCCACATGAGAATTAGCAACCTTTCCGTCCATCTCAATATCAGCTTTGGAGGAGGGCCGGTCACCCTCATGCTCAATGATCATGCCTCTCTGCTTGCCAGCTCGGTATTTCTTGTAGACATACTTGTAAAATAAAAGCCTCCTGTCAGCTATCCAGGCAAATACCACACAGATGGGGAAGAAGAAGAAGGTGAGCAAACCTTCCCAAACCTCCACAATCCCAGGGGAAGACACAGATAAAATAATGTAAAGCCAAGTGTAGGCAAAGATGCTCCAGGCCGCTGTAACAAAAAACACTCGCAAGTGCTTGATCTTCCTTATCTCTCCATCTGGAACAACGTAAACACAGATCGCAATGATGACGAACATGTTAAAGGCAGCACTCCCCACGATTGTGCTTGGCCCCAAGTCCCCTGCCGTGAAGCCATGGCCACACACTTCGATAACAGATAGGAGGATCTCGGGGGCAGACGAGCCCAAGGCCATCAGTGTGAGGTTAGAAACGGTCTCGTTCCAGATCCTCACCGTGGTTTTGCTGGTCTCGCCGTTGGGCTTCTTGATGGTTATTTCCCGCTCTTGGGATGTAATAACTTCGATGGAGGACATGAAGCGGTCAGCTATGATAGATACTCCCAGGAACATGTACACCATGGCTACAAAATACACTGTTGCCCGAGCGATTTTGTCACCGAATGAAGGGTCCTGGGGTTCCCATATTGGTAAAATCACACCCTTTTTGCAGATGTATGAGCCAGTGCACTCCTCGGTGTCGTTCACAGGCAATTCGCTGGGGCTCTCTGCGTGTATGCCGTGCACGTGGAAGAGCAACACCAGCGCAACGCTCAGGAGTTGGAACCTCACTGGGAAGGTGGGCGGTTGAGTTGCTCGCGACATGGCCACTTCCACCGAAGAGGTCCCAAATGTCCTCAACCTGCAGAAACAAAAGGAAAGATGCATTAAGTGAGGCCGACAAGATATAACAGATTTTCCTCTACACCCTGTTTATTTCCCATCTTTCCCAAACATACAATCAAGTTACCCTGTTACTCAAGAAGACCCATCTAATCAGCCCCTTTGTGTTATGATTACTTTCATGCAGAAAGTATCCTCTTAGCAGGAACTCTTTGTTTTTAACACTTGGTATGGTCAGGATTTAATATTTCTGCAACTACTTAAAGGATCCTTAGAGCTCTTACGGCGATAGCTTCGGCTTTTTCTGATGTGTAATTTGTTACCATCCTGCTACCATAAGGCTTTTGAAAGAAGCTTCTGCAGCAGGATAAGCGAGTCTTCTTAGCGTATGGTTAGGGGTTTTTGCTGGTATTCAAATCGAGATTCATTCTGCACGGTAAGCGTAAAGCCAGCTTCGCGGTGACCGTGTACCGGGGCTGTGCCCGTTGGAGAGGTGAAATGCTGAGCTCCAACGGGATGGGAAACGCGTGCTGCTCCAGAGCTACTAAATCAACCACTTAGATTCTTGTGCATTTTTGGTCTAACCTGGTGGGCAATTTTGTAAAGGGTGCGCCTTGTTCTGCATTTACCATGGCCTTTTCTGTTCAGAGACTCCTAAACTGTATTGACAAGCATGCCTTTGCTTTGTATATGTGGTGCCAAATTATGTACAAATTCTTTGTTCAGTTATCTGAACAAGGATGGATTCAGATGCTACTAGCGGGCTAGCACCTGCCCCCTTTAGCTACTTTGATGTTTGATGCCACTTTCCTTCTCTTCGCTGAAAGCCTATTTCTTCAATTGCATTTTCTTGTTTCTCATTTAATTAAAGCCCTGCTTCACAGCTGGCAGAAGTGTTTCCCATTTCAAAAGTACAGTGCACTCACTCACCGGAGTTTGGGGTAAGAGCAGGAGAGGACAGGGAAATCTACTATCCCCCCATCATTTTAAAAAAATATTTTTATTCTTGCCATTTTTAATCACTGTAAACTACGTATTTCACAGCCTTTTCTTGCTCACAGTCCTCCCGAGCATCTACTCCACATCAGAAAGCTGCACGAAGAGAGCTCAAGCCCTGGCAAAACCTTGTTCGTAACAGTAACTTGGTCAGAAGGTGCACCAGAAGGGCAGTCTTTAATTAATGATTTTGGAGCCATTCCTTCCACAGCGCATCACTTTGCACCTTCCCAAAACTGGAAGGAGCCCCATATGCATCCAAGCCTGGCTCTCTTGGCATGCTTTGAGAGGAAACCTGTCCCCGCGCTCTTTTCCCACTAGGTCAGCTTTGACGGCTTCCCCTTCGAGGGCCTTTCTCACTCCATTTACAACGTCAGTCATCAGGCATGACAGCAGTACTTGCCCTTGTCCCGCCTCAGGATTTTCCAGCAGTGTAGAGGAGCTGTTAAAGAGGTTTGCAGTTAGTTCACAGTGCATAAACCCGAAGAGATGCCTTTAAGTACATGGAGATGCTTAGTGCAAAAACCTGAGCATGCTCAGTGTTACATTCTCAATTTTACTAGCCAATAAAAGCCAGATTCCTAGTTATTAAAGCTATATTTTCTCCTCAAGGAGAGCCTTTGCCATACTATGCTTCTCCATTCTGAGTTAATTTAATTGCAAGGTACTTAAAAATGTTTCTGTGAAGAGAGGAAAATGAGTACGTCAATACCTTTACTTTGCTGGAGAACACAAAAGGCTGAACTTGTTTTGCTCATAAAAAAACACACCCCAGAAAGGGAAATAAAAAAAAAAAAAAGAGTCCAGCCATGAAAGGTTTCAACTTCTAAGAGAAGGATGGTATTCCCAGGCCCATATGAGAGACGGGACACAAGCAGGAGATCCAGCCAACGCCTCCCGAAGTCCAGCCTCCGCAACGCCTGGTCTCACCCTACCATTTGCCATCTGCCTGGTCTCCAGCAAACGCAACGCCAGGTCTGACCACAGCCACACGGGCTGGGAGACGCAGACCAACCCATCCGTGCTAAAGGCTGCATCCAGTGACAGCATCCCAGCTGTCGTAGCGAGCGTGACCCAAGCAGGATGGCTAAGCGCACCTTCCCTCTTGCCCTTGAAACAGGGCTGGCTCTCCAGCCACGCTGCAGGCTACACGTGCTGCACTGCAAAAGTCCAGCCAGGCAGGCATTCCTGGGGAGAAAGCCTTACCCTCCTGAACTGGAACGCACCAATGCTTCCTTGAAGAAAAGCACCTGGTCACCACCACCCATCTCCTTATCCCCCCATGACACGGAAATCACCCCTCCTCGTTAGGGCAGGGGCTTATTACGTAGGGACAGGGCTGCGCGCAAGTGAAGAACTGGCTGGAGGAAGCAATGGGTACCATCCTGCATCGACGTTACAGGATCCACTCCACAAAAAGACATCGTGATGATGGATCAAAGCCCTCTCCTCCATTTGCTTTTATTTAAGGATGTTGTAGTAGGACTATTGGGCTGGAAGAATAATACTGACAGTTTTATATAAATGGCATTTCCTCACCAGGAACTGTTGGTCTGCCTACCCCCCCGCCCCCCCCCCCCCCCAATTTTCTAATTAAGAAAAGAAAAAGATACACAGAGCAGGAAGTGAGCAAGTCAGAGAGCTGGGTGATAAGAACAGATAAGATGAACACGAAAAAGCGAGTCTCCTGTATGAAGACAGACTTAAAAGAAAGGAGTTGTTTGCGCTGGAAATCCTGCTAAAGCTACAAAAAGCTCCTACTGCTGGGGTCAGAAGCCCTGAACGTTGCTCCCCTGATCACAGTCCCTGGGTACCTTCTGCAGGCTGTAGCCTCTGCTTACAAATCTGAAGTAAAAAATTGAAAACATGATGTTTGTGAAGAAGAGTACCTTGTTGCAGGCCATTTGGCGGCTAGCTAAGTTGAAACAGATGTGTGTTCATGGTCATTGAAGTTTAGCTGAACCATGAATTAGTCACCCATTATCCGTACTCCTGTGTTTCACGCTGCTCCAAACCAAGTCTTGGAGACGTTTGATAAAGGGGCTGTCAAAACATAGGCTGACTTGGTATCAACTCTGTTTATCCCAGATAGCTCCTAAGTGTAGTTTTGGGGTTTTTTTTAAATATGTAGGCTTAAAAAAAATGTAGTGTGGGCATAAAATATTACTCGGCTGCATGGTTCTTCACCCTCTCTTTCTAAAGGGTGGTAGTTTCAACAGAAAACTCAAGAGCATCCACCTGCCCTTCTTCAGTTAATTTTCTCCCTGTGGCAAGTCATATCCTTGCACATGTACAATTATTCAGAGCAACCAGGCATTGTGAAATCCCTTTGGCAAGAACAGGAAACAGATGGTTCTAGAGAAAATATTATGCTTTGGGTCACTGATTTAGGTCATAAAGAATAGGAGAGTCCCATCACGCTTTGGACCAACTCTACAGTCTTAAAAGGATTTGAGCACTGGAAGTCTCAGTCAGAAAAAAGACGCCCACTAAATCAGATTAATAAGTCACTTGAACTTTTGTTTGCCACGTTCTTCCCTTTCAAACATTCTAATATAAGTTGGTTTTGGTTTGTTGTTTGGTTTTGTTAGTTTGTTGTTTTTTTTTTTAAATCAAGTCCCATATTACGTTAAACAGGAGGAAAAAGGGCCTAGAAGTTTGCATCTGAGCAATCCATATTTCTGGCTTTCCCATCCAGCTCTCTATGTACAAACAACATTTTTTCCTTCAGACAGCAGGAGATAAGAAACATGGAACTTTTCTGGGGAGTTCAGATGGGAAAGGCTTCGGAAGAAAAACCCACCATCCTTGGCAATGTGCCAGGACCCTTCTCTGAGCAGCAGTAGCATCCCCCAACTCTATGTTGGACTTTCTCCAGCATTTTGTGGTGCGGTCATTTAGCGAGATTCACATACTCTCACCAGCTTTCCTACTTAAACCAATTCATAATGAGTGTTATTAACACCAGACTCAGGAATTATGGAGGGCTAGAAAATGCTTGGCCACAACACGCTGGTTACACACACACACACACAATCAGAGCCTGACACTCAAAATATCTCTGAGAAGCAGCTGCTATAAAATTAGCAGCATTTCTTTATGTGTACAATCCAAAATAAACAGCTTGGTCCCCAGAGACCCTCTTATTCTGCATTTGCATAGGGTCTCGGCCCATGGTCAGCACATTGCTGCAGGCGCAGCGGTAGGAATATTCCCAGACAAATCATTCATATTATTCTCTAACGAGAAGCAAGGCTACCAGAACACCAGCCCTCCCTCCAAACCCAACTTTGTTAGCTTTTCATTAAGTTGTCTCAATTGCATTTCCCATCCCAGCCATCAACAATAAAAGCAAATGCGGTAGCTGATTCACAGCATGCCAGGTGAGAGAAGGGGTTAAAGGAATTTTAATAGTTGAATNAACCTTGCCTGCCGCGGTGCTTGTGGCCTCGGTGTCACTCCCGCAACACCTCTCCGGTCAGATTTATCGTGGCAGCACCGGGCAGCGGCGCAAGCTGCTTTCGAGCTCAGTGCCGGCCACACAAGTGTGGTAAAGAACCAGAGACCACCAGCCCAGGCCAGCACAACCCTGCCCGTAAGCACCACCCCATGCCCAGGGGCAGCACCCGGAGCCCTGTTTTACCACCGAGGGAGCGGAGCTGTCCCGGGGCTCCCTGGAACTGGCTGCCTGAGAGCTTTCAGGTAGAGCTGGAGATAACCAGGAGAGCTAGATCCCAACTTGGGCTCTCCTGAAGTCGCAGCTGGGCCCCTTCCCTTTGCGGACGTGCTCCCCCAGGGCGCTAGCCGTTGTTTTTGCACAGTCACGGAGGAAAGTCATGAGCCGGCAGCGTGCCCAGGTGGCCAAGAAGGCCACCGGCATCCTGNTCTGCAAGAGGCTGCATGGTCCCTTCGAGGCAAGCTCAGTTTAGATGCAGCTCGCGGCCAAGGGATGTTGGTCCAGCCTTTATTCCAACCCTTGATGTTGCAAAACACAAGGAGGGCAATTGTTGCCCGCAGCAGGGCTAGGAGCGTTGCAGAGATATTTGCCTCCCTGCTGGATGTAGGAGCTCTAGGTTTTACAGATTGGTAGGAGGCAGCTCCTGCTGCCAGCTCGTGCTCCAGCCCCCCAGCTCAGGAGCTGCCAGATAGGGAGAAAACAGCCTTTTAGACTCTGCTCTGACCTTTCCCTGGCAGCAACGCTTCTTCAGGCTGGCTGGTTGCTGCATGCAAAACGAGCCTGAAAGCTGCTCTGCGTTTCAACAAAGCACAGCTTTTCCTTTGCAGCAACCTCCCTAAAGTCCCATCTCCATTTGGGCACTTCACCCTTGAAATACCCACTGTAAGACCCTTCCTGTTATTTTCCTGCACCTTTGTATCACACACAGCTTCATGACCATCTGCAACAAGCTGGTAGCACCATTATTTTTTAAGAGTACTGAAAAAACACTGCTACCCAGACATTTTCATTACAGAAGAAGGATTGGGCGAGGAAGAAAATGGCCACAAGGAATGAGTGGCCCACACAAACAGAACGTGAGAGTCTTTCCATGTTTTTTTTTTTTTTTTCCCAGCGTTCAACAGAAAACCTGTACAGAACAGCTGTAACACCGCAGCATTCACTCCATTACAGCCACCACCAGCGCCACCCGACGGTGCCCACCCCACTGCGACATCAGCTTCGTGAGAAACCACGTCACTACGGTGAATTTACTGCCAGCTCGCATGGGAGAGAGCGTCCTCACCGCTGTGTCGCGGGGGTACGGGAGGTGGGGGCAGCACCCTCTGCCCACAGGACGACCGGTCGCTTGCTGGGGGGGCAGGAGGAGGTTTGCTCTTCACACAAGAGCCGCTGGTTTTTGACGTGCCGTGGGGATACAACCGGGAGGGTGTCGCAACACCATGGGGACTCCCAGCCAGCCCTTCCCTATCCCATCCTCGGGGCTAGACAGAGAGGAGCTTTTCCTAGTGAGAGCGCACTGCTGCCGGGACAAAGGAAAGGCAGCTCAAAACCCCTTCTGCTGGTGTCAGGGGCAGGAGAAAGATGGTCTCTCTTCAGCCAGAAGGGCCGAAAACTTTGACAAGAAAGAAGCTAGTAGCTACTGCAAGGTACAGCTAGCCCGCAAGCTAGAGAAACAGAGCCTCAAAGAAAGCCAGCTACTCACTCCCCTGCCAGTGTCCCTGGCGAAAAGACAGCAACCCCCCCCCAAAGACCCCAAGCGAGAGGACGGGCTCTCCTAGCCAACAAGTGCCTCCCCCCGCCGACCCTGGCAAAAATGGCTGTTGCGAGTTATGTGCCCTGTGCTCTTACCCCAAGGTCAGATGTGAAGTCTCCAAGTCGCAGCACCCCTTTCCCAAATTCTCTTGCAGGAGAGCAGCGCTTAGAGTCTCCTGCAAGCAATAACCAGCCTTCCCTGGGGAAAGTGCTGCGGCCTCGCCTCCACGGAGCACAAATTTTATGAGGAGCGGCTGAGGGAACTGGGGGTGTTCAGCCTGGAGAAGAGGAGACTGAGGGGAGACGTCATCGCGCTCTACAACTGCCTGAAGGGAGGTTGGAGCGAGGGGGGGTCGGGCTCTGCTGCCAAGTAACAAATGATAGGACGAGAGGAAACGGCCTCAAGTTGTGTCAGGGGAGGTTTAGGTTGGACATGAGGAGAAATTTCTTCACCGAAAGAGTGGTCAGGCCTCGGCACAGGCTGCCCAGGGCAGTGGTGGAGTCCCCATCCCTGGAGGGATTTAAAAGACGTGTAGATGAGGCGCTTGGGGACAGGGTTTAGTGGGCATGGGGGGGTTGGGTTGACGGTTGGACTCGATGATCTTAGCGGTCTCTTCCAACCTTAGCGATTCCATGACTCACACCCACTGCCCCGTCTCTGGAGGGCTAGCAAACCTCTCCTCTCCTCCTGACCCTTCCTGGCCACGCTGAAGCCCGTACAGCTGTGCCTCATCGAAAGCAGCAATCTCCTTCACAGCAGGGCAGCTCCAGCAAAGCCTCTACTGGGAAAAGACATGACTGTAGGAAAAAAAAACACAAAAAAGCCCAAACAAATTGTCTGGTCTCTGAGCATCAATCAGTAAATCAGCCAAGAGCCTAGGTCCAGCTTCCTACAGCTGAGGGACACAAAACGGATGCCAACAGCCCTGCAAAGTACAGGGTGCTTGGAGATTTGTCTAGGCAGCCACAGGCTCCGCTGGCTTCACTTCTGATCTTGACGCTGAGCCGTAGCACAGCTTCGGTAAAAAGTAGCTCCTGCCAGCTGTGATTTTTACCCGTCAAACCGGGAGAAGGACCCTACCGCCGCTCTGGCTCTACATCCAGACCCGTGGAGGAAAGCCGGTATGTCCAAATACCACGTTGCCGCTCAGGGCCGTGCAGTGTGACAGCGCTTTAAACGCAGCTTGGAAAACCCTCCGCTCACAGCCCAGCTCTGGCTCTGCCCAGGTCCTTCTCCCTTCCACCCAGCTCTGCCGCCCCGAAACAGGCACAGCCTGTTGGCATCCCCTGCCCATGACCCTCCAGCTCTCCACATCGGGAAAATGATTTCCATCAGCATCCTGATTGCATCAGTACAAAAAACCATCAAAACCTTTCCAAATATAGTCAGAGGCACAAGCCCTCCATGAAGCCAATCAAATAAAATACACATCAGGCCACCCTGTTTTCTGTAAAGAACGTTAAAAAGTTAGAACAGTTATCAGTCTGCAACCGATTTTTCCAAGTATCCTATCTCTTCAATGAAGCATCCAATCTCCTCCCACAATCTCCCCAGCAACTTTCCAAAATAAACAGATAAAAGAGAAAATAAAACATCCCTGATATAAAATTTCAGCCAGATTGGATGAATTTGGGGGCAGCTTGTAGGGACTGTGCTTGGAAGTGTTTGTTGGGGAGATTCCAGCCTTGCTTTTTAACGCATGGAGACCAAGTGGCAAATCATCCCTTTCCCCCATGATTCAAGATCTCAGCAAGGAAAATGCCAGGAAATGAGAAGCAAGGGAGAAATACTACATTTCTCTTGGGGTTGTAGGTTTTGGGTTTTTTGGGTTTTGTGCTTTGCTTTTTTTTTTTTTTTTACATCTCCCGTCCTACCTGCTGCTGTCTCCAGACCATTTCTCTATCCCTACCACCTGCTTTTGGTCTCTTCTTTATCAAGCAAACATCAAGCTCTTCCCCGTTATTTCTCTTGGGCTGTTAATGCCTTCCTCTGCCTGTGGATCTCCCTCGCTGATTTAAGCACGGTGCTTTCTGCCTCGTCTCCACCAGCTGGCTTTAAGGCTGCCTTGCCGACAGACTCCCCCTGCGATCTCAGGGCAGCCCTTCACCTCCCTGTGCTCCGTGTCGTCCACTGTGACATGGGAAGAGCACCTCCCATGCGTGTTGGGAGGATAAAACACTGCTAATAAGCCTGAGGCTCCTGGGTAGCCTTGGGAAGGAAGCATCTGCCCGGAGGTGCCCCGTAGGGGCCCGGAGAGAGGAATTAGCAGCCCCGTTGCTTTCCTCTTCGTCTGCCTTTGTCTGCTCTGCCCGTTTTTGCACTGGGGGTGGGTCCCCTGTGCGGTGGGATGCTCTCTTGGGTTCCGTGGGAGGAAGGAACAGAAAGCTTCAAGGGAGCAGAGACAAATCCCAGCTCCCTGCATCCATCCGGGGGTGGGAGACGTCCCTGGGCATGCATGCGGGGAAAGGCTGAGGTGAATGCCGGTTGTGGACCTGAGCAATTTGGACGTTGTCCTAGACAAGAGCTGGGCAGGTTAGTTTGGGCTGGAGGCCTAGCCCTGGCTGGTGAAGGGTGGTAGCACCTTCCAGAAGAGTCACCGTCCAGAGGTGCAGCTCTCGCACCGCTGACTCTAGAGGGAGCTGAATGCTAGTGCCAAGCAGGTGCCCAGTTTTTAGACCACCAGATCTCGGGAAAGGGAGTCTAAGCCCAGATGTGTGCTGGACCTTGGTTGCCTATCTCAAAAGCGAGGTTGATCACCCCTCCCTCCTCTCCAGTCTCCCCCACTTTCTCTGTCTCCTCAGGAGCTCTTTGCAGCAGCAAATCTCACTTCTATTCGTAGCCAGGTTTCCTTAGGAAGCCAGGCATATGAAATCACAGTTTCCACGTCTGTCTGTTCACATTGCCAGGTTTCCTTAGGAAGCCAGGCATATGAAATCACAGTTTCCACGTCTGTCTGTTCACATTGCTCCCCCCGCTCCCAATTTCAGCTAAAGTCGCCGGAGGGATAGAGATAGAGGAGAAAGCCAAGTTCCTACAAACTTCCTGAAAATATCTGGAGAGATACCACTCACACCCTTAGCAAAGGACAGACGGGTTAGTGAGCTCAGCCCATGTTGGATGCCAGAGTCCCTACGGCACAGCACCCTGCAGCAGACCCAGGTGCAGCCAGGATTTGCACCTTGATAGTCGAGCTGGGAGCACATGCGGATGACGGCACCCCGAGCCTGAACAGAGCTCCAGGTTGTTCACTGTACCAGTCACAAGGAGAGCCAGTCTCGCATGCCAATTTGTATCGTCTATGACCAACCTGTTGGTTGATTGTCCAGTGCTGCTCGTGCCTTGGGGGGCACTGCGCTTTATTACAGGATCTGAGATTCATTAGGATGCTGGAGAACAGTGGCTTTTCCCCGGTAAGCCAGTAGGACTCCATCCCCCCCCGAAAACACAGCAGAAAACCAAATTCTGTCCTAGACGCAATGCTGGAAAATTGCAACCCTGACAGCCTGAGCAGATCAGGACGCTACAAAAGGCCCAAACAGGCAGAGAAATGGCTGTGCCTATATGGCATCACGCAAGGTGCTGTGGAGACTCCCAACAACCAGGTTCATGCCGTGCCATGCCAGCCTGGGCAGCTGCAGGACGTCTCAGGAGCAATTCACAGCCAAAAGATCACAAAAAGCCTAGTGAAAAGGGGGGAGAGAGAAGCAAGCAAAGTTTCATCCGCTTAAAACTTAAAACAGCTTAAAACTTAAAACGTCAGCTTAAAATGGTGTTGGCATTCAGGGATGCTGGGCATAAAGAGTACATCCAATCTCCTCAAATATCTTGAACGCAAACCCTGGTACAGAGGAAGCTTTGAGCGATGCGGCTCCCCAGCACTGGCTTAGGAGTTGTTTATGCCTCCAGAGAAACAGAGATGGTGGGGTATGAGAGGAGTCAAGCAATGCATCAACTTTCCTGCGGAGACAGTGGTGGGGGTTCATGGCTTGGCTGGTAGGTTACGGCTCTGGAAATGCTAGATTATTTCCCTACTTGGGCTAAATGCTTCTGCTGGAAAAGGGGCAAAGCTGCTATTAAAGAACCAATCGGAAGGAAAAGGGGAGAAAGAAACACTTATCAGATGCCCCCAAGGGAACACAAATGCCTTTCTTTGGTGATGTCCACTGCCCCAGCCAAAGCCATACAGCACAGCTCTTTTTTTTTCCTGATAGTCATCATCGCACCAAAGTGCAAGTGTCCCAGCTTCCCTTTTCTAAATAAAAGTGCACCTCTTCTCTTTGTGGTGCTGAGAAAAAGCACATGGATGCCTAGGCAGGTGTCGGGAAGAGTGCACAGAGAACCCCAGCCTCTCTCAGCCCCCATTTCCATTGCCTGACTCGCGGATTTCCAAGATCTGGGACTGGAGGAACAGCTTCCTGTGAAGCGCAAGCAAAGAGGAGCCCTGAAATCAAACACTCGCACCCACATGCCTGTGACCTTGTGGTTTTACTACAGCTTTCATTTTTAGACTCGGGTTCTCTCTAGTGCTTGCTGCATTTCTACAACATTTTGGCAGTTTGCTTTCAGCCTGGAGACAGGGCTGAGGGGTTGCTCAGCACGGCTCGGCGGGGAGGGGAAGCAACAAGGCTACGATTAAAGAATTAAACTCGAGATGACGGAAGAGCCCCAGCCATGCTTCCACCTAGACAAAGCCCACACCCCGCGCTCCGGGGATGCGCTCAGCCGGCCCGCCCCGCAGGCAGCCTCCCCTCCCTCCGCATCCCTCCGCGGGCAGGGAGAAACCCGCCGTCCCTCCTCCGCGGTGGCAGCTCCAGCCCTCCTCCTCCTCCTCCTNTACGTGATGAGCGCGGCTTAATGCCAGCCCTTCATAACACACGCCGATGGAGACGAAAATGGAAATTTCATCGTGGCTGCAGGTGCCTCCAAACACTCACCTCGGAAACCGTTTCGAGGCAGAAATCCCCGGGGCTGGAGGAAAAGCAGCCCTGCCCGGGGGCACGAACACCCCGCCGGGCGGAGGCACCGCGCCCCCCGCCGCCGCGCTCGGGGGAAGATGCCCGTAAGCCCCCCCCGGGGGGGGGGGTGGGGGGAGGCGGTTTGCTCCAGCCCCCTCCCCGGCCCCACCTGCCCGGCAATGCCCAGCCCTTGGGGTAGGAGGGAGGCAATCCCCCGCCGCAGCCGCGCCTCCCCGTCGCGACATGTCGCGATTGGCCGGCGGGGGAGGTCGGCGAGCCCCATCGCCTGCCTAAAGGTGCCGTGGCTGGGTCGCAAAAAGCATTCCCGGGGCGGGGCGGGGGGGAAAGCATCCTACCCCCCACCTCCCCATCGGCTCCCACACGGCTCCGGGCCCCCCATNCCCTCCTCCGCGGTGGCAGCTCCAGCCCTCCTCCTCCTCCTCCTCCTCCTCCTCCTCCTCCTCCTGCTGCTGCTGGAAATATTTCCCGATTTCCTCCTCGGAGCGAGGGACTTTGAAAGGCAGGGCTGGTTGCGGACCCACCCCCAGCAGCCCTGCCCGCCCTGCTCGCCCTGCCTGGGGCAGCCCCCAGCCCTGCCCTGCCCGACCCCAGCCCTGCCCTTGCCCTGCCCGGGACAGTCCCCCATCCATGCTCTGCTTTGCCCCCAGCCCTGAGCGCCCTGCCCTGCCTGCCTTGCCCCCCCCCTGCCCGGTCAGCTCCCAGTCCTGCCCAGTCCTCGCATCCCCCCGGGCCGCCCCGCAGGCTGCCGGGGTGAGCCCGACCCCAATTGCACCCTGCAGGAGGGAGCGAGCCCTGGGAGAGATGGGGAGAAAGGAAGCGGGAAGGGGGGTGCAGCCTTGCTACGGCTGTCACCGTGCCCCACAGTCTTGCCCATGGGGAGGCAGGTGGCCAGGAGCATCCCAAGGCCATTGGGTTGAGGTTCCCTCTCACATCACCAATGCTGTGGTGCTTGCAGAGGATGGTGGGGGCCGTGGGGTGACAGGCAAGGGGCCTACGGGTCATCTAGGGCCCTCCTGGGTACTGCCCCGGCATCTGGCTGTGTCCAGGTCAGCCCCTGAAGCCACAGAACCTCCTGTCCCCACGGGAGGGTCATTGGGGTGGGGGCCGTCCGGCAGGAAAGCCAGCAGCGTGGCACAGAAGGACTTACTGCACCTCAGGCTGGCCCAAGTGTCCTTCCTGCGGGCAATTCCACTTTCACCATGCCTGAACGACCGCTCCACCCTTCGCTGGCTCCAGCAAGGAGCAGATGAACCCATTGTCCCACCCTCCAGGCAAAACTCTGTGGCTTTAGGAACTTAAAATAGGACCAAAGCTAATAACTCACACACTGGTGGTTGCAAGTACCCAGTGACCTTGAGCAGACCTCTACGCCCGGATCCTCGGGTGCAACAAGAACCGTGGAGAAGCAGAGCCATTATTCTAGCTCCTGCACCCTCTTACACCTTCTCACCTTGTTGTCTGTGCCTGTAATTTTTGTCACCACTGGCAAGACAGCAAGCCAGAATTTTACCTTTGGATTTCACTTGTGCTTTTCTTCCTTTCTTTCCTTTTTTTTTTTTTTCTTTTTTTGAAGATTTTTGCATCACCATGTCCTTCAGTAGACATGGAAAACTGAATTTATCTGTTCAAGATGAGGTGTAAGACATGGGCAATGTCACAAAATTCCTCTGTAAAGCCCTTTGTGATGAACTGACCAACCAACAAACCAGCTACTTGTTATTAGTGTTGCAGCTGTTACTGATATTATTTAGTTTTGGTCTCACTTTAGGAGCTTATTGCCTACACATGGGATGAAAGGCATTTCCAAATAAGAATTTGGTTTAGAAAAAAATCATGGTTTTGTGTCCAGTAGCTAAACTCTGATTGTCTGTCTCACCTCTTTTGATTTAAAACTCTGCAGAGGAGGAATAAGGCTGCGTCTGGCCATGTATGGTACTTTGATGGGACTCGATTCTCCCAGCAGGGCCATTGATATCAAATGAGCACAACCGAATGCGTACAGCACGCACAGTGCTGTGCTCTGAGCAGGACTTGAGCAGAGCCGGGGATATCGGTATCAATATCGCTTGGTATCAGCAGCGTTTGGTTTGGCAGTGGCTGCAGGACGCAAGGCGCTGCACAAGCTGGCATGGCAAACGGATAGCGTGAGCAGAAAAAATTGGCGTGGTTGCAGCGAACGCAGTCCCTGCTGTTGCTTTTCACCCTGCACACTGAAATCTAATCATTGCAACAGTAAGCAGGGGAACTCAGATTTTAATTAGCTGTCAGCCATGAAGTTCTCCCTAAAGCTCCCCGTTTCCCTCAGTTATGTTGCTGACCTACTTCCCAGCTCTTTTACCGAATATGATTCACAACTCCTCTGGAGCACCAAGACGTTAATTCTGCTAACGGGGATCCGCTGGTCTCTGGAGAGCTGGTCTCTGAAGAGCCAGGCACATCCCCAGTTCCTCCCAGCCCACCTCTCGCAGCTTGCAGCGTGCGTTCCTGTCTCCCAGTGCCTCCTGCTGAGACCCTCAGAAAGGTTGCTTCAACCGAGGGATTTTTGTGACATTTGAGGGGAGCTGAAGAAAACGAGAGTTCGTCAGTGTTTGTGGTGATGCTCATTAGTCCATGCAAACGAACACTTTGTATCACTCAGGCTTAATGGCACTGGGACAGAAAAGGTGAAGCAGAGATGCAGCATTATCCCCCCTCCACCTGAGAGCAGCTTTCATCTGCTTGAAAAGTGACTGGTCAGGAGGGATACGAGACTGGGAGAAGATGTCCCCCACTCCCCAGTCCCTCACACACCCCTTTCCAGGCACATTCAGATCTTCATCTTTCCTGGTCTCCAAGAGAAAGGTAGAATTGGGCTCTGAAAGAAAGAGCAGAAGTCAGGGAGTAGGGGAGACAGCGAGCCCCAATGATGAGAGGAGATACTGTGTTATAGGACCGCTCCACGCTGCAGCAGCTATGGTTCACACTGCTTTTTCTCAGCCAAGCTAGCTGAAGTGGTAGCTGGACAGCACAGAGCTCTGTATGGGCTGTGAAATCTGCTGGACAAGCTGAGCAAATGCTCCTGCGTTCTGCCTGGTGCTCCAGGCAGAAATGCAACAAGGCTGCTCACGTTCTCACACCGCGAGTTTGTCCTGGCGTGGGCACATCCATGCTTCGTGGTGATTGCAGCCTGGGCTGTGCTGGGAGAGGCAGCAGTTTGCTCCAGCTGCCTTTCCTTCCCCGTCTCTCTTTGCGGTCGTGCAAGTGAACACCTACCATCGCAAACACGCTTACAACCACTAATTACTAGTCTCAAAATCATGGAGATTCTCATGCCAGTGCTAACGAATGGTTCATTCATTCATTCATTCATTCATGCACACCCAGAGCTCTCTCCTACGGCAGCCTGCATCTCTCTGCCGTTGCTGGAGGAGGTTTCTGGGTATTGTCTACATGGGCAGAGCAGAAAGACAATTCCTCCCTGCAGAGAATGGGGTTAGTGGACTGTGGAGTCTCGAGCACAGGAGAGAACGGTGCAGGCCAATTGTCTGCTCAACGCCTTGCGAAAAAAAGACATCTGAGCTCCCGCATTTTAGAGGAGGGGGACACAAACGCTCAGGTATTTCTTGCTTGAAAAGTTCCTGCCTTATATTCACTGTAAAAGAGACAAGTGGTCAGGGCAAGGTCAGTCATCAGCTCGGTCACAGCATGCTCACCTCCAAGGTCCTACCACCCTTTCTTGGCCCTGCCTGGAACACCTCCTCAGTGGGATGCTTTGGTCTCTGCTCCAGCTTTTGTGGGTTCAGATAATACTAGAGGATAACCAGTGAGTCTTCTTCATCGGTTAGTTATCTCTGGTCGTGGTTTTCCTTCAGTCCCCCAGGAGATGCCAGGAAGATCCTGCAGGAGCAGATGGGACGTCACCTCTGGCCTGCCATCCATCTGTCTTTGCTCCTCGCTGCAGCAGACTTGAGCATGCGCCCACTGAACCTTCTCTGGCTCTCCTCTGCATGTTCTTGGCAGAGACCTGGAGATCCCTGAGAATGGAGTTTCTAAAAAAGACGCTCAGAAACAGAGTTTCCAGCCATTTGAGCACCTCACTTTCACTGTCACCTTCAAACCCGCCTCTGCTGTTAGGAGGATAAATCAGGCATTTAGAAACGTGGCAGATAGAGCGGGACACGGCGGTAAATAAGAAGGACAATTCTGTTTGCTGGGCATCATACACTTCTTTTTGAGCTCTCCAGGCAGTGCCTCCTTAGCTGTTTCCAAGTAGCTGGTACAATCTGAGTCCTGATGATTCCAGGGAGGTCTGAGCGCGTGACAGTTGTCCATCGACCAGCCAGAGGTCTTGGATGTGGAAGGTGTCTTCTACCCCTGGAAAACCGAGAGTGAAGACCATACCCCAGGGAGAAGGCAGTGCTCTATGGGATGTTTGGGCACGCCTGTGAAAAACTGGCAGCGTATGTTTTGCTCTGACTGCAATGCTTTGGGAGCCCGCAGACGTAACTGGAGAAACCACGCTTGTGCTGCTTTCCAGCTTTCCCCCCAAGTACTTGCTCTATGCAGTGTTTTATGCAGGTTTAAACAACAAATCCAGAGCACTAATGGATGATCATAGCATTTAACAGCTTGGGAGAGAGTTTTCCTGGAAGAAGCATTGACTGGCCAAATTTTGCAGAGCACTGCTTGTGTGTAGCAGACACGAAAGAGTATTTGCGCTGGAAACCACCCGCCATGTGGGGGTTGAAAGCAGAAGTAGTTATAGGGACTGGGCATGAATTTAGGGAGCTTGGAAACAGGGAGAGCTGCATGTATTCTAGTCCGCAAAACAAGCCACACACTCTTCTCTTCATATTCTGCTTCAGAATCTCACTTTTCTTTTTGAAAAAATCTGCTTTCTGAGGAAAAGCTCAATATGTGCATAGAATGACTTCAGCGCCTGGGCTTAATTTAAGAGATGTACAAGGTGCAAACTGTATCCTTACTCTTCTCAAAGGCGTAGAAACTCAAAAGCCTTCTGACAGCTGTCATTTGTCTCAACAGCAGTGCATGCTAATACTAGCATCTCACTCCTGTCCCCATTTCACAGGCAAAAACCAGTTCCTAGCCTGTGTCACTGGAAAATGAAGGACCACATGTACCCTGCTGAACTGCCTGTCCCTTAGCATCTTTGCCAACAACAAAAACAAAGCTTTGTTTTGCTGTTACAAAACTGCAGAATACAGGAACTAAAAATGCAGATGCAGGGTCAACTGAAATGCGTTTCCCAGTGAAAGCACTAGCCTAGGGACTCCGCTGCCTCAAGATGGGTGTCCTGCAAGGGGCCACGGAGCTGCAGAATGCCAGCCCCGGGGCAGCACTGCAACCGAGCAGGCACTAGCGCTCGCCACTTGACGCTCCAGCTCTTTTCGCCGCCATCCCAAGGCTGCCCTAGCCTGGAAAAAATTTGGCTGGGGAAAAAAAAAAAAATCGCCCCAAATCCAGAATTAAAAAGCAACAAAGGTTGCGTGCTCTGGATTTGCCTTCTGCTTTCGAAGACTGGAGGTTTGATGTTTTCCAATTTACTCGGTAACCAGCAGTTAAAAAAACATAAGGAAGGTGAAATAGTGATATGTAATCACATGACTCCAGGAGCTGGGACTTTAAGAAAAAACAAAAAGTGCAAATACCATGATAACGTGGCAAGGTCTGGGAGCTGTGTCCTACAAAATGAGGACTGTGATGCTTCCTCAGCAGCTCCAGTGTCACATGAGGCCGTATCCCGCATTTGATCTGTGCGCGAGGTTCCCATTGTTCCCAGTGGGAGACACAGGGTGAATCGGATGTAGTGCATGACTCCGGCTGCGGCCCCTGGTCGTGAAGGTAATTTGGCCTCCTCTGTACCATCTGTTTGCCAGCCCTGAGCGGGGCTGGATATTCCAGGGAAAATGGAGTTTTTTATTAAAAGTGAGAAGTGACTGACCTCAGCTGCATAAAGCACCTTATTCATATTTTATTTATATATTCCAGGTCGAGAAAGCTGCTGGAACACCTTGCAAAAATCAAACCAAGAGGATGTGAAATTACTTCTCTTATAGGGAAACTTGTCTCCACAACAATCTGTGCTGTCCTTGCAGCATGGTCAGAAATCTTCCTCGCCTCTTTGCTGCTTCGACTTCACCAACCTCTGCCTCAGCTCTGCCTTCCTTCACCTGCAAGTGGCCTTGCCCTGCCAGGTGTCCCTCCAGCACCGACCAGCTCTGCCAGAGGTTAGCTCCTAAATCCCGGGGATAGAGCGAAGCCGAGGAACATGCTGTCCGCTGTTATCAGCATGCAGCAGTCAATTTTAGGCCACGAGGACCCATGGGAGTGGGAATTTCTGTGCTCCTCAGGCTTCCCAAGGCACCGTGGAGATGGCATGTGCCCTTGCTCCTGGCTGACTCTGNATCTTACTATTTTGGCACAGTTTGCTCTATTTGCACTTCCGAAAATGTATAGACCAAAAATGCTTGTCTTCTCTGTGCTGCCTGCTCAAGCATCGGTGAGGCGGTAACCAATGCTGTATGTCCTAAACATAGCCATTGAAGCCCTGCATGTAAAGAGAATTTAACCAAAAAAGAGAGAAACGTAAGAAAACCGGATTTAATTTCTGGATTACTTAATGGTTATGGGTTTGGTTTTTTGCTGGAGATTTTGGAGAAGTGAAACTGCGCCGTTTGTGAGACCGGATTCGCCTTTCAAATTCCCCGTACTGTCACACGCCAGTCTGTTCCCCTCCCGGAATTTCAAACACGGCCTGTTCGAAAGCTGCTCTGAACTGAAAGGCTGTTTCACAGCTTTCTGGATTGTGACGATGCTTTACAACGATTGAAGATGCTCCTTTGCCACCTGCCTCGCGGTTAGAAATCCCCAAATCTCTTGTAAAAATCTTCTGCTCTTACGGGAAGCTGTTCCCAGCTTCTGGCAAAACTGTTTTGGTTCTGAGGCTGCATCCCTGTGGGATGCGCAGGAGGGACATGGAGGGGGGGGGTGTATGTGCGCGCAGACGTTTCCTAATGCAGATGGTGCAAGCTCTGACTTCTTCCCGCTGCGTTTCTGTTGATTCAGATGAACTCCTGCCCTTCTGCGAACGCTGCCGTCTCTTCAGCGGGTGGGACGATCTCCTAAGTGTACCTGTCAGTCCAGGAACGTGGGCTGCTGTGGTGTTTATGTGTGTGTGGGCTGGAGATCAGGGAGACGGGGCCGAGCAGGGGACTGGGGATTCAAGCATCCCCTGGCTGCTTTGGCAGTGCAGATATGGAGAGAATGGCAGGGATGGGAAGGCATGGCCGTATAGGGAGAGATCTGGCAGTAGAACCAGTCCCCTGGCGTTTAGCAGACCGGTGTCTTAGCAGGGCTGATGGAAATACAGGCTTGCCCCTTTCATTCAGCTTTTTTCCATGTGCACCTCGGTCACTAAGAAAGTTTCTGGCCCCTGCACCTAAGACACCAGTGTGGTATTTTGGTATTTGTGCCAGGGCTGTTAACAGTACCTGGCATTTTATTTGCCATTAGTAGACTCCAGAGTTAACGGCTGTATTTACATGACCGGTGGCATCAGGAAGGCAGGCAACAGCTGCAGGGCCAGCAATGGGAAGAAATAAGAGAAGTGAGAGGTCTAGAAGACATGATTCAAGAGGAAACATTGCAGGAATGCAGACTGTCGAGTCAAGAGAAGACACATATCCTCACAAATCTGAAAGAATAGGTGTTTCCCACTCCTACTGTCGATAAGATATGAAGTCAGGAGGTTGGACTACAGGCAGGGAGGCTGAAGTTTGACACGAGGGGAAGCTTTCTATAGCCATGAGAATAATGGTGTAGGCAGCTGGATTGTCTGCAGAGAAGGAGAAGCCTGTGTCACGGAAAGGTTTTAAGATCAGGACGAGCAAACGTCTGTTGAGTTCAGATCAGGTGTAGGTGACCTAGCTTTCAAATCATTTCATCAGGAAGATGTATCTGAGAGATGAACAATCAGGAGACATTCAGCAGATCATAAAAAGCAAACCACTGTTGTGGTTAGTAGGGTGAAAGAAAAGAAAACCTGCCTTTAGGCTTTGGACAAAGATTTGGTGTAGGAAAACAGTCAGAACACTTGAAATTAGGCCATGCTGGGAAAGCAGATCTAAGCGGCAATACTATCCAAGCTGACGCAACCTGGGAGCAGACCGACCTTGGTTCCAGGCTGGCAGCTAATTTCCTGGGCGAATGAACCATTTAGCCAGTGGGACACTGGGGAAGAGAGCTTGCTGCTGCTTCGAAGCCCATGATAATATCCCACTTGGGTTTTGTCCTGTCAAGGTTTGTTCCAGGCTTATAGCCATTTAACTCAGCAACCTCTTCTGTTATTTTGCTCTGCTCAGCCGTAGGAACCTTGAAGCTTAACCAAATGCTCTGAGGAACTGGCAGCACAGGAAGGCTTGTACTGAAAACATTCGTCCTGCCATGGTGGTTCCTTTCACTTGCTCTGCGGGGACCTTGTCCCACTGTGAACCTCCAGTTGAGGTGTGCAGAGAAATGGCCTGCCCTGACCAAACTCCAGCACTAATGAGACAACAGCGCAGGGGCACACATGGGCACTCCCCATAGCAAAGACCAAATAATGTCTTTGGCTAACCCTGACTTATGGCTATAGAAGATACAACATGAAGCAAGGGTATGAGAATCTACCAGAACCTGCAGATCGTAAGAAGAGGAGTAATGTATATGCAGCTGACCATCCCTGAGCAGTAGTTACAGCACATGAAAAATGGTAGAAAAGAGAAACCTTGCATATAACAAAAGCAGGGTACTAGCTTAATTGCTGACTGAGGTGGAAATTACCAAGGCAATCATGCTGTGAGTACCAAGTAAGTGTATAAAGTGAGGAAACCTGGGGCCAGCAGTGCAGGCGGATGGCTTGTCTGGGAGGAGAGAGACCTGGGAAAGAGCAGAACCTGGGAAGAATAAAAGAGGCAAAACCAGAATGTGAGGTAAAGCAAGTGATATACTCAGGACTGATTGGGGGCTATTGGACAGCCCTGTGCTTAATTATGACGGTTTGAAGCAGGACAATAAATTTGCTGTTTCCACCTTTCTTGTGTCCAGCTTGCCTTCATGGTCGGGAGGGACTTGGTGTGCTTTGGGATTATTGAGAGCTGTCTCCCTGTGACTGGTGAGGAAACGCCTGAAGGGTATCACCTAATCACCCCCCCTTCCCTTCCCTGACAGCCTGACTCTGTCTTTCAAGTCCCCATTTCTCCTGACCGACTCTACAGAGGATCTCAAGCGTGGACATGGGCACCACAGGAGTTCAATAGCTGCGGACTAATGCGTTCAGCACGCCTCCAGCTCTTCGAAGAGCCTTCCTGCAGATGGTTTTTGGGGGAAAGGACTAGCTAAAGTGAAATCTCTGCACCAGTCACAGCCACAAAAGAAAGGACACGCATCACATGAAATCCACTCCAAAGACAAGAAATGAAGTTACAACTCAGGATGAAGGCAGGGAGGTTGTGCTGGCAAAACGTCAGCTTTATTAAGGTTAGAGTCTTCAACCTTGTCTTGTTCTGTAATTTTCCGTAGGCTGCATACATCAAGGCACGTTTCAAGATAATCAGACTGTCTGTTTCAAAGAGAAGAATGTTAAAATTGGGTATGTTTTTATCAGCAGGGACAGAAAATGTCTAGAAAACATGAGTAGTGGCACAGCTTGTAATGCTTACAAACTTGTCCTGTTTTGTAGCATTCCTCCAGGTCTGTGCATCAAAGCATGCTTAAAAATAGTCTGCCTGGTTATTCTTAGGGTAAGAACATCGAAATTAAGGGTCAAGGGCCAAAAGTTTTCTAGTGCATTATCGTGGAGGTACATCTTCAGGCATTTTAACACATTAAGGCACTTTCCAGGTACACACGAAGCAAGGTGCACACCTGGACAGACTTGCCCCAGCCCGTAAAAATGCAAGAACTGTCACTGAATTATGGATCCTCAGGTGGGTCTTTGGTGATTTATAATAGAGATTCTCAAGTGTCTAGAAAGGGACTGACTAATTTTTCTAAAATACTCATGATTTGTCCTGAATCATAAAAATCGTAAGAATCTTAAGGATCGTAAGAATTGTAAGAATCATTACCCAATGACTGGGTAATGAACAGACAAATTATTGCCCGCTAAGCAGATTTTCAATGGCAGGCAGTGCAAAGTTTTCTCTTCTCCGGTAATAAAACGTGCATGGTCTGTACACACTGTTCTCCTCCACAGGCTCACAGAGATCCTCATACACACTCACAGCAGAGAACCTTCGAGATTAACTCTTTTGTCTAGGTTAAGTTGGAGATATCTCACACTTCAGGGGAAGGATGAGGTTAAGAGCAAGGCTCTAAAATGCTCTAAGTAGTGGTTACTCTTGTTCTCAGAAATTCACTTCAGATCAAATCAACTCAAGCCAAAAGGCAAATCTCTCAGTTCTCGAGAAAGATGTTTCTCGGAGCATCTGTTTTCCATAGCCAGTGGCAAAAAGTATTTCAAAATGAGAGAAGCTTTTTAATGCATTTGTTTTCCAGGCTGTGCTGTGGACCAGGCCCAGTACAGAACACGGCAGGAACACAAGTGCAGGACATCGCACAAGGGTCCACTCTGGTGCTGGAGCTCATTGTGTTAAACCTTTGAGTAATGCAGCCAGAGAGTGCAACGAGGACACCTTTCACAGCTGCATATCTCTCTTTTTGCAGTATTTTGCCCATGCATTAACACTACCAAGAAGATTTGGAAAACCTGCTAGAAGGTTTTCAGCAACTTGGAAAAACACACGTGGGAGGTCAATGCTAGAAGTTAAACCTATATTAGCTCCTCAGTCAGGATATGGCTTCTGCCCTGTGCCGTAACATTGGTATAACAGGTGGCTTACATCTGAGAGGTGTCGCAGCCGGCAGCAGAGAAGCAGTAAACATCACTATTCCGGACAATCAATAAAAATGGAGACCTACTTATCCAGCTAAAGATGGGGCAATCCAGAACATCTGTCTTGCTCCTGAATTGGGCGTTTATCCTGGACAGGAGATGCTTTCAGAGCCTTGCTTCAAACAGCTATGCTCTGAAAAGCAGGCTAAATCCAGGAGGTCATCTTGATATAATAGTTGGCAGGCCAAAGTGACTTAACATTTAACACGCTTTAAAGGACCATATGGAATAAGTTACACCAGAGTAAAACAAACACTTGTCTCTCACATCCAGTGTTATTGTTAGCAACTTATTTGACTGTGTGTATTTCTCAGCAGCGACAATGACTCACTAAATAACAGGATAATACCACGGATCACTAACATGTTGTGGTCTGTGGCCACAGGAAGGGTTTAGTTTTACTGTGTACGTGTTGGCAGTCTCCATGTGCTAGCAGCAAATCCAAACCTTTATTGCCGCATCGAGGGCAGAAGCACAAGGTCTCTGCTTGGAGCCTTTCTGTAAGCCAAAAAGATAACACGGGGTATTTCTAATGTCATGCTTGCCAAACTGCAGCAAAAACAATGAGCTAGTAATTAGATGCTGGGAAAGTAGATGTCACCTTGGTTTTGCTTCCTTGTTCCAGCGTGCCGATATGGCAATTGCTGATGCTGGGAATCGGCATGGGGTGGGGGGCTGTTTCAAAGAGATGGGCTCCCTATTATCATAGAATCATAGAATCACTAAGGTTGGAAAAGACCTCTAAGGTCATCGAGTCCAACCGTCAACCCAACCCCCCCATGCCCACTAAACCATGTCCCCAAGCGCCTCATCTACACGTCTTTTAAATCCCTCCAGGGATGGGGACTCCACCACTGCCCTGGGCAGCCTGTGCCAAGGCCTGACCACTCTTTCAGGAAAGAATTTTCTCCTAACGTCCAATCTAAACCTCCCTTGGCACACTATTCCCACACTAAAGCCTAAACCTTGATGCATGGTTGCTACTTTTGGAAACAGACATCAAAGCAAGCTGATTTGGAAGGGTGAAGAGGTTGTAGAGCAAGAGATAAGATTGGTCCATCAAGCCCTAGGTCCCTGCAGAAAGCCTGAGAGTGGTCAGAGCTGCCTCGGGTGGACCAGCACGTCCCCTCGGCTGCTTCAGAACTCTTCAGGCTTCTGCCTGAGGCCTGACACACCGAAGTCCTACCCAAATCGCTGTGGGCCAAGCCCCTCCATCACCTTCACTAAGCTCATGCCCCGTCCCTCGCTTCCTAACGCTTGTTGAACATTACAGATAAAACTCAGCATCTCAGTGAGATTTCCCTGTAGCACAGGAGCCCTAGCTGCCCAAAGGAGCATTTTCAGGTAGATTGCATCAAAGGATCCCAGCCCATCTCCCGGTGGGTTGGGGCCTGTACAGGGAGCCAATATGGCGGCATACCATTTGTCTCCTTGCACGTTGCTGTCCAGGCAGTCTGCAGGGACCCATCTAGCTGACAAAGAGGAGACCACAACCCCATTCTGGCCATGTTGCAACAGAAGGGTGTCCGATACACCTCGAGGTAAAGAAGAAAGCAAAAAGGGAACATTCCATGTGCAGAAGTTTCCAACAGGGACTCAAGGAAACCTCGGTGGAGGGATAGAAAGGCAGCAATAGTTTTGCAGGCCACATTCCTGCACTTTCCATGTTTTGTTGTTTTTCCATTTTCACATTTTCCTCTAGTTTCCTGCTTTTGCTTATATAAGAGGGAAAGAAAAGCCAGTTTGATGTTCCGACGAAAGGAAGGACCACTCTTTGGAAGAGCAGGAAATGGTGTGCGGTGATACCATGCGGGAGTAGTCTGCAACCTCCAGGCACGCCACGGTCTGTGGGATAACCTGGGAAACATCCCAGGGATAAAACTTCTGGTGAAACTCATCCTGCACAGGATGAGGGGTTTGAAAGCACTGGGAGACTGGGGGTAGGAAAAAGGCTTTACACACTGTTCAAGAGAGTATATTCCCATGGGGAATAAAACAACCCAAGCACTGAATCTCCCAGGCAGTAGGGGAAAATCTATACCTGAACAGCACTCCTTGGCAGAAGAAGTTCCTGAGCGTTTGTTCTCTTTGGGTATTTACAGACAAGTCATTAGTCATTGTTAAGCTGAGTGGAACCCAAACTAGTCTGGGGCATACGTCTTCCCACTCTACCTTTACCCAAATCCTGACATCTTCCAGAATCCCAGTTCTGTGAGTATCTTCTTTCTACGTACGCCTACCTTTCTGCATAAGTAAACTGATGAGGAGTTTTCCAGAGTGAAATGTCTTCTCCTGTCCTGTCCTGTCCTGTCCTCTCCTCTCCTCTCCTCTCTTCTCCTCTCCTCTCTTTTCGCTTCGCTTCGCTTCTCTATCTCACGTCTCTGGAAAAGGCTGAGCTAGAGAGATCACAAACCGAAACCTGCATTTTATGTTAGCAACATCAGAGTTCAGCATTCCAAGGATTTGGGAAAGATCCTAAAAACAAACATCCCAAACTTAGGAGGAAGTTGAGCATTAAATATAAAAGAAATCCAAATATGTTGAAGTATGGAAATCAAAACAACTTCAGCTTTGCCCTGCAGTGACCCCATGCAATAAGAATGCATTTATGATTAGATCACAGTGACGGTTGGAGCCCTAGATAAGAATAAACTGAGTTTTGAAGACCTCCAGATTTACTGTATTGTTGCTATGTTTTTCCCTCGTGTGTTGCCAGAATAATACTGAGTTTCTTAAAGGATCAACTCCAAAATGAATATCAACTCATAAATTGCCTGCTTTACCTGTAAATTGGGAGAAAACACCACCACTGCTTAAAGCTGTCATGTTGTTGCCTCTTCTCATAGCAGACAGATGGGCAGATGGTGGGTCTGAAGAGCGAGGCTCACGACTGGAGTCCATCCGAAGCACACTGGAACAGCAGGAGATCTCTCCAGCCATGTCCCTAGCCAGTCTGCTGGCCCATTTTGCCAACCGCTTAGGGAAAACATCCTGGGGACCTCTAAAATTGAGCTTTTTCGCTCAGGGGCATGCAACTCTGAATTCAGATTATTTCTCCTGCATTTGTAAAGAGGTTTTCTCCATTTGCTGAATGCCTTGTCTGCCAAGCGCAGCACTGGGATTCCTCCCGTGTGAGCACAATTCAGCAATACCATGGTTCAGTTTCCTAGTGAGATGCTGAGTACCCAAAAACTTAGTATCATCCAGAGCTATTTTGGAAGAGCTAAACTCCAGCTTGGCATTAAAGGCAACTTGTATCATGGGATGAAAATTTAGGAGGAGTTCATGTCTGTAAGTGACCAAAAATGACAGCTGGATTTAGGCCAGCTGAGGCCATTGAGGGTTATTTACTCATCTCTCCATGCTATGCGGTCAGTTATTATACACAAAATTTTCATAAAGAAGAAAAAGTTTGTGAGGCTGGATGGCCCGGAGTTTAACACAGTAAAACAAAAATGGCAGCATAGTTTCTCTAAAACACAGGTTGTTTTCACTTCTCATCTTTAGTTCTACCCTTATTCGAAAAGATTACGGCCACGTGTGCATAGAAGATGCTGGACATATTTGTGCTGCTACAGATGAGATTGCGAGCAGCCATGGTACATGCTGCACTATTTACATGTGGTGCTTGCAGCCTGCAAACACAAACTTTTCCTAAAATGCCATTCCTTCTAGAAAACTGCCTGTCTTTGTGAGTCCTCTGGTGAAACCCTCCCCAGATAGATCATTGTCCCTTGCCCTGAAGGAGGACAGATAAGAATAGGAAGATGGTGTTTTGAGAGCAAGAAAACCAAAGACGACAGCTGCCCGTTTTCAGGTTTTTTTGGAACATCGTATTTCTCAGGCCTCAATCCTGAAATCTGGTTGGGCAAACCAGATTTGAGTTGGCAAATAGGTCTGCAGGTTTCTAGGCTGGGAACAGGCAGAGCCGTCACATAAAGCCTGTTTCTCTAGAATATAGGCAACAAAATGTATTTGGCCAGAGAAGTCTGTCAATGTGTCCCCAGAATCTGCTCCAATCTTCTGACTTACTACAGAAAAGACAGAGATGGTGTCAAAACTTCATCCCTCGGGAATCACCATAAAAATATTGAAGCTGTCTGAAGGAGGAGAATACATAGTGGGCTTTGCTTCAAGCCGGAGCCAGTTTGCGAAATCCTCACCGAGCGACTTCACAGCGTAGCTCTCCTCTGTGTGATTTACTTTGGGGATGCTCTTTTCTTGGGTGCACCGTAAACCACACACACGGCTTCCCCTTCTCAGAAGAAAGTCTGAATTCAGGGACTAGTTGTGGATGTCTGGTGCAAAGACTTCTTCAGACCTGACATCTGAAAACCAAGCGTGTTGGGTTTTGTTTGAAAGCCACTAAGGTTTAGGAACAGAAACCACCAGTGGCCTAGAAGTCCTGTGTGCCTTTGGCTCCTTGCACGAGACACGCAACATATTCTTGCTTGCTCCAAGTGCCACCAGGGCGAGGGCAGCTTCACCCTTGTCCCGTGGCTTAGCGAGAATAAGTTGTTGCTCAACTCCTGGGTTTTGTGCTGCCCCGACTCAGCTCGGCAGCCTCGCTCCGTCCGATGGTGAGAAAAGAGCAGAGCTCCCCCTTCCCCCTCTCCTCCCTGCGCTCTGGCAAAGAACGGTGCGTGGGAGGACCTCGTGGCGGATGCTCGGAGACTGCGGCACTCATAATGACTAGTCGCTTATAAAAGACATGTTAGTGATACTACCGCTAATGCTTTATATGACTATTTATATTCGTGCCTGGGGTCTCTGAATGAGATCCCATCAGCTTTGCACAAGGGGACCGAACAAACACTAGCAATATCCATGACTAATCAATAGTAAATATTAATAATAGCTGGTACACTGATAATAATAATCAACATTAGTGATAACACAGCCTGCCTGAAAATGCTTCTGATAGCGGGAGGGAAGGAGGGGGGCACAAAGGAGGGGTCATTCACGAGGTACCTGGGCAGGTCTGCCCTGGGGCTGGGAACCGAGTGATGAATCAAGCCACCGGCGCTTTGTCTACTGGGCCGCACTGCCCCAGCCCCTGGGCCGAATGGGAAGATCAAATTAAACAGGTCCCAGCTTCTCTCTCCCTCCTGCCATCCTCTTCCTGACGTGCCCAGCAGAGCTGTTGGGTAACGCGTTGCTCTCGGACCACGCACATCAGAGAGTCTTTGTCTCTGGGGAAAGGGAAACGCGTAGCGTTGAAGAGACGGGGGAAAAAAAATAGAGAAAAATTGCGGAAAAGCTTTTACCTATCAGCAGGCTCACAGCAACCTATAAAACAGAATTATATCCAACAGAAAATAGACGCTATCTGAGCAAGTGTGAAATGCAGAAGTGTTCTTTCATAGCAATAACAGCGAAAAGGTTTATTTGTTAATGACTCAATAGCAATTAAAAAGCTATCTATTGACCCCAATTACTTAAAGATTAATTTCTGGGCTAGCATTTCTATAGACAGGTGATATGTATTTAAAAGGTACCGTCAAAAAAATCCAAGTTTGCCTGGCACAGACAAATTTGAGCTGCAGTTTAATTTTGAGTATTTTCTGCTCAGCACTTGAGAAGAAACCAAACAAAGAGAAGATTTGTGTTTCAGTGAGTATAAAAATGAGGAATGTGGGAATATCCATGGAAATGGTAGCTAATAAGAGGAAACAAGGGCTGTGCGCACGGACCCTCTCGACTGCAGGCTTTACTACGGAGTTACAAGCAAACGCTTCCATTATGTTCTTCTTATGTAATGACAAGGGAAAGCATTTTCATTCATGAATAGAAATGTTTATGACATTTGTGGTCAAGTAATTTCCCTTTACAATCATCCTTCATATCTCTGGAAATCTCCTACAATTTCAGTCATATTTCCGATATTATTTTCAGTTCTTTCTGTATAATTTCATTTCACCTGCTCTAATGTTTTTTCCAGTCTATTAACCACCTGAAAAATGAGAAAGCTTTACCTAGCGCTTTGCATTGGGAGTAAGAATACCATGTTATTACACCTGAAGGTACATGAACTGTTACCCAAATCCCATTCTGTAGCATTTAAAGAAAAAGCTCGTGTTTAACTGTACCACCGCAAACGAACAAGATTTTAAACCGAGGCTAGAAAAAGCTTTTTTTGTGCTTTTTTTTAACAAAACACTTCTGTGGAGAAAGCCAAGGATAGTCTCTGCTTTTTTGACAGTGCCCGGTTCGCCGAGCTAACACATTTCAGTGGTAGTTTGAAGGAGAGCTATTACTTCAGTGCTTTGGAAATATTCACAATAGCGCACAGCTGTTTTCACTGGGGTCGACTTTCACAACACTGCAATGGCAGTTAAAACTGTACCAAAAATCCTTGCACAGGATGTAATCAACCTCAAATCTACAGAGAAACATTGAGAAACTGCCTTCACGTGCCAAGAAAAACAACAGTCATTTACAACAAGCTCTTCCTAATGTCCAGTCAGCTCAACCCAAATGAGACATGTTTCTCAAAACGAAAGTAGGACAGACCAGAGAAGAAAAAACCCTTGACTATTTTTATGAATTTTTCTAAATAGAAACACATAAGGACGCAGACACTGGAAACCACCACCGATCCCTCCTGCCCTTCTGTCTGCTGAAGCTCTAACATCAGTCAGCTTGTAAATCCAGTTCACGAGTGACAAAACGCTTGTTTTCCAACATTTTTCTCTTGCCTTTTTCAGACACTTGGAAAGTTTCTGTCCCTCCAGCGGCAAAGCTGTTATATGTCATGTTCCTTACTCAGAGAGCTTAACCGCTATCCAGCTATTGGAGTCATCCCATAGCCCCAGATTTACGGCTTTTCTCAGGATGTTCGTCTAACCGAATACCTAGGTGTTCCCAAGAAATGCTTGAATTGCTTTTCACTTACCCCAGACGAGTCTCAGCAGTCGTGGGTAAAGCAGAATGGAAAAAAGCCCTCATATGATAGTGTCTCTAAATTTACCAGAAAGAAAGGAGCTGGGGTGCTTGTCCTTTAAGTGTCTCTAAGGATGGTTTGCATAGCTGGATCTCAGCTTATCTATGCTTTTCTGCTTTTGCTTCCATACATGGATCTGTTCCCAACAGTAACTTCAAGCTGTCGAAAAGAAGCTATCTGGCAGCTTTCAGCTTCATCTGACACGTAAATGAGCGAAAATAAATAAATAATGATCTTTTCTGCCGGCTCCCTTTTTTTTGATTTGCACCTCAGAACACCTTTTCTTTCTTTCCTTCTGGCCAGAGTAACATTTTGCTATTTTTTCCAAAATAATTCCTGCGTGAGGGCAAACAGAAATGACCAAGGCAGATTTCTCTTCTCCTTTTCCTACAGGTTCACATAATTTTATTCTCAGAAAATTTTTTTTTTTTTTTCCTTTGCTTTGCTTATAGGTCAGAGTTTTGCATGTTTGCTATTTGGAAGCATGTCAAGACAATATACATCATGTCTATAGCAACAGAAGGTTAAGAGTCAAATTTTTGGAGAGAGAGAGAGATTACAGAAGAGCCACGTGACTGCTCCCAGATTAGCAGCAGTAGCAGGAGTAAGCATTCCTCTGATATTACAGTAGCCACTGTGGGACATGCCTGGAACACTGAAGAGTGGAAGCTGCAGTTTGGAAGCTCCTTGCAGATGTATTTATGAATAAATCACTCCTCGTTCTCCTTCCTACCTTCCATACTTCCTAGGTTTCTGTTTCAGAAAGGGCTGATAAAGGACAAAAATGTGCACGGGGAGCCCTGTGTCCCAGGTCAGGGAAATAGTCCTATCATTAACCTTAACTCTGCCCTTTGTTATCTCTGCTGTGCGAATGGGAATGTTAAGGGCTCCAGTGAAAGGGCAAGACTAAGTATATGTCATTATTATTATACGTTATAGCGGCAACTGAGAGTAAAGTAGATATTAGTGACCTAATTGATCGCTTCAGACTGGTCTCCCTGGATGAAAGAAAACAGGTGAAAGACATATTCAGGCACTTAGATGTCTAAGGCTGAATGTAGGTGTCCGTACTCAGGCCACTTGCATTGAAAATGTCATCCTCAGACTTGGCGGTTTTGATTCATTGCAGGAGAAGGAAATTCCTTGTATATTCCCCCACACAAATGACCTTGGCCGTTTGAGATTTTTCCTAAACATCTGTTGAACGCTTGGCAGAATAAAAGTTTTTTTAAGGGCTTACCAGTTCCACCTCTACAATTAATGATAAACTACATTATTTCATTATTATGTTGCAAATTGCGCAATTAGAGATACTGCTTCAAATGGCATATTTGACTCCTGCTGTTTGGTGTCTCAGAAATTGGAGGGGACGTCTGTGTGTGTGTATAGATGGGGATCCTGGGAGGTCTCCAGTATCTACCCAACATCCACAACAAAGACAAGCTGCCCTGGGAGCACACCCCTGCATCCCAGAGCAAGCAGAAGGCCCATGGAAGCATGAAACGGGCAGCAACAGGAATCACTTGCAAAAGATGAGTTAAGTATGAAGGGGAACCCTCCGGTTTCTAGCACGCCAGCCAAATGATCGGTACCTGTCATTTGGGGTGGTGGGAAGTAACGAGAGGAGAAAAATCCCATCTGGAAATCTGTCCTGCGGGTTCTCTAGCTTTTCAAGAGCAGGAGCCAAGCTCATCCTAGGAGGGTGCTTGAATGGGAATATGTGCCACCGTTGCCTGTCAGACAGGCTTGGTGACTCAGGAGGTCCATGCTCTAGTACAAATAAGAACGTGATTCAGCAAAGCATTTAAATTCCTGCTTGATTTTAACTATCGGATAATGCTTTTGTCTTCCCTAGGGTTGTTCATCTGATTTTATTTCTGTGCTTTACTAGGTTGTCCAAATGCAGACATGAAGCTGCCACAAAAGCAGCATAAAAAACAAACAAGATTTGTCACTAACGTGTGAGTGTATTTGTGTTTCACAGGCCTCTTGACTTCCATGTATCGCTCCTAAGAAGTCTTCAGGCTAACCAAAATGTGCTAAGGAAAGCAAGACTGTTGCTTCAATTCGTTGCATGTGTCCTCCTTTCCATGAAGGAAATGTTGAAAACCACAGGTGCGTGTAACTGAAGAAAAACTTTTGGAATAGCATGATAATGCTGCACTCAGAGTTTTGGTAACCACAAGGCCAAGGGGGTAGGCTGTTTTCTGGCTTTGATCTGCCTTTCTGCACAGCCACAGCGTGTCACGCTCTGGATGAGTGACACCATCCTCTTTGAACTCCGCTCCCTACACAAGAGCGGCCAAAGAGCTTCTCATATTTTCCATTGAGAGCTTTTCCATTCGTCCCCGCTGGGATAGGTGAAGTTTGTATCAGGGCAAGTGGGTGATAAGGTGAAAGATATTTTCCTAAAGCAAAAGGTAAAATAGGCAGCAGTGTTGCCAAGCACTGAGTGGACCACAGGGAGGTGGAAATAAAACACCGTTCACCATCGTGCCCATTGACTCGTCTCCTCCTCCCCAAAACGAGCAGGACAGAGGGAGAAAGTTCATCTTTGGTGGTGAGACACGTGGAGGACATCAGCAGCTCTGCTTGGTCTGGCACCAGGCAGATTTACAGAAGTGGTGGGATCAGGACTGGTGCCGGCGCCAGACGAGGGTGGTGGGGTTTCTCTGCTAGGGCTGGTTCCTACGGGGATCCCACCATCCGCCCCGGTCCCCTCCCACCCTCCTGGGGAAAATCGTCCCCAGCTTTTCACTCAGCAACTAGGCGCCGCGTCTCCAGGATTCTGTTCCAGGAGGTTGTGGGGTTTTTTTGTGCCGTCCGTCCTCTGCCTCTCACAGTCAACGCTGTAGCCTTGAGACGAAATGGGGCCTCGGTCTTCAGAGCCACTAGTGCTCTTTCCCATGCTGTGTGCTCCAGTTTCAAGCCACCAAAGCGGTGTTGAAGTGTCTTTTATGAATATCAATGTGAATTTCGCGAGAGTGATTTAAATATAGCTGCCTGCTTTCCTGGGAGACCCTGTAGCTGTATTCTCACCGCAGCAAAAGCTGCACCATATGCCCAGCATTGGCAGCCGTTTCCCAAAGACCGCCAGGGACTTCTTGTTATTCTGCATTTGGCTTGGACAGGGTTCCAAAATAAAGGCTTTCTGGGGAGAAAGAGTGGAGGGGCAGACTGCAGCTGACGTCTTCAACACGTTCCGATGTGCTGCTCAGGTGCATTTATGTAGCATTACGTGCTATGAAAGCTGGACGCAGCTCTAAGCAACCTGAACTAATGTGGAAGTCAGCCCAGCTTTGAGCAGGGGCTGGACCTCCAGACGTCCCTCACAACCTAAATTATCCTGTGATTCGGTGAGAAGCCCAGTTTAGGATATGTCAGAGGAATAGCAAGGAGATCTGAACTGCTAGGGCACCTGGGTCATCTTCTGCCTTCCTGTTGTTTTTTGTGACTATCTTAGAAACTCTTTGAGCATGGTCCTTCTCTCATTCCACATACACGGCTTGTCTCCAATGTTTCTTGAACAAGACTGCCCTGCAAGTGAAAATCCACTGTTTCTCCCTTTTTTTTTAAAGCGCAGTGATTAAAATGCAGTTGGGCCTGTGCCCAGGTAAAGCACAAGAAAGTCAGGCAGCCATTCTTTCCTTGTGTTAAGTATGTAAAGCTTTGCAAGTGAATAAGACTTTTTCTGTTTAGGGTAAGCAAATACGCCTCAAACCTGGGGAGTGTCCAATTCTTAGTGATCATTAAGTGATTGTTTATTTCACCAAGGCATAAATTACTATGCCTTCAGGACAAAGCTAATAGAAAAAATGCTAATTAGTGCTGCTCAGAAATTTTCCAGTGGAACATTTTTCTGTCAGAAACTCTCCTGATTAGTCAAAGTTGAAATGTTCCAGAAGAACATGTTGATTTTGCTGAATCTCCAATACCACATGGTGGGCTGAGGTGGGGTGGGAGTAAGGAAAGAGGGAATCTATCAAAACCCTCTTGCTGATCCTCTGCCAATTTATCTGCCTGGCTGCAAGCCTTATGGCAGCACTAGAGATTAGAGTTTGGGGCAATCTGCCATGCAGACAACATGCTGGTGGACAAGTCCTGAAAATTGCTGGTTCCTGGACAGGAGAGGGAAATACAGAAGTCAGGGAGCCTGCCTCGTCTCCCCAGCTCCCTTTCACTGGGCACCACCTGGGAACATGCATGCAAAATGGCATATCAACATTTCCAAATGAGATACTCCAGTCAGCTAAATGGGACCTTCTCCTTGGCTTCCAAACGAGAAGACATGAATTTTGTCCTGGGATTTCTGCTGGAAGAGAATCATAGAATCATAGAATCATNAGAGAAGGAGGAGCTGGTCTGATCCTAGCCGTGTTCATGTGGACACAGGTTTTCTACCGGTGTAGCTTCTCCACCCCTGACATGTAAAATCCGCATGCGGTGCTTTCTTTCATCTCACGCTTTCCTGCCTTCTGATGGAGCCGCCTCTGAGGCTGAAGAGACGAGGATTACAGCAGCCTGGTCCCTGTGATATCCCTAAATTCAGAAACCTGCACTGCAGGATTTGGAGACCGCACGTGCAATCGCATGCTCAGACGGTGCATGCATCATTGCACGCTTGCTCCTGGCTCTGCTTGTGCCTGCTAAACTCCTTTGCTCCACTTGCACTGAAACCATCCTAGCTCTTCGGACTTCCACATTTCCCTCCTGCCAAGAACAACTCCTGGAGCCGGGCACCCACGGGGACAGGGGACACGACCCTTCCCTTCGCTAGTACCACCTCTTCAGATCCTAGGGCTGGCAGAACACGGCTCTAGTGCTGATCAGAATACTGCAGTAACCAGGACGAGGATACCCTGAATTGCCAAGCATTAATATTTGATGCATTTCAATATTTAAAGAGCTTGATAAGATAATTTAAGAAACACTGTGGCTTTTTAAATTATTTGTAGACAATTTATAATGGAGCAAGTCCACTTGGAATGAACAATATTTTGGCTAGGGTAGACGTATGGCTCAGACAGCTGCCTACATTTATTTAAAACATCACAGAGATGACAATTTTGAAATTCTCTGCTAGAAACCTCGGGTCTCAACAGGCCAGATTCCCAGCCAGCAGAAGCAAGCTGAGGATCCAGGCGGTGTCTTAATACTGGTTGCAATTTTGTTGAAGGAAACTTTTGCTTTTGGAAATAAAGTAAAGGAGACAGAGGGTTTCCCTGAAAGTTTTGTTTTCAGTGAAAATATTTGGGTTGTCATCTAAAACTTGAAAACCACAGCTGGAAAAAAATGAACTGCTGATTGCCAAGAAAGAAGAAAAAACCCCGCTGCCTTTTTTTTCTTGATTTATTTGTTTTCCTGGAAACATCCTGGTGTGAGTGGCTGCAGCAGTTTACACCTGATCAGGATCAGGCCCGACACTGACAGCACTGTCACTTGCTTGATAAAAGCCATACGAGTCTGCACAGGGTTCGCTGTGGCAGTCACATCTCTCATACATATCACATAGCTGCTGTGTGCCCGAAGCAGAGGGCAGGGAGGCAACGGCACAATTCATGCGACGTTAAAATGAGCTGCTTTATGTAAGACAATATGCTTCAAACGCACCCAACGCACCACGGAAACTATGCAAGGGAAGCCAAGAAACCTCTGTACAATAGCACAAACAAAGACAAACAGTCTGTAAAGGACAGCACACTCGGTTAGCAGCGAGGGAACATTCTGCATAAAACATCTCTTTTGTTTCCAATCTTCCCATCCGGATCATCGAGGGAGATCGCCAAACATGCCATCAAAAGATGAACCTGGGAGCAAAAATTCATACCCGCAGTGGATCCTGGAAAACAGGAGATGCTGGTTTTACAGCGCATAGGAATATTCTCCAGCCGCCCCACGGGGGTCCAGAGAGAATCACCACACTTCCTTTTCTTCCCTAACCACCACTGGGGTCTAAGCCACTTCTTCACCTCCTTCCTCTCTGATACTCCTGTCTGCTGCCCAAACATCACCCTGTTCTCTCAAATTGTATGAGTCCGGGTAATTAAAAAAATAATTCTCAACCTGCACTTGATGCGAAAGTGGAAAGTTCTCTTTTGCATGGCTTTTGCTGCTGCATCGCTAGCTTAGGCCAGCTCACCGCCTCTGCCTACAAACCACGCCTTGCTTATAGCCTCAGGTCTTTGCCAATCCTGCAGTCCAGTTGCTTTATACAGCCAGCACACAAGGGCAGTGCAGGGACAGAATTACTCTGTGGAGGTGCTGTTTCCTACGAAAACCAACCCATTGCTCCACAGATGCCTGGGCCATGTGCATTAGCAACTGGAAGCTTGGTTTGCAAGCACAAGCTGGGTATCTCATTTGGCCTTTCTCTGTTCTGGTTCATTCCTGTGCAAAACAGAAGTGATAAGACTCTGTTTCCACTGTTGTGTCTCTTTTTGGATTTAGGGGGCAAATTCTGTCTGTTACTGGATGTACGGAAAGACTTAGAACAGAAAGGTCTTATTCTGCTGGGTTTCTAGGTACAGCTATAACACAGTTAGGAAAAGCGATTCTTTTTTGCACCAGTGAAGCAGGTGGCACATGCAACAACTGCTATGGCAAAAAAATTAATCTGTCCCAGAAAAGATGAGCAACCGTGACAGAAGTGTAGCGACGCAACAGTTGAAGGTTTAAAAATGTTCACCGTCTTACGCTGGATGAAGGGAAGAGAGAGGCAGAAAGAATGGAGTCGCGCGCTTCCAACCACGGCAAACCACCTAGGAGCAGGCACCCAAGGGCAGGTTTCGTTCAGCCATAACTGAATGTCACTACCACGGCTCTGCCAGTCATTCTGCAGCCAGAGGGGGTTTTGGAGCCCTGAATGGTTGAATATTGCGAATTTCAGAAATTTCTCTGCTCTACACTTTGCTTATGGCCTGATACTCCTTCGTCCTGAATAGACAGGTGACCCCATCTTTTGGTTTCTTTCCCTGCCATGAAACCATGACCAGATCCACCCAGGCCAGTGGAGCTGCTGGGATAAAAGTGGTGCTTTATCTGAAGAAAGCTTGGTCACAGAATTTCGCCTGAAGGTGGCTGTCATCCTGAGAATCCCAGAGGACATTTTTAGCCCTCTGAGATTAGGAAGGAGTTTTCCACCCTGTGGGAGGAGGAGTGTGGCTCAAGGGCTCCCTTGCTTCTGCAGACATGTTGGGGTGACGGGATTTTGACAACTTTTCTCCAGGGTGTTTTCGTTTCTGTTCATCAGCTTGTTGGTGTGATAACATTAATCAGCACTTCTGTGGAAACAGTCCTGTTGGAGACGAACATTGTAATCAGGATGAAGAGACACTGATGAGTATTGCTAAAATTAAAGAGTCTAATTCAGCAAAATTGCTTTCACTGGGAAGGTGTATTTTAGAATCATAGAATCACTAAGGTTGGAAAAGACCTCTAAGATCAAGTCCAGTCGTCAACCCACCACCCCCATGCCCACTAGACCATGTCCCTAAGCGCCTCATCTACACGTTTTTTAAATACTTCCAGGGATGGTGACTCCACCACTGCCCTGGGCAGCCTGTCCCAAGGCCTGACCACTCTTGCAGGAAAGAATTTTTTCCTAATGTCCAACCTAAACCTCCCCTGGCACAACTTGAGGCCGTTTCCTCTCGTCCTATCGCTGTTACTTGGGAGAAGAGACCGACCCCCCCTCGCTCCAACCTCCCTTCAGGCAGTCGTAGAGCGCGATGAGGTCTCCCCTCAGCCTCCTCTTCTCCAGGCTGAACACCCCCAGTTCCCTCAGCCGCTCCTCATCAGACTTGTGCTCCAAAAGCACAAAAAGCAGCCAGGTTGGGCATGCCAGAGGGTCCTGCTACCCTTCACCACACATCCCAGCAGCCTCATGCCCCACTCCATTCAGGGATCGGTAGTGGGAGACAGCCTCCCAAGCCTTGTTCATCTACCTCTTACCTCAGTCAAAAAAAAGTCCCAATCTGGCATGCTGGCGATTTGCAGCATGTGACTAAACGTAATGAGACCATGCGTGTATTTGAAGGCAAAGGGCTAAACTGAAATCCCCTATTAAGGCTTCCCTTTTTGAGGCTGCAAAGGTCTCCCAGTGGAAGGGGTTGTCTGTTTTCCCTCTGGCAGCTCTGCGCTTCGGGCTCTGGTCTCTCCTGGACGTGTGTAAGCCTTGCTGGAGGCAGCAGCTACAGTTACGGGAGTGGGAAAAGGGCAGTTCTTTGCACCCCCTTTGCTGCAATAGTACAAACTAGAGTAGATAAATGTCGAAATTTTTTTCTCTTCTCAAGGGTGTAATGTCAGCATGACTAGAATCGGGTAATTTGTGCATGAACGTGACTAAATATTAAAGGAAGATATCTATTTGCCCATAAACCCGTCAAGGGCGAAGCATTTCAGAAGTATTTCATGGCCTATAAAACTGAAATACAAAACCTAGAAGTATCACTTCCCACTGAAAAGCATGAAATGGCTCACGCTGCCGACGCTGGGGCCGTAAAGCTGCAAGTGCACAGCTCCGGGGCATCCCAAGCCTCTGTTTTCCTTCCCCTGCTCAGGAGAAGTGAGAGTCGCTTCAGCCTCCGTGAGAGCCTTCCTGCTTTGCTGCCTGTCTGAAAAGAGTGAGGAAAGCAGAGGAGAAAACGGAATTTCTTACTGCTTGTACTTCACACATTGCCACTTAATACTGTTGATGCAGTTCATACAACACAGGACAGATTTAACATGCAATTAATATAATTACTAGGGAATCATTAATAATTTCCTGCATGTTCTCAGGGGTCTAAAAACAAGCCCCAGGCTGGCAGAGCAGCAGTCCTACACCCCATTCCCATCAACGATTATTTTTTCTGATTTTTTTTCCCTTCCTCAAGACTATCTGCCCGAAATGTTTGCTTCATTCTCAGTTGGAGGACAGAAAGGGAAAGAGGGAGCTGATTTTGCCTGCTGCTTCCTTTTGCACCGTCAGAAACATGGTCCAGTGACTTTTTTTTTTTTGGTCAGTTGATTAAATGGTGGCCTCTGGGCCCTCAGAAGTGAAAGATCTGCCTGGCCCTGGGTGAAGAAGTGGCTCCCCCCACCCACCATGAAGCGTGCATTTGTGGGTGGAAAGATATTGCTCAAGAGAGGACACTTCAGGAGCATCTCAGGCATCAGAGACAACTCTCATCTTCCCACTGCTGCTAATTAGGAATGATACCCAGAGGACCCTCACCACGTGAGGCACAGCACCGGCCTTCACTGTATCAGCTCTGCCCCCAACATCCCCACTCTTTTCTCCAGGCATAAAAAAGGGGATGATGTCAGCAGCCAGAGGAAAGTAAGAAGATATGCTAGGAAATCTTTTTTTTCCCCATGGATGCGGTCAAAGATGGGCATGGAAGCCCAGAGAAGCTGTAGGATCTCCATGCTTGGGACCACTCAAACCTCAGCTGGACCTGGCCCTGAGCAAGCCAGACCACAATCCCTCCCCACCTCAATTATTCTGTGATTCTCTGTATTTTCAAGATCCAAAGGTTTGATAGAGAAAGTTTTCTGGAGCTGGTGACTGTTGCTTGCCCACCAGCAGGCCCAGGGCAGAGGCACAGAGCCGAGCTTTTCTTTCATGGGAGTGGGGTGGCTCAAGATTTACCCCTGCGACAGAAACCCTTAATCTTTGCACTATGTTTTGTCTTACGCTAGTTTAATATTCAGGATTGGAAGGCAGTGGAGACAGAGACTGATCACTTGATACTTTAGCAGTGATTATTATGAATTAAATCATTTAAACTAATTTGGAATTTATTTTTCTTGCTTTTGAAGGCTGCCTATGGATAGTTTAATAACATTACTTCTAGCCACGGCAAAAATAAATACCTGACAGCTCTAGTTTAGTAATGTGTCATCTGTATGGATGTTTTCTGATGTATAATAATAAATACATGCTTGTTAGGTATATATGATCTATAAATTAAAATTTCCAAGGTCTTTGATTAATCTTTGCGAGGAAGATTGCTTTCACCCTGTCACAAGCTATTCCTGCTCTGGGCTCTAGTAGCAACCACTGGCACTGAGGCCACAAACCAGTTTCTGTTCAATCCCTTTTGTTTTAATTTCCCTATAACTTTCTGAGACATTCACCTCTGGGGCTAAAATTTTCCATGCTAAGCCTCTGCCTGAGGAGGGCTTTAGACAGCTGTATTTTGGAAGGGAGAGTGCAGAGGGCAGTAAGAGGCATTATCTTCCCCTCCCTCCTATGGCCAGGACAGCGGGATAACGTTTGCAAAGCGGCATGAAAGTCCTCCTTCTCCTCGAAGAGATGGATACAACCCACAGCTGGAAGGAGCTGGCTGAGGCAGGCTTAGAAGCACACCAAAATTAAGCATGAACTCAAAGCAGTTGCATGGGAAGTGGGGTGGTACAGCACCAGACCAAGACTCCATCCCTGCACAGGCAATGCCTGTTCTCCTTTGTGTGTTGCTCCGCTCCCCAGGCACTATCCCCAGAACTGGGACGAGGCAGGGGGCTGGGACATCCCCAAGAGAGCATGAAAGTCTCAGAAAAACGCCTGGACCTCCCTGATACTAATAGGTATTCTTTTTTCTGTTTTACTCTAGACCATGAGTATCCACGCTCTGTTCACAGGGCTTGAAAAACCTTTTAATTGGGGCTTTTGGGGCAATGAGTATCCACGCTCTGTTCACAGGGTTGAAAAACCTCTTAATTGGGGCTTTTGGGGCAATGAGCTCCCTGGAAGGAGGAAGCATCGTGTCTAGACCTGTCACTCCCTGCCTGGTCGCCTGCACGTTATAGTGGATGGGACAGGGGTGTGAAAGAAAGACACGGTGCTTTCCAAAGCTACATTTGCTTGGTGCCACACTCTGTGGTTTGTCTGCCGTGTGGCAAGAGAAGGTGGGGGGTATGGGGCAGGGGTCTTGTGCTGCAAATGTAGGTGCTAATGTAGCGCGAAAGGAGGAAATGGGCACAAACCTCGTTGTATGCAAGTCTGCCTCTGCGCACAGACCAGGGCTGCAGCCTGGAGGTTTATCCAGAGGAGCTCTTATTCCAGTGTCCTGCCCTCCCTTCCCCTGGGTATGTTGTTTCCACTAATGAAGGTGATGCTAATTAACAAAAGCTCTTTGTAAAAGTTAGCTCTTGGTTTAGAAATGGCCCACCGTACCTCCCGAGAGCATTAATTTCTTCAGAACCGTTTTAGATTTTTTTTTTTTTTTTTTTTTCTCTTCTAACCTTGTTTTTGTGCGCTGCTCTGAAAAAGCTTGGTTCAGCCTGGAAAAGCCTGGCTGGCAGAGACGGCATCTTTGCTGATACCCCTGCTCTCTGCTGGCAAAGCAGTCGCAGTTTGATGTTTTTCTGTGCTCCTGTCCGCTCCCCACAATTATCCCTGGTTAACAGTATTGCTGTGCCACAGCCTCCTCGGTGTCATCTCCTGACTTGGAGGAGATTAAATAGCACAAGCAGTTGAGGATGCATGGATGTGCGCCAAAGAAGGAAAACGGGAAGAATTAGTTTTTATGGTTTATTAAGTGCAGTGACATACCGAGGCCTGTCTAGAAAAGCTGGAACAGCTGGCTTTTAGATAACTTCACTCATTTTAAGGACACCTCTTTGCGGAGTTTAGTAGCCTGTTTTAATTCTTGATGGTCTGTCGGGTGGAGGCCTTTGGCTGCTCCGTTGTAGAGCATCAGGTGGTTGGTTCAGGTGGACTCCTGGATATGCTGGTGGGAAGGTACCTGGGTGCCTTAGTGAGCAGTTTGACCACATACAAAGTGCGTGTGATTCCTGAGTCTATTAATTTCTAACATTTATGGCTACCTGTACAGTGCAAGAACTGCAGCAGATCCGGTTGCAACCCATCTTAACTTGTACCTGATGATCAGCCATCTCTTAGGAGACCTCCTGATTCAGTGCCGTGCAGGCAGATTGGGTTGGAAGGTAGGTACCAAAAAACCTCCGTTGATGCCCCACATGTTTATGGCCATGAGTTAGTCCTCCTGGAAACCCGAGTGACCACATAACGTGTTTTCTTCTACAGCATTAGGTTTGCCAGTTCAGATGAGAACTGGTGATATCTTCAGACATGGATTTAGCAAGGCAATAAAAAAATCTGCATAAAACCCTACACTTCTTGCAACGGAATTATGCCTTTAGCTAAACTCTAGCCTTAGCTTAAAATGTAACGAGGTCTTCTGGATTAAACTTGTCTTTTCAAGCCGAAAGAGTTATTCTTAGTGGTCTAGGCTCTTAAGGTTGGCAGAAGTGTAAGGATTCTGGTTTAAAAATATCCAAGCAATTTTATGTCTGTGCTTCCAGTGTATCTGGAAGCAGTGACAGATTCTTAATAATTTCAGCTCTGTTGCGGAGCTAAACTGGAGTGTGATCCTGCTAAAGCTTCCTATCTGCCTGGAAATGAGTCAACTGGTGCTATGACAAGCATGGGAGCAGCCAGTGTGCTGTTGGCGTCAGCTGGAGTGTCTCTGCAGAACGAACATATGTTCTCCAGTGCAGCCACTTCATTTGCTGTTCCCTTGTTAATTTTTATGGTATGATTTTTTCCGCCCCCTTGATTAAGAACTTTGACTTTTTGAGAGGTTCTTTAATTTTCCCTTATCTGTGGGGGCAGGGAAGGGCAGATGCTAGGAGACAGAAGCTTTCATTGACGAAACTAATGAGATTTTTCATGTTCTACCTAAGAAGGAAATTGGAATAAAGACAGTAGTAACTCAAGCAATGTTCTGAAAGATCTTAATGATTGGCAGGTTGTTAAATTTGTATCCCTGCTATCTGTAAAGAAGGAGGAAAATTAGATAGAGTTACATTAGGCTGGTGAATAGATCTCTAAAGACTGCAGAGTCGTCAGTTTAGCTCAGAAATGTTCTGCAAACTTGGTGGTGGCACTGGGTGTTGCAGGGGACTCGATCTACCAGGCACATTAGTAAGAAATCATAGTAAAGAGCAGAATTAGTGGGGACATGGCAATAAGAAATGGAGTTGTCATGAAGCTAGAAGGAAAGCATATTAATAAATGTTTTAAAAGGTAGAGGAGGCATAAATGCTTATTTTCTCCATGGGGAGAGCTTGCCTGTGGAATCTCCTGCATGTCTTTGAAAGGGATCTAGGAGAAGGTGGCCAAGATTGCTGCTGATACACAACTGTTCTGGATGGTCCAAACTGACTGAGGAGCTGCAGAATGATCTTGCAAAAAAAATTCACTTTATTTAACTGCGAAATGATGTCTGTGCGGGGGAGGGGGTGGGGGGTGGTGGTGGAGGGGAGCGCCTTCAATATGCTTATGTGCTGTTTGTCTCTAAATTATCACGTACCATTTACCAAGAGGATCTGAGGGTTTGTGAGACATTGTGTATAGCGCTCTGAAAACATCAACTCACAGCTGATCATGGTCAAAAAGGCAAATGGGCTGGGAGTAATTATTAGGAAAGATATCCAGAGAAAAACAGACAACCTCGCTATCCAGCTGCATACGCCCCACGTGTGCCTCAGGCTTGCACGTGGCATGAAGCTTTGTGCACTTTGCCTCAGAGAATATTTTGGGAGCAATGAAGGGACAGGAAGAGGGGATCTGGGAACCAAGGTATGGGTGAATGCCCTTTAAGGAGAGTTTAAATATAACTGGAAAGAAAACAAGTGAAAGGGCTGTGATCAAGTCCTCCATGTTCATGGATAAGAGTGAGAGCAAAGAAACGGTAGATGCTGCTTCTCATAACTGAAAAATGTTCAAAGGTTTTTTAAAAAACAATATTTAAAACAGACTGAAGGAAGGATCCTTTTGCATGGATCGTTCATTGCATAATGAAGCTGTGGAGCTCCCTGCCAGAACATGCTGTACAGAGTAAAAATCTAAACGAAAACAAAAAATTAGAAAACTCTTCCAGAGTTGATCTGTCAAAGGTTGTTTAACACGATAATAGCTACTACGGCCTACACTGTGGGCTAAGACACTGGGCAAATATGGCAAGCAAGAGGTGTTTGTGTTGTGCGTCCCTTAGAATTTGTCAGTGGCAGCATGTGATCACACAAAGTGCAGGCAGATGTATAGCTGGTCTGTATAGCTGCTGAAAGAATCACTTCTCTTCCTGTGTATTTTCCTTCCTGCCATTGAGTTTTCAGGCTGTTCAGAGTCGGACTGTGTCACTATACGAATTTACAGAAATAAGCATGTTGGAACCCTGTTTTGGTTGGACTCTCCATTTTAATTCCTCCAAAGGATGATGGCAATGTAGTATACAAGGACAGTCAGATATCTGCAGTATATTTGAGACAATAAAGTCTATTTTGTTCTACATAATCTCAAAAGCCCAAGTACAAGGTGTCTTGCAGTCAGCATTTTCCGTATCCCCTTGAATGACTTGGAACAAGAATGTGAAATGTGATTTAACAGTTTCAATGCTTGTTCTCAAAAGTGGTGGCATTTTGGTAGCGTGGGATTCCATGGCATGTATTTTTTTCTGAGCCTGGGTATCTTCCGGAGTGAAAGCACTTTGCACATTGTGCATTACTCTAGCAGTGATTGCTTTCACTCTAGAGTGAAAGTGTGAAAATTTCTTTTTATTTCTGCCACTTGCTAATCCTGTTTTGGCTGGTGCAGCCCCTGCAAAGAGCTCTCTCCCTGGGATGTGTTACTCAGAAATGATCCGTACTATTGCTGAGATTCAGGAAGTGCTTTGATCTGTTTTACGACGTGCTTCACTTGCAAAGCAAGCCTGGTGAGCATTTGCTGTCTGCCAATTTGGTGGAAAGGAGAAAAAACTTAGGTCTTTTATTTTATCCCTTTGCCTGACATGGACTATTTTGCCTCTTGTATATTTACTAGTCTTCAACCTGAGAAGTTGGGCCTGGAGCACAAGTCTGATNACAAGCTAAACTCCCATGTCTCAGCATCAGGCGAATATGTTGGGAATGCCTCCCAGACTGTCCCTGCTCTTCCTGGTGGGTGGCAGGTGAGCCAGGAGTGCATACAGAGATCGAATGAGCTATTTGACTGTTTAAAGAGGAAATTGGGAGGAGGATGGAGCTGGCTGGTGAGCTCACAAATGAACCACATAGGAGTTGCTGCATCATTCAGTGTCCAGCACCAGCTGCTTCAAAAGGAGGGTCAAGCTTGCAACTGTGGACTCCAGCAACTCCTTGTCCTGGTTTTGGCTGGGATGGAGTTGATTTTCTTCCTATTAACTGGTACAGTGCTGTGTTTTGGATGTAGTGTGAGAATAATGCTGATGACACACTGATGTTTTGGTTGTTGCTGGGTAGTGTTTACACTACTCAAGGACTTTTCATCTTCCCGTGCCCTGCCAGGTGTGCAGGGGGCTGGGAGGGAGCGTGGCCGCGACAGCTGGCCCAGCTGGCCAATGGGCTATTCCATACCATATGACGTCATGCTCAGCATATAAGGCTGGGTGAAGAAGAAGGAGTGGGGGGGACGTTCAGAGTGATGGCGTTTGTCTTCCCAAGTCCCCGTTACGCGTGATGGAGCCCTGCTGTCCTGGGGATGGCTGAACACCCGCCTGCCCATGGGAAGCGGTGAATGAATTCCTTGTTGTGCTTTGCTTACGTGCACGGCTTTTGCTTTAACTGTTACACTGTCTTTATCTCAACCCACGAGTTTTTCTCACTTTTACCCTTCTGATTCTCACCCCATCCCAACCCGGGGGAGTGAGCGAGCGGCTGCGTGGTGCTCAGTTGCCAGCTGGGGTTAAACCACGACACTCCTGCAGTCTGGGAGAAGCCAAGTTTGGGGGAAGGCTTTCAAAAGATGGGGACTTGTGTAACTCTGTGGGAAGCACTTGCTCTTTTAATCCCTTGGGTGGGCAGCAGTTGAAATCAGGTTGCTTAGTGCTTTCTGCTGTAAGGCTGTCCCTGACTGTTTGTGGTTTAAGGAATTTGGTCTCAGTTTCTCCAGGCTACCTGTCATCTTCTGGATGTGTGATCGTATCCACTGGCCTCCGTGTAGCACAGCATTGATCTGTCAGGGAAGAGTTCAGCCGTGTTACTGGAACAAGACAGACAATGGTGGTGGCTTGTCCAAGCTTGGCCTGGCAACGAGCTGCTCCTTGTAGTGCAGGCAGGGCAGTTTAGCGGCTCTGCTGCCATCCGTAGTCACCTGCCCCGTGTCCGTAGCCACCTGCCCCATTCCTGGCTTCCGTAAGCAGGGCTGCTGGGAAGGCAATGAGCCTGTGGAAGACAATCCCAGGGAGGGTAGAAGATGTGTGGGCTTGGTTCTCTGAGGAACAGGAAGATCAGGACTGCTAGGGGTAAGCCAGCTGGTGCACCAGGTCTTTATTTACTGTCCCCTTTCCTCCTGTATGCTGTGTACTGGCAAAAATCCATAACTAAGATGGATACTGCAGTGGTTGGTTAGGGCGGCAGGTAGCACATCTTGTTCCTGAGAGCACGGGCATCGGTGCCAGGGGTAACACAGTCCTGGCAGACCCCCAGGGAAAGGCAGACTGTTTGTACTGCACAAGGTGGGGAGAGAGATGGGGGGGATTGGTTGGGAAAGGACGGGGAGAGGATTTTGGGTGGGAAGCAAAGGAAGGGTCTGGCTTTGTGGTGAAGATGAGGAGAGCGAGCTGGGAAAAGGGCATATGGGTAGAGGAAGAGACTGGGTTAGCCAGGCTAGTTGGGAGGGAGGCTGGGATGGCTTGAGAAAAAAGACTGAACCAAAGTGTCACAGACAGAGATCAAAGAGGAGACAAGACATGTGGAGGTGAGGGTGAGTGCGAACACACCTCAAATGTGTTTTTTCTCCCCATAAACCTGAAAGGGAATCCCTGTTTCATTCTCTGGAGTCGAATCCCTATTATAGCTTCCGTTTGATAAAATGGGAATAATATCACCTCAGTGATATTATTAGTTAGTAGTGGTGTGGTGAAAACAGGTGCATTTGCGTGGTGAAGGACTGTAATGACAAGCTCTAGAGCTGGGGGAAACGAGCAAATCTGCCTGCAAAGTAGGCTTTGTGCTGTGTGATAAGTAGCATCTAAAATTGCGGACGATGCAGAACGTTGAATTTTAAACGAGATGAGAGACCTTCATCTGTCTGGTCTGAACAAGGCAAAAATCTTGTGGACAAAAGAAATGTTTTATTTAAAAAAAACCCCAGAAACCATCTAATACACACAGGAGGTAGCGACTTAGTGATGGACAGACTCGCAGGTTCATTTCTGGAGACTTTTTTAGTTGTACTTTGAACTGGGAGAGACGCCAAGAGTCATAGCACCTCTTTCCACAAGCTGTGTTAGAAATTTAACTTAAAATATGCTTTAGATATAAGAAAGGTTAAACACTTTCAGAATATTTAAATATCTCTTATCTTCATGGTACAATAATTTATTACCAAGTCCTGCGCCTGGAGACAGAAGAACAAATTGTGCTGTTTCTGCTTTTCTGTTGATGGACTCCGATTTCTGTCTGGTAGCTGTTCCATATGGCTTATTACTTTTACTACCTTTTCCATATTAATAACATCCTTGCTTTTCTGACATATATTTCTTATGAGAGCTGTCAATTTCTCTTACCCTCATCAGTGAACAACTCTGGCAAACATGCTTTATGCACTGGATGGGATGCCAGTCCTCCAGAGCAAAATGGAACTGCAGTTACGACAGCTGGTGTCTAAACCTGCTGACGCTCCATTCCCTTGGGAACAAACTGGTTTCCTCAGTCTATGTAGAGCCTTGTGAAGCAGAGAGATGAGCCCAGGTCAGGAAACGGACAAGCAGGACCGAAGCCTGATGCTGTGTGGTAGGTGGAAAAGAGACTTTAAACGAGAGCCCAATCTCACTGGCATGGAGGAAAGGTTTCTTCAGCTCCCCTTTGGAGTTAACGGATGAAATGTACCCAAGGGCAAAGGCAATTACTCCCAGACACATTTGGATTTTAGACTGCTCTCACACTTTGTTAATGGTCTAGGCTCTTTCTAGCACTGAATTGTGAAATCTTTGCAGACATAATTCTAATAGAGTTTCTTTACAGTGCAGCAATTATGGTGATTGATATGGACAAATGTGATCTTGAAAGAGGAATAACGAGACAGTATAGCTCAATACTAAAGCAAATGCATTTCAAAAATCAATTTTTGAAATGAGAATTGCAAGAAAAATCGTGCAAGTTTGTGTCTTTGTGCCTGGCTTTCTCATTTTTGTCTGGCTTTTGTTCTGCAAAACTTTTAGCAGTGACCTCAACCACACTGATGTGGATTATTACTCTCTCAGAAGGCTGTACTGTGACAGATATGCTTACCTGCTTATACCAAAAGGCTGGAAGTTAAAGCACATTTTGCTGTCTAGTACCTTTTTAAAGGAAGTGAAAATGTTCTGGAACATGCTTAGCAGTATCACGAGGAAAATGTGAATCCATTAGGGGGACATAGATAAAAACTTCTCACGAATAATTTGTGTGAGCAAAAGAGTAGAGAGCAGATACTTTACAGAAAAGCAAAACGGGCAGAGTTTGAACTGTGGGTCTGACCCAGCAAACAAGTTTACAAACACGTTTTCCAAGTATTCGTGTGGTGCTACAAACAACCAGTGCAGAAGAGAAGTACGTGACCGGTTCTTTGTAAATCTTTGAAAGCAGGCAGCTGCTCCGTAGCCATTTTCTAATTTACTACCAGCTTCTTTCCAAATTTCACTACCTCTGTCAGTTTGCTAACCTCAGACTGCTTTTCCTCCAGTGCCGAGTTACATGAGAAGGAATGTGGTGGGGTTTTTTTGGGTTTTTTTTAACTGATATTTGCTCAAGATGAAATCACGGCTGGGTGAAAATGTCAAGCTCTTCCCTTCTGCTGGAGTTTCTGACGGCTCCTGCTGCACAGGCTGCACTCCCCTCTGCTGGAGGGAAACTCAGCGGGAGAGGTGCCTTGGTTGCCAGTGGCAGACAGAATCCACGCTCTCTCTGCGGTGAGGGAGGCTTTCCTTCCACTGACTGCTGGAAGGCTCAGCGCCAGGCGGAAGATGCGTGTCCCCTCCCTGGCGATGCACGCCTGTGTTTTAACCGCTGTATTTTGCTGGCATGGATTTCTTACTCTTGTCACCGTAAGATTCTTCTCTTTTAAATACTATATTTGAACCGATGCTTTGTCATGCTGCTGTCTCTGAACAACAAGCATACATCTTTAGTGAGCTAGCTGCAGTATTTCACAGATCTATGCCCTTTAGTAACATCACTAGAGTTTTCTTGCTAGTACGTATTATTACATCTTTATCCAAATCATGGCGAGAAGATTTCATATGATTTCCATCTCCTCAATGCATCTGGATATGTTTGGAGCTGCAGCGCTCCAGGATTTGAACTAGCATGAGTCAGTGATAGAAAAGACAGAGGCATACTCAGGAAAGAGGAGTACTTCTTTTATTTTAAATTCTCAAAAAACGCATGTGTACATCAGGAAAAAGTGATGCAACACGGGCCATCAACATTTACCCTGTTACCAGATATTGGGCTCGCAACGGGTCTGTCTGAGTCCACCAAGACACACCAGGTAGTTTTGAAAGTGCCCAGCACTGCAGATTTGTCCATTGCTCCGACTGTACTCACTGTAACTGCCGGGGGGGAAAAAAAATAAATCACAAAAAAAAGACAGCATCAGTTTCTGGTTTCCTGTTGGCAGAGTGATCTTTAGCCTGATGGAAGAAAGAGCTCATTAGTACCCGCTGCCTTCTAGTGATGGTACCTCTTGCTAGCAAGGGTGGGGACCACTTCACGCAGACTGTCTGTCCTGATGCATCCAGGTTTCCAGGAGCATCCATCACAGTTGCTGATTCATCATTCACTGTGTCCACAGTTTCCTTTTCCGTGGTTACAGCTGATCACTGAACGTCTGAGCATGGCTGAAATTCCTGCGCAGGGACTAATGCTAAAGGAGAAGAGGCTGAATTGTATCCGCCTATGCTAAAGCTACGCTTTCTTTTGATTCAGGCCAGAAAGCTCGCTCTCTTCCCTGTGGGATAAAAAGGCAAGTCCATTAGGACAGTGTATTTGGGATTTGGCACTGGAGACTGAGTCAGGAGAATGCGGCCTTAATGATCAGATTTCTTGCTTTTGTTGGTACAGCTCTAACCATTTGATTTATTTTAATGACGGTGTTTTTCATTAATGGTACACCCAACTCAGCAAAGCAAACTGTGCTGGAACCTATTGTCCTTGGATCACCTGTCTGAGTTCAGATGTTAGAAAAGATAGACGCTACAAATAGGAAAATGGTGTATTTTCACCAGAGTGATGTGTTGTAGCCTGACATTGAGACTTCCTGGAGCTTTCCCTAGTGCACTGCAACAAATCTGTGGCATTGAAATAATTACGAAGGAATTTCTTTAACCCATGTTGGCTTTCTGGTGTTGGAAACTCATCTGACACATATTGAATTATATTGGAATATTGCCATTACTTTACTGAAAACTGGATTGGACACTTTTTTCTTAACATCCATTTCGATAATCTTAAATAGTCTTAGAAATCGAGAAATGAGAACACTATGTGACTAATTACAGATGAATCAGCACCTTTTAAGCGGTCAGTAAGTTGGCTGTGAATTACAAGAACCCTCTAAGTGCCTGTTCTGCTTACTTGCACTGTATTAGTGAGGAATTACCTGAGAAATTGCTGCATTCAAACAAAACAAGGGAGAAAAGCAGCAAGAGAGGAAAACAGTAATCACTGGATATTTTCAAAACTTGACTGGACAACCTGATCAGGTTTGAAGTCGCCCTGCTTTGAGCAGAGAGTTGGACTAGGGATTCTTGAAGCTGAGTTACTCAATGATTCTGCAAATTTTCGTGAATAACTTCTCAAGCTAGGGTCAACTTTTTTTTCTAAAAACTCTTTCATGGCCTTTTGTTGTCTTGGATAGTGGAAGGAGTGAAGCAGAAGTCTCAGATAGCCAGGGTCAGCTCAATTCTAGGCTGGAGAAATCATAAACTTAGATATGATGTATGTAATCCCACTTCTTCAGTGAAAGGGAATGTGGACCTCTGGCAATGAAGGACTGTGCCGAATCCATGGTTGGAATGAAAACAGCAGCACTCCTGCTTCCAAATGGTCCACGGATATTCTTATATTCCAACCTTAATAGCAAATGTTATTCAGCTGTATGTCAGCAGAGTTACATCTGATAATGGAGTACTCAAAGCTAAATCAAAATTGGTCCCAAGGGAGAATTAATTTTGGGCTTTCCAACATAGGAAAATAAATGAAACCATAAACAACCACTTACATGAAGTTTGACTTGGACATCAAAAGCCTTCCTTCATAAACTTCCCACAAATATTTCTTAATAGTTCTTAATATCTATTGGAGGTTACACAGGGGGTCTGTAAAATGCCTGAGAGCAGTTCTCAGAGGATTTGTGCCACACAATGTGCTGCTTTACTATTCTTTCATCCTTTTCCGTTCTAAACCCTCCCAACGCCTCCATAGTTTTGAAGACCGTCTACGGGAAGGAAAGGCTGAGCTAAATTCTAGTTTTTTGGTGACACTGATGTCTTCAGGAGCTTTAATGGACTTACCTCAGCAGGTGTAGGAGCTCACCAGCACACCGAAGTACCTTTGCTTGTCTAATTTGCTTGTTAGCATTTCCAATCTTATTTTTAAGGGGGAAAATGTAGGATTATGGTGTCTAAATACAACGCGGTGTTGGAAGTCTCACATGGGATGAAAAGACGGATGATGTGCTCCAAGGATTAAAAGCAGTGAGCATTCACTGAAGTCAGTGTTGGGCCAGCTACATAGTCCACAGGGCTATGCAGAAAGTGGTAGGAGGCCACTTGCTCCTCAGGAGAGCATTTGGAGGTAGAGAGCAAAGGCAGCCTGGCTGGATAGATTTCCAGGCCTAAGGTTATATTTATACCAACTTAACAAAGTCTAAGTTCGTTTTAAGGCAGGGTATACACCGAAACATCAGCAGTTCTTTCTGAGTATGTTCAAGTGCAGGAGAGGGCTCACATGCCTTTGGAGTGGACCATGCTTTTGAAACAGCTTGAGCCCAGCCAAAATGTGATGCCTGGGGGACTAAAGGGGACAGCAGTGCAGTAAAAGGCACTGGCTGAAGTCTGGTCAGCTGCGTGAGGTTGGAAATGCTCTGTTTGGGGTGTGGAAGTGAAAGATGAGACGTGCTTGAGCCCTCAAAGCCATGCAGAGAATAAGAAGGCAGCAACCTCCAAACATCAGGGAAGAATTCCTCCTGTAGCATCCTCAGACCCTTCACACTTGCTCTGTTTCCTCCTTCTCTGAAAACCATCCACCTCTATTTTCCTGCGTGGCTTCCCTGCTCACTTCAGAAAATTGAAGAGAAGTGCCAGTAAATGACCAGAAGTTGAAGAAAAGTGCCATTAAATGACCTAAAGCATAACTTTTTCAAAACTCTTAATCCCAAATAAATTCAGATTCCAAGTGATGCTGTGGAAAAATGAGCACTTCCCTAATTTGCTTGAAAATTGGAGCTTGTCCCCTGTAAAGGAAAAAGGACTTTGAAATTACTGAATAATCTGGATTGGTTTATTTATTTCCTCCTGCCGTGTCAAAGGGCTCAAAGTAGGCTTGTGTTGTGGATTTTTTTTCTTGGCAGTCTTCTTCGGAGCTATTCTGGAAATACTTTACCTACTAAGTATATCGGTCTTATCTTTTTATGGTAGTTTGCACATACCCTTCCCCAGCTCTTACGTGCACACCACACCATTTCCCAGAGCAGGGACCTGGGATGCTTTCCTGCCTGCCCTTCCTCTGCTTCTCTTGTTCAAGGGGTTCTACTGGGGCTTGCAAACGTAACACTGTCCTCAAATTCCTATGTTCCCGCAGCCGATATAATGCTCTTTGAATTTTGCCTAGATTCAGTCAAGCAGTTCCCAAAATAAAATCTTGATGCGAGTTTTTTGAAAGGCTTCCCTCCTATGTAGGAAGCTGCCGGTACCAAATTATCGGGTCTAGAAGAGAGCTTCAGAGGCTGTGCCAAAACACGAAAATGTGTCACCACCTGTAATATCTGCACTTCAAACTCAGTATCTGTGTTTCAGAAAGGACGAGTGCTAGTTTGGTGATAAGTTATCTAGTGCTGCATGGGTGGTACTTCGCTCCTGAGCCTTTTTCCCCAGGCCGCCTTGTAAAGGGTTACTTTGAGGAAGATAGCAAATTGAATTAATCCCATGAGGAAACTACATTTGGAGTGTTCATTCGCTTATTAAAGCAGAGCCAGTGTTTAACTTTTCTTCAACACGGTATTAGAGGGAAGTGAATGAATTATTGAATGAACTATCTTCAAAAGTTCCCCGAGGCTTATATCATCCTGCACTTACCAAAAGTATGATGCCTGCTGTGCTCAGATAATCCATTTACAAAGCTTTTAAAAATATTTAAGAGTGAACTTTGTAGGTTTCCCATTTCCAATTAAACAAAGCATTGACTTCTTTTAGAAAAGCCTTTAAGAAGCACAAAATCTCATTGTTTAAAATAATTTTGGAAACTTGTTCCCGATTCCCAACAGCCCTCTCTATTCTTTGAACTGATTTTTTCTATAGTGTTATTTTGAATAAGTGAGTTTATCTTGAGTTTGCCATCTCTGATTACTTCATGTTGTTCAGGATGCCGTGTATACTCAGAGATCGTCTGACTCAGGATGTGCTGAAATTGCTGGTTGCTGGAAGGTGTGGGGTGCTAAGGGAAGGCATTTTTTGCCATGCTTTATAGAATCCCAGCAGTGTGGGTGGGAAGGACTACTGGAGATCTGTAATCTAACCTCCCATTACCAACACTAGACCAGGATGGCTGCAGCTTTGTCACAACTCGGCAACGAAACCGGCAGTGGTGGAGATTCTCTGGTGACCCAGATCCTGGGGAAGAAATTTCTTTGAATGCCCAGCCAGGCTGCAGCTTTCCATCGTTTGCTCCCTGTTGCATGGTATTCCAAGAGTGTGGCTCGTTGTTGCTGCTCTTCATCTAGCTATTAGAGGTCTCCTCTGCCTCCTCACTGACTGCTAAAGTGCAGTCAATGCTTTTCCAAACTATGTGCTGCTTGGCCACCACTATGGATAGGGTGGTGAGCGTTGCCTCCTCCAGAAGTTTTTGTTCTTTTTCTGCAAAAGTGTTGAATTTCAGACTCCTACTCATAAAGGTCAGCCCCAAAATTGACAACAATGTTTAGCTCAAAGTCTCAAATTGTGTCACCAAACACTCTGCACGTAGGGTCCAATGATCTACGCTAGATGTTGCTCCTCAGTGAAATTTGAAGTCAGTTCTGTGACAGTGAATGAAAAATGTCACCGATTTCATTAATATTTGTTTAAAACAGACATAAAGCTTACTGATTGATCCTGGATTTTTGTTTTAAGCTGGATATGTTTCAAACATTGCAGAATAATTTTTTTTTTTTTATTGATTCAGGCCTTTTCCCCCTTTTTGCCCTGTTCTCACAGAATGAGCTATAAGTATTTGAAAGCACAAAATTTAAACTGCTTTGCTGGAAAGGTTGAAAATGTGGTCTTGGAAGTTAATCTACAGCAGCTGTTGTGCTATCTAATGGGAACTTTTGCCTTAATGTCCAAGGGTTTTTTGCTGTTCTAATGGGTGGTGGGGGCTGTGACTACTCCGTGCTGCTGGGGAGGCAGCGGACAGAAGGAAACACCTTCTCCTTTACAGTAATGGGCTGCTCGATGGGCCAGTAACCAGGTCTCTTGTGTCAACATGTTACTTGCTTATGCTGGGACTGCTCTCTCCCCAGCAAGAGAAGCAGCACTTATTCATTAAGGATAACGAAAGGTGCTCTTACAGCAGGGTGAGTAACACTGATATTAGGGCATGTGGAATTAATCTAAAGGTAAAAGCGACTTTTAAGAGGCTCTGAGTTATCCCAGTTCCTGAGGGCAAGTGACTAAATGACTGCATGACTAATAAATAATTTTCAACCTAAATTGAATAATAAATCCCACAATGTAAAATCTAACTTTTTGTTCTATATAAATTCTGCAGTCACTCCAGTTCTTACTATGGTCCATCAAGTTGCAAAGACATTCCGCTACAAACAGCTAAGAGTCATTTGCCTCGATTTAGGGTTTTCATCTGCTGCACAAGCTGGGAAATTAATTGGAATGGGTGTTCACACTTCAAGGGAAGCAGGTCTGAGCTGACTGAGACACACAACGACAACTTCCAATTTGTAAAGGGCAGCCTTCAGATGACTATGGTGTTTGTCGAGTGAGCAGCCCACTGCCATTTCCACAGATTCTGTTTAATATTTCGCTCCTGGGAACAGTGGAGAAATGGAAAAAGGGCGCTTCATACACAGGGATTTTTTAGTGCTTTTGGGCACTGTTGTCATTTGATTGCTAAAGGAGTAGAATTAATGAGTCCTGAAGGTAAATAGGATCAGAAACACCTATGGGAAGGTCTCTGACACCTCTGTTAACTCTGGAAACATCCATGACAGTGTGATGGAGGCTCAGGTCTCCTGAGGCTCTGTTTCTGCTCGTGAGCACACAGGTTTGGCAGTCCTGCAGATGTTTGGATGTCAGTCAGCACCTTTCTAAACTCCTCTGAGACTGTTGACATCGCAGTGACCAAAGATCCTGAGGTAAAAATGCAAAGGGAAGGGATCTCCACAAGACAGGTGATAAAGTTGATTTGCTGATGAGGAAAGGATGAGTCTTGCAATGCCATGATGATTGTGTTGCGTGGGACCAGAAAAGGTGTCTGTACCTCCAGAGACATCAAAAACGTGCTTCAGAGGAAGAAGGAAAGAAGTGCATGGTAGATCACGTGCATGCCTTTGAATATATGAAAAGCCTCACCACATAGGATACTGCTTTCTCACGTAAGGTTGTTGAGTGGATACAACTGGAACTGGCTACCCTGCTCAAGCAGAAAAACCTGCTGAGGAGGTATAAAACATCACAATTTTTTATACCCTGGGTGGCATAAGCCATTCAAATTGCCGCCTTCTTGGGGTTCAGAAGGTCATGGTTTAACATGAAGTCACAGTACAACCTGTCCAAAACAAGTCTCAGTGTTTTATTACCAATTTTTGGCTCTCCATTTAGCTTTCAGATATTAGACTTTGGCTTTGGATGAAGACTTGATATGTTTAGCTGGAAACCAAATCTTTTTTGCAAAACACCATTTAACTGAAAACCCAATTTTTCAGTGCAAATCACTTAATACTTGACTGTGCCCAGCTAGGCACTTCTGATGTCCCACTATGCCTGTTTCTTTTGTGACCCACAGGGTTCCTCAGAAGGCTGAATAGCTTCTGAGTCATTCACATCTACTTGAGCTTTGCAAAGCCAACCAGAAGTATCCACAGATATTTTGCAATAAAACACATGGACTCACTCCAAGGAGACCAAAGACACTCTGTAAGCTCCCTGCCAACTTTCAGGTAGTGAGGAACATTAATTGAAAGCAAAACCACCACTGTTGCTCAAGACGTGTTTATACTGTCTGTTCTGGAAGATTTTTGAGTTGTAATTTGAAGGTGTAAGGAAGGCAGCGCTAACAGTGAAGCAGGGACAACAAAACTCTCACAACAAACAACTCCAAAAGTGCCGATTAATCTGAGCAGCAGGAGTGGTGACGTAGAGAACTTGAGTGTGTTCACAAGTCTTCTTGCAACCCACCAGCCCAACAGCACTTGGGAAAGGAACATCCATACCTGAGTAGGAGAAATGAGTGCTGGGAGGGCTATTGTTCAACAGTGATTACCCAGGACGATCATTGTCTGCATTGCCTGGAAAATGGGGATGATATGTTGTTGCAGGTCCTCTGTTAGAGGCTGTCAAAGAGACGTTCCCTCAGGGGTTATCAGAGGGTGAGGCACAGCAATGCTGATGTGAAACCAGGCATCAGGCTCCGTGTATTTTTCCCGTCCAGCATCACATTTTTCTTAACAGCTCACATTTCACACTTTTTTCCTCCTGTTCATAATATTTGGGATCTGCTCTTGTCCACCTAGACTTGCATGCCTCTGGCCATTGCCCCTCCATGTCTTTTTTTTTATTGGTCTGACCAAGGTCCTGTCACAGTCTTACTAGTTTGACCTAGTCACAGACATGCCGTGTGATATGCAAAATCCTGCCTCTCTTGAAGGCAAATTGCTCTTCTCTTGGCCTTCGTGTTGTCAGAGTTTCACCCGAGGGTATGGGCTGTGCTTATCTCTACGGGGAATTTCCCATTAAACAGTTGGTGGGACCCAAGTAATGCAAGAGGTTATTACTAGCATCAAGTGGGAGCTGGGCTAGAGACCTCCAGCAGTCCATTCCCACCTCAGGGGTGCAACTTGCTGCTGTAATAAAGACCATCACAAGAAAAGAATAAACTTTCTGTCTTTGGACAGAAACAGACAGATGACCTGCTTCTGATAACTACTACAGTAAATCTGGAGCCATACATTATAAATGAGATCCTGTGATGACTCTATTTGCTCTCATGGAGAACTTTGCCAGATCTGGCAATGCTAAAGGAAGCAGGGAAATGAACATATCTGCACTGACTGAGACTGTTTTGAATTAACTTTCTATTTCTTTTTATTTCCCTGAGGCAAGGTCACATGAAGGTATTGGAAAATTTCAAGGCAAAGAAACTCAACACCCTAAACTTTGTATAAAGTAGAGTTTTATATATATGAAACCCCAGGATATTTGGCAGTCTGGCTAATCTCTAAGCAATAACTAAGGTTTTAAATGCATTCTCAGAAAATCTAAAGGATTTAATTCTGGCAAAATGATGTCAACACACTGTCAGTTGCCTCTTGGTAGGTAATTACAGAGAGCAATAAATGTTTTTGAACTCCTAGATGTGGGCTACATCAAGGGGAGAAGGATCAAGCGTTGAAGTTGTTAAAGGCAATCCATCTCCTGATTTGGAAAGATATGAATCTGGCAGGCACTTCAGCTGCCAGGTCACATATTAGCACAGTGCATCCAAGAAGCTATAAGCTTTGTGCAAATAGCTTGCCTGCATATTGTGAAGTCCAGGTGGTTTGGCTAAAGTCATGGAAGGACTCGGCATTTGCGATGCTGAGTCCTCTTGCAGCTCCTCTGCCCCTCGCTTTGCAGTGTGAATGGATTATAAAACTACAGTTGAGAGAGCTGTTTAGAAGAAGACAAAATGGAACTTTTAATTAAAACACCTGTGTAAATGTAATGATATAGTGCTGTGGTCATAAATATTCATCTTGAATTAGATGGAAGTTAGTGCACTCCATGAGGTGTAATGGAGAAGACGACAGCGCTGTGCAGAGACTGGTTTTTAATTTGAGAAGTACTCTAGTCACATTTAAGATGTATTTTTCCTTTTATATATGATAATACCACTTCTTCATGACACATGCAGACAGTTCAAGAAATCTAGGGGAGGCATTATTGGCCTTTCTAAACACTATTTTACATTTTTAGCATAGTTTCTGGTGGGGGGAACAAGAGGACATAATGTCTTTTTTTCCTGTTCACCTGCTTGCAAGCTCACAGCTCTTGAATCCATTTGCCAGATTCAATGAGATCTGACCAAAGGGAAGAGATCTCAAAGCTGTCAACTTAAATTATATCCCAGTTACCTCCTAGCTGCAACATTACTTTCTGTATGCTTAATGAAAACTGGCATTTACATGGAGTTAATAGCTCCTTTTGGGCTCATATCCAGTTGAAAAAAGGCTAAGAGCAGTGCTTGCCCCTCCCACGTAATCTGGGTCATCCATCCTATAGAACTATTAAAAACATTTTTCTGAATAATAAGTTTTTTCAGTCTTGAAAATTTCTAAACTAGCTTTTGTAATTCACTGGTATTAATCATAGATGGGACTATTCCACCTTGATGGTGTGAGAGGGAAGAAAGACCTTTATTTGGCTGTGTCCTGGTTTCGGCTGGGATGGAGTTGATTTTCTTCCTATTAATTGGTATAGTGCTGTGTTTTGGATGTAGTGTGAGAATAATGTTGATGACACACTGATGTTTTGGTTGTTGCTAGGTAATGTTTACGCTAGTCAAGGACTTTTTGTCTTCCCGTGCCCTGTCAGGTGCGCAGGGGGCTGGGAGGGAGCGTGGCCGCGACGGCTGGCCCAGCTGGCCAATGGGCTATTCCATACCATACGACGTCATGCTCAGCATATAAGGCTGGGGGAAGAAGAAGGAGGGGGGGATGTTCGGAGTGATGGCGTTTGTCTTCCCAAGTCACCGTTACGCGTGATGGAGCCCTGCTGTCCTGGGGATGGCTGAACACCTGCCTGCCGATGGGAAGTGGTGAACGAATTCCTTGCTTTGCTTTGCTTGCGTGCGCGGCTTTTGCTTTCCCTATTAAACTGTCTTTATCTCAGCCCACGAGTTCTCTCACTTTTACCCTTCTGATTCTCTCCCCCATCCCACCCGGGGGGAGTGAGTGAGCGGCTGCATGGGGCTCAGCGGCCGGCTGGGGTTAAACCACGACAGGCTGAATGCTGATTTTCTTCCCTTTCAAGAGCTGCATTTGTTGTGAGCATCGTGTACCATCAGAAACGTAAGCTAGAGAAATAGGCACACAAGAAAACAGTGAGCAAAAAAGGAATGGAAAACAATGTTGCCAGGGCAACTTTCTCATGGTTTCCAAAGATATTTTTTTCCTTAAATCCATGAAAACATTAGTCATACTTTTTTTTTAATACATTATTTTTATCTATTAATTTGGAGTTTGCTTTGCCATAGCGTGGAAGGCATGGAGGTAGAAGAAGACCTCTCTAGGAGGAGAGTTGATTTGTCAGTGAGGTCTCAGGGCTGAGTTTGCAGTTAGCCAGGGCTGCAGCAGCCTGACGTGCCCATAAGGAACAGGCTGAAGCTGTGTGGACTGACACGTTGTTATGCACCAGGAGGTGCTGCTTCGTTATGATCCCGGTATGAAAGGCATTCAGATGCTGTGAAGTATAATTTAAATGCAGTTTATTAGAGCTAGCGCTGTAAAGGAGAGGATAGTAGAGATAATGCCGTGTCCCTTCAGATACTGGGAACCCCTCGCTGTGTGGCACTAAGCGGGTCTCTGGTGAGGACACAGGGTGTCATGCAGACCTCATCCATGGAGAGGTTCTACTAGTTCCATCGTTGGAGCTATTCTATAGAAAGCTGCTATTATATGGAAAGTTGCCCAGAGGAGAAGGACCTGGGGGTGCTGNTTCTTACAAGACAACAACTCCATGCATCCTTTCTACCATCAAACAGAAAGGATGTCACCATGAGAACTTCTTGCTGCACTTTTAGGTAAGGGCAAAGCCACACCGGTGCGTAACTGCTGATACCGTGTGGGAGCTCGCAGCAAGCTCCTCCGTCACCGTGAGCTGGCGAAGATTGTCCCGTGGCCGAGGGCCACGCGCGGCACATCCCGGAGGCCATGCTCAGCATGCAGCGCAGCACAAGCCATGCCCACCAGCGCCAGTTGTGATGAGGATCACTGGCCCCTCAATGCGCAGGGGTTTCCAAGTCAGGACCATGACATGTGCACCCCTTTAATGAAGGCTGTGGGAACGCATTGTGGGGGGCATGTGGGAAAGCCACCCGGGACGTGCCCTTCCTTCGCTATTGCACTGCAGGGAGACTCTGCAAACCAGAAATGTTAGTTTTCATACTGAAAACAGTCCAGAATGTGCCATTCACAGATATCTTTGCACTCTGGTTTTGCAAATGAAGCTGTGATACTTTCTGCACAGTGACTGCAATAAAGCTGTACCAGTTATTAATTTATTCTCCTCCCAGACACTCACAGATATCTAAAACAGAGTTTTTCCAGCATACCTCACAAGAAGAGCGATTTTTGTTCATGAAAGTTTTCACCTTACCCTAGCATGGTTAGGAGCAGTTAGGAAATCACCATTGTTCCTTCTAGGGCTGTGGGATTTTTTTTTTTCCCCCCAAACATGGGAAATTCTAAAGCCATAAAAAAGGAAAACATTTAGCAAATGGAAAATTGAAAAAATACTTTCATTGGTAAAATGAGACTTTTTGCTTCGCTAGCAAGCGTTTTATTTACTTGAAACAATAAGCTTGCAGGAAAAATACAGGAAAAATTGTTGTGACTGAACAGACACATTTAATCCCAAAAACGCAGAGAAGGGAGCTTGGCATTTATCTGAATTATGTAACCAATCCCTCAGTGGAACTGACAAGATTTTCAGGAGTACGTCAGTCCCCAAATTCCTTGCAGATCTGCATTCCACGTGTAGGTCCACAGAAATTTTCAGAGACGCTGAAGGTGCTTATGTTCCCTTTCCCTCAGAAGTGCACCTGCTGCGTTTCCGCTCTGACCTGTAGACGTTCACGTGCCTCCTCACACCAGTGGTTTGAGGAGTCTGCGGTGACAGAAACCCAGGCTGTCACTGATGAGAGTAAATCCCCTGCTGCGGTCAGTATATTGCAACAGGAACTGTGCTGCCTCATCTCTCTGATTCACGTCACCTTGAGTGCAAAACCGGTTATTTCCCAAGCCCGCTGGAAATGTAGAAGTACGGAGCCAAACTCGCTAGTAGCTCACACTAGTGAAGCAACTTGCTCACCTTGCTCAGAAGTCTTGGCTCCTAATTTTGACCGTTCCTTTCCTAAGAACAGCTAGGGATAGTCAAGAAGAGATGCTGAAAACAGGAAGATTTGCATTAGTGATGGAGACCATCCCTAGCCTCAACTGCGTGTACGCGAAAGCACTCCCAGCTACAGAGCACCAGGAACCAAAGGCAGAGGCTGCAAGGGATTTCAGAGTGGAAAAGGAAGACAAGATTGCCGCACGGTTGCTGTGCAGAATAGTAGCTGGAATTATTTGTGAAATGAAAGGAAGAATAGGCCGCAAGTTGGCCTCTTGCTCACAGTATTTCTGAAATCAAAATTTATGTGGTCCTTGCAAATCCTGTTGTGCACAAAGAAAGCCCTGGTGATTCAGGATTGCCAGCTGCCCGGTGTTCCATGTGCTTGCTTTGGAGTGTTGGTGGGTTTGGGTTTGGTTTCCCGTGAGGAAAAAAATGTATACGGGCCACCCAACCAATGTAAGGTTGGGCTTCCTGCTCTGAAATGGAAGCTGCTAATGTAGGACCTCTGTGTGGCCTCAGTACCTGCTCTTGATGGTTTTTGCACCGAAAACACTTGCAAAAACCAGCTGAACTGAGACACGACAGCTCCCAGCCATATCCTCCAGCTTTTCCCAAAGTATGTCCAGAACTTTGAAAGCATATGAAATGTTGACACAACAGTAGGAATAAAGTGTTCGGCCAACCTTGAACATGTAGCAGATTGTCAGTTTTTCTACAGGCTTTGGAGTGGTTGGCTTCAGAAATAATGTCACTGGCAAATGTGGTCCCTTCCAGGGCTGACATGTTCGTCCTGCAGGAGTGAGCCTGCCTTGTTTGTTTGCTGAATGAATTTATTTGCTAAATGGTTTGAACAAATAATTTTGTGAGTGTGGGTGTTCAGCCAGCTGTTTGCATCCTGGCTGCTGGTTACCTGAGCTACATGACATTAACCCCGCTCACTGCCTGGAGGGTGGTAAAGAGAATAAATAGTGAGGTGTGCCTCAGGTAAACCACTATAACTGGAAGTCATGAGTTCTTGCTAGATACACAAACACTTATCGTGATCCATAGGATAAGCTGTGACTCATGTGATGTCAGACTGGGTATATGTATTCATAAAAGAAATCCAGGAGCAAGTCCTAGAGTTCATCTGTTCATTTATGTATTGTTAAGTTACAAGATCTTGTCTCACAAAATTATGAATAATGGAAACATGAGCAAACTTGGGATGTGGCTTCAGGAATTTATTCCTTGCAACAGCTTCCTAGAGCCATTGGCTCCGAACACCCTTCATCTGGCTGATGAAAAGGGAAATGCCCACCCTTTACGTAGGATGAGGCACAGGCAGGTAACAGCTAGACTGTATCTGACATGGCTAGGAGGTTTGACATCCTCAGTCTTTCTGGGTTTTTTAGAGAAAATTTTGGCTAGAATAGAATATTTCGGTTGGAAGGGACCTACAAGGATCATCTAGTCCAACTGCCTGACCAATTCAGGGCTGACCAAAAGTTAAAGCATGTTGTTAAGGGCATCGTCCAAATGCCTCTTAAACACTGACAGGCTTGGGGCATCAACCACCTCTCTAGGAAGCCTGTTGCGGTGTTTGGCCACCCTCTCGGTAAAGAAATGCTTCCTGATGTCCAGCCTAAACCTCCCCTGGCGCAGCTTTGAACCATTCCCACGTATCCTGTCCCTGGATCCCAGGGAGAAGAGCTCAGCACCTCCCTCTCCACGTCCCCTCCTCAGGAAGCTGCAGAGATCAAAGAGGTCACCCCTCAGCCTCCTCTTCTCCAAACCAGACAAACCCAGAGCCCTTAGTCGCTCCTCACAGGACAGGCCCTCCAGTGCTTTCACCAGCTTTGTTGCCCTCCTCTGGATGCATCCGAGTACTTTAACATCCTTTTTAAATCTCGGGGCCCAGAACTGCACACAGTACTTGAGGTGAGGCCGCACCAGTGCTGAGTACAGCGGGATCATCACCTCTTTTGACCGGCTGGTGATGCTGTGTTTGACGCACCCCAGGATGGGGTCGTCCTCGCGCTGCCAGGGCAGGCTGCTGGTTCACGTTGATCTGCTGTCGACCAGCACCCCCAGGTCCCTTCCTGCAGGGCTGCTCTCACCCCACTCCTCTCCCAGTTTGGAGGGCCACAAAAACGATCAGGGGGATGGAACACCTCTGCTATGAGGAAAGGCTGAGA
>VZTQ01003799.1:0-17882 GCA_013400755.1 Pelecanoides urinatrix
GGGGGAAGAGTTGACCAAGACCCCATGAAATATGGCTCCTGGATAGGATGAAGAAACCAGAGCTCTAGTAGGTCTCCTAGTAAGCTGTACTACAATCCTCAGCAGACGGCTTTCTCTGCTCCTCTTTTCCTCTTTTCCTTCCTACCTATTCCAATAATTTGCAAGCCAGTCAGAGAGCTTGGATGACCTCCCTCTGTTTAGATTCATTGCTTATCCCAGTGTCAACTGAAGCCTCCAGAAAGCAACGCACGCAGCGTGAGTGTGTTATTAGACCATTAGCAGTCAAGACGTCCTGCTAAGGACAAGGAAGATTGAAGAACCAATACATGAGGAATTACATGTTCTGTTTGTGCTTAAGGGAATCAGGAAGAGAACAGCAAGATCAGGCCTTTGAGGGAGGGGAGAATTTAAGTCCCCAAGTTTTGCAAATATCTCGACTAAGCAAAAACCATTCCTCTAAGATACCTTGCTGACTGAAGAAAGAGCTAAAGAAAATGTTCACAGAATGATCTGACTTGAGGGATTAAATTCTGTGATAGTGTCCTGGTTTTGAGACTTAAGTTGAATCAGGGCAGGTCAAGACACCTAAACAATAATGACAAAATAGAAAACATCACCCATGTTGTGTCAAAAATAACAGTCCACAACATTTCCAGCTGAAGAGAGACCCCAAGGAAAGGAAAGGTTAGGAAAAGAACCGTTAGCTCAAGGTCCTGTGGTATGAAAACTCAATACTAGGTAATGTGGATGCCAGCGTGGTTTAATCAGAAATGGCCAAGCAGTATCATTTGTGGTGACATAAAAGTGTGCTCAGCTTTTTACAAAATTACATGCCACACATGCTTTTAGCCCTGCTTAAGCTGGCCAAATTCAGGAGATCCTTAACGCATCTGCTTGACAGAACATACTACTGCCAGGCTGTCAGGACATTGCTCATGTTAATCAGTACTACAGGTGTAATTGTACAAGTATATTGTTTGACTAGTAGGACTACTTAGAAGACAATTTTATAGATACTCTTGCACTGAATATCCTTATAGATTTACTTAATAATGAAATAATATTAAAACTGCGTACTCCATCCTAGATAGGGTAGTGCTTCTGTACACTGCAATTTGAAATTGATAAAATATGAAGTACTCTGGAATATTCCCAAGAAACACACTCAAAACATTTGCATATTAGCAGTGTAAGAAATAAAGTCAAGCTGAGACAGAGGTTACTGCTGGGGATTGTCAAGTCAAGGACAAACTCTGATGCCCATCTGACCTAGTATTTTAGTGAGTAACACTTACATAAAAAGTAAAGCTACATTGATGAAATCTGTCGACTGACAGCTCAAAGTTGAAAAACACTGCCACGACAGGACTGGACTAACCTATAGAAAAGATCGCATGGGTTTGATGAATAACACATTCAGAAAAAATTCAGTGAAACAAAAGCGGCGGGTCATGCACTCGGAGACTAGTAAAAACTTCTGCATGCAGCTAGGAGTTTTAACAGTTGGAAATGAGGAGAACATTCTGTGCATAACTGACCACAAGGTGGTTGTGGTACAACCACAAAACGGGCAAACATCACTTTAGGATGGAAAAATAAAGATCATCACAACAGAAGTAATCAGACAGAGTACTGATCGCCTGTTCAATACTACTCCGTAAGACCCTACTACTTAAGACTATTTCTGACACACTGTGCAAAATAGGAGTCACTCATTTTCAAGAAAGGTAAATTCAAACTGAACGGGCATAAAAAAATTGCACAAATAGAGATCCCGTCTTACAGGTGTCAACGGAAAGAACTTAACCCGCCTAGGCTAGCAAAACTATACCCGAGAAGGGATATTACTGCTACTTACAAATACAGCAAGGAGGTGAAAACCACCACAGGAAAACAAATATAACCAAACAGCAACAAAAAATAACGATGATCGTAGCTGGCTGGAAATGCAGGTGAGATGGAAATTGGGAAGGATGATTATGAAAGGGGAAACGCAGGGGACATTTGTTGCTCATAAGACAAAGCTCAGAAGTTTGCAAATGGGGTATGCCACGTGCTTGTGAGCACATGAGACTAGACACAGTAAGGTAGGGAGATCACTTCTAATTACATACATACCCATGTGAGGTCAACAAATTAAAGACCCTGAAGGCAAATCCACCAGGTCCACCCAGAAAAATAAGGTTTCATTATTAATAAAACTATTATTAATATTTCACCCTTAAGACTACATCCCTAGAACAAACCTACCAGTCCACTGAGGCTCTCCCTGAGATGACAAGTTGCAGGAGCATTTTGTAACAGGTACAATTCACCAACACTTGGGCATCATACCACTGAAGCAGCATACTTGCTTAGAAGGGTGGTGGTAAAGTGCATTGGCAAGTTCATTTTTCAACCTTTTAGATCTTTCTGACCCTCAAAATAGCACAACCATTCCCTACCTCCAGTTCTATTTTACTACGATTAAGTGGGAGTGGCAATCCTTTTCAATTCCATAAATTAAATCCCACTTGAAATGGCTTTCATAACAAATGCCTGTTATAAAAAGTGAAACTGAAAATTTATTAGACTTGGAAATGAAAGCAAAGCAAACTTAATTATCACATGAAAATTAGTGTTTTTCCTGACAATTTATTTTCCTTAGGCAAGAGTTTGCATGATGTTTAATTTCCATAATAAAATGTCACTGCTGATTCATTATTTTACATTTGATTAGCATTTATCACATTTTTGGTGCATTCATAGATTGGTTTTGGGCTAAAGCCAGAGTAGTTTTGTTTCAGAGTATTACTGAAGTGAATGGACTGAGAATAAGCACCTCTGGTCATAGGGGGGGTTTATATCTTTTTGCGACAAGTATTTTGTAACAGGTTTAGATTTAGAAGTTTGGGGTTTTCTTTTTCCTTTTTAATTTGGTTTGAATATCCACTTGAGTAAATTAAGCCAAAGAAAAGCATTCTCAAATACAGGGATTAACTGTTAGCATTATGCAGCAAATACTACAGGCTTCATAATCTATTGGCAGCTTTTCAAATCAAACCTTAATGATCAGACAAGCCCAACTACCCGTCCTACTAATGAGCCACACAACTACAGCAGCAGGTTCCCTGCTAGTGCTTCAGGAAATTGTTACTACACAGGCCTCCTTGCCTGCCATACTGAAGACAGTAGCCAGCTAAAATAGAAAAGCAGAAGGGTAAAAAAAAGAGAAGAAAAAAAAAAAAAAGGCTGGGAAGGCAGCCCAGGAACACTCCCTGGGCTTTCTGGAGATCCTGACATCACGGAATATTTTACTCTAGTCTTTGACTGCATGAGTAAAAGCATTTTTGCTGTTGACAGCCAACTTAACTGACTCTTAATCCAACCTGAAACAGGCTTTTCATAGCTCTAATGTACAGTCAGAGGAATCCATCGGTTTAATATTGCTTATCTGTAAGATACTCTCCACTCCAAAAGGCAGAGTTGGGAGGAACTGAGGAAGCCCAGTCTCAATCTGAGCCCTCATGGCAACAGGAACACACACAAATTATGAACTGAGAGTAATGTTTTGTTCATTATTTAACTGTTCCCACTCCCTAAATCACTCAATGCTTCCCATAATGTGACAGTTTCTCGACTCAAAAAGCCTCAAGGGAAATATTTTATCAGGAACTCTCTGGGGGAAATCTGCATATAATTTCAAACTTAATCATGCTGTGAAGTACTCTCTTTTTCAAAGACAAATACCTTCATCTGAAGACACACACAAGTGTGAGCACAGAGAGGAACCAAGAAAGCAGAAAAAATAGTGGATCAAGTATTTTAGCGGGCCACTATATGGAGTCAGACCAAAGACAGTTCAGACCCCAAGAGAAGTGATTTTATTAAAAAAAGAAAGTTGGCACATACCAGACACTATATCCTAATGTGAACTTTAAAATGTATTTTTCAATTCTCATTGACATCTACCTCAAACATGGGTAACTAAAATGTAACAGGCTGTTCCGCAGTCAATTCCCAAGCCCTTGTGAAATGACTGTTTCGAGCGGGACTCTATCCAGTATAACATGTTACTGCAGAGCATAGAAAACGAGAAGTTTTCAGGTGATGGGGCAGGCAATGAAGCTTGTCATCTGAAGCTTGGCCAGCTTCCCCCAAAGCACCCTAGCTTATCAGGCGGTGTACTCCCTTGACAGGTGCTGCTTCTCTTTCTGAAATAAATTGATTTGACAGGGCAATATTAACAGTGCCCTGAGTTGTTGAGAAAGCTGTGTACAACAAGAGATCTTTGTTCATCTGCCTGGACTAAGCTCACAGGGGCAGATGTGAAAGGTATTCCTGATTCAGTGACTCCAGAAAAAAAGAAAAAACACCACAAAACCCCCCACACAACCCACACACACACAATCACAATAAAACAAAACAAAACCTAGGTTAAAAAAAGAAAGAGCCAAAAAGAAAGAACGGAGTCTGCAGGAGAACAACACATAGGTGGGCAACAGGGGAAAAAGAAGCCCACTAAGGGGCTAATTTTACATACAGGATAGCAGAAGAGGAAGGCAGAAACTTGTTTAAGAATTACAAATGCTTAGGAACATGTATTGTGTCCCACATCTTGATAGAGTACCTATTTCCAAAGACTTCAGGATTATGAAACACAGTTAATTGCTGGATCGGAAACAGAGTACTACAGCATACAAACTTATCTTGTATCTGTTGAACTGTAGCGATTGCCTATATACAGATTCCTAGCCTGTGCACCGTGTCTGATGTTAAACCTATATTAAAAGTCGACTAAACCAAGTGAAGTTATCTTTATTTGCCACTGGACACAAATACATGGGTGACAATCACCACTGCTCACCTACTGTGCAACAATTTGATCACGTGTTTAGGTCTTGGTACCAGTAAGATACGGTGCCAGGAGGCAAAGAACTATGGGCTAGAGACAATCCTGCTGTCTCACTAAGTCACGGGCACTTCTGAAAATATTATTCTTTTGTGAGCAAAACCAGGTTTTATGCTCAACAGCTAATGTGCTATCCAGGAGGAGACGAAGCCGTACCTGAAAAACAGCACAGGTCTGGTTCTCTTCTCAGAGCTATCTTACTAACAAAATTCAAAGAAAGGACACCATGAAATAGCTTTGCTACCCAAGGAGCTTTTGTTTCATCCTCTTGCAGCCATAACAAGCCCTTCTTTCACAGCTCTGCAGCTTCCTCACAGCTATAAAATGTCACCACGGCTGATTCCTCCTCCTCGTGGATGCTGCCCTGTCAGACCACAGGCAGGACAGTCAAAGGAACGTCTGATGTACAAGTCTCCAAATCCACCTGCCTGAAGGCAGACAGCAGGACTTGAAAACACAGAAAACCATACACTTGGGAAACTAGCTTTTGTCCCACAAAGCCTGTCTTTTTAAGCAAATTTAGTTTAGGTATCACAAACCAGGATGTGAATTTACGGCATAATGCACAGAGACTGTGGAGATGTTAATTTACATTAGTTACATGGAGTAACATGTGAGCTCCCAGCTATAAAATGTGACACAACACACTGGAAGTGTAAGAAGCAGGCAAAACGGCACACAACTGAAGATCAAGTCTGGTTTTTCAGGGGTTTGTGTTATGGTGTTTGGGTCTTATTAGGGCTTTTTTGGTTGTTTGGTGTTTTGGGGGTTTTTTGGGGTTTTTTTTTCTTTTTTTTGGTTGTTGTTGTTGAGGTTTGTTTTAAGTTTTATATCTTAAGAAAAATTATGGAAGAGACCTTTGAAAAACAGCTTTATTCATTTTAGGACGCATTACATTTTTTTAATATAATTTCTCTTTTGTTTCTTTGGAATTCGCATTATTTTTCAAGAAAAACACACATTTGTTTCATTTCTAAACATTAAACTTGGATACGATGTAGTTTTACAAAACACTAATGGGCTTACATAGAATTTTTTTATCCTCATTCAAGAGGGTAAAAATTATAGCATATTTCTAGTTCAAAAGGGATACTATTTACCCTCAGCTGCATTTTCTCCCCAGTGTAACTCTAATCTGGAAATCTCAATAAAGACCCCAAGTTGAAATTTTATAGGAACTTCAACTCAAAATCTTCTTTTAAAAAATTTAGTGTTTTTTTGAAATGTTAATCTCTGCTTAAAGTTAAGCCTCAGAACTGCAACACCACCATTTACTTCTCAAGACAAACATCCTTGCGGGACTTTTAATTTACATGCATTGACTTGCTATCTTTAATGATTTGTCGTAATTTTCCACAGCATATCAGTGCAGACACAGCCTTCCCAACTCTATTTCACTTATAAGACTTCTCCATTTTTGACATATATTAGATATTACATTATATGCATCCCAAGGTTTTTGAATTCAAGACTGCTTTTAAAAGCAGCTGACCTTCCCTAGTGTTTGCTCTTGAACGTTTTGTTGAATATTTTATTTCTTCAAGTCAGCTATGTGCTCAATATAACTCCAGAATCTCAACTTCGAGCAGAACTTTTGAATTACCATTTGCTTTCCCCCTCCAAAATGTCCAAGTATCACAAACATCAAATATTACAACAACAGAAATTACCATGTATACACTGTTACCTTGTTAAACTGTTCGCTCCTGTTGGCGCTATTTCGTTTGATATTAGCAGAGCAATTCAATTACAGGGGAGTGAACAATATTACCGACAAACACTATAGGCACAGTTTAAATGAACAAAGACTGAAGCCTCTTCCCTAAGGCTGCAACCATTTATTCTGGAGCCCCCTCTATTTCAGCTACAGGGGTACAATTTTAAATAATTGGCTTTAATAAGGCAGAAGTAATTTTAAGTGGAAGTTGCTCCAGAAAAGGAACCAAGGTTTCCACATTTAAATTATCTTTTAGACAAAATGTGAAGATTAATCTTCACAGCTACGCAACGTGGCATTTAAAGGGACACTTTTCTTAAGCATTGCTCCTTAAGTGCAAATCACTATTACCTACAAGCTCCCACAAAAAAATAACATGGCTTCATATTTCCACTATACCAATTACCACTCTCTAGACAAAAAAAGTCACAATTAGGATCCATCTCAAAAGAGTTTTTGTTATAAACCACTTAAAAGCATTAACTCCTACCAGAAGTGCATTTGTTTGGCCTTTTCACCAACTACAGTTAAGACACATGCTACTAACTGCACTGGTTATATTATAACACACTCCAAAAGTCCATTTGAAAATGCCTTGAGTTATTCTTTTCCTTTACAACTTGCTCCTTCTCCAGAGGCACATGTCTTCTCCTTCTGCATCTCCAGTATGTGTATGTTATACATCAAATTCCCTCTTACAGTTCATTACTGTTAGAAACACATACCACTCACTGCACAGCTAGCAGTGACTGTACCACAGTACAGCTAGCTAGTGACAGAAAACTGGGGCTGCCTTTCTCTGAATTTGAAAACAAAGTCGAGCAGCAAGCAATAAAGCCAACAAGCCGTGGCCTCCCACAGATTCACACCTGAATCCCTTCATCCCTTCCCCTTCCGTTTCCTCAGCACCGTAACCCCAGCCGCTCCTGCCTCACAGCCCCCAGTACCCCCACGGGCCAAGCGACAGCACCTGCCCAGTCTGGTCCAGGGTGATGCACGTGCAGGCTGCCCAGCTGGCTGCTGCCAAGCAGGATGCAGAAACCGAGTTATCAGCTGCCTCGTGCTAAGCTAGAGTTTTTTCTCTTCCACCTGCTTATTTTCATAAAACTTACAGGCAACTAGTATTTGCAACTTTATTCTTTGAGCAAAGAGACAAAAACTAGCCAATGGTTTAGACAAAACTAGTGGTGGAAGAGAAGAAAGAGGAGCATGGACTAATAATAATAATAATAATCTGATCACTAGTCTCATTTACTCATAGGAAACCAGGCTGTCAAATCGTAATTCCATCAGTTCTTTCTTTATTTTCATCCACAATGAAGTATTTTTCTGTTATGAGGAAAACCTGAATTACAACTACTCAATAAGAACTCTTTTAAATGAACAATTGTCAACATAAAGTAGAGAGGCCTGAATGTTGCCTGCTCTGCAACCAACAGAGGGCTGTTCTCACTTACTAGGTTATTTTAAATTACTACAAATATTTTGCTTAACATTATAGCATCACCATAAACTTTCTTATCCAGCAAAGGAAAGCATGAAAGATTTAGCATTCAAAAGCTGCGCCGCTCTACTCAGTTCTACCAAAAGCATGACTCAACCTGGGTTTTATTATTTCCTGTAGCACTTCTTTATTTAAACAAAATAGTTTTCTGTCACAGCTAAAAATATTTTGATTCTGAAATTGCGTCATACCTTGAACTATGCCCACTTGGAAGAAAGCAGTCTCCAAACCTACGTCCCTCAAACTCAATGCACATAGAGCTATCATGTCACACTGTCTTTCAAGACATCCTAGAAGAGCCTCATAACTTGCTGGCAGTTTTCTTCTCCCCAGAGGCTGCAGCTCTGGGTTTGGGGTTTTTCTGTTGCTGTTTGGTTTATTTTCTTTTTGAGAGGAGAGTAGCTTGTTGAATACTTGATGGAAACTACTTGCTCTACAAAAAGTATTCCTGTGCAACTTTTAGCAAATCTTGAAATGAAAGGTTTTTCCCAAGCCAGGATTTTTTTTCCCTTTTCCCTTTTTTTTTTTTTTCTTTTCTTTAAAGTGGTTCAGCCTCCAAATCCCAAAGTTTTTATGGGCTACAGTCCCCAGAATGTTTTCTTTACAAATTGAACATGAAATAGAATATGGGTCAACATGTTTGAGGTTGGAGAATGGTACTCAACAAGGAAAACAGAAAACCCCTAAAATCTAATGAACACAGCACTATATTAGATATTTAAACACAAGAAAACAGTCATCTAAAAGCCTAAACATCTGATTTTTTTTTTTTAAGTGGACATCCACTGCTCTCCCCTCACCCACTAAGTTAGTCACCTTGTTGCAGAAAGCCAACAGGTTGGTTGAGCATGATTTGCCCTCCATAAATCCTTGATGACTATTCCTGATCACATCTTAGGGTGTATCCCATATAACCCAGTTTACTAGAAACTTTCTCTCCACAACCATGAACATGTTTGTGAGGAAAAGCCTCCAATCTCCCTCTCAAGTTCAGAGTTGTAAGCGGCAGTCCAGAATTCCCTTTGATTAAGAGTCTACAAAATGAGGTGGGTCTAGAAGGTCTCATTGCTCTTCACATACAGATTTTTGATACGTGGGATTTTTGTTCCCATTCTCTTTTTTATAACTTAATCTCCAGAAAAGACTTTAGGCTGACACATAATTGCAGAGTAATGCAATACCCCATAAGATGTCCAAATCCTCTTTCATTACGAACCAAGGATATCCAGCTCTTTGCTTAATGACTGCCATCCACTTCTGAGAACCTGAGAGAGCACCTTGTATCTTTCCCAAGAAAAGGTACTTAACAAAAGCAAGTCTCAAGTTTCTGAAAAGTAATGACTCTTCTTGATGGCACTGAAAAGATTGTGGCAGGACAAGTAAAACAAACTTGCAACCAGGAACCAAAGGCACAAACAAGATATCTACAAACCAAACTACTTCCCCTTTCCTAAGGGAAAATATTCCTAGTGTGGGGTTTCTCAACCAACTTTGATAGATTCATGGAAGAGAAGCAAAAAGAGGAAAGAAAGAGGATGTGAGGGGTGCATTTTCAGAAGCAGGTAAAGGATATATAAATCCTTCAGACGTATAGGATTATGAGAACTCTTTGAGAAACACTTGCAAATAATCTCTCTGGTGCATTCACAGAGGAACAATCCTGTGTTCTGTACAGGACAGGGAGAGAAAACATTCTCATCTTTCAATACTGGAGAAAGGTGTTTTGGTGAGAAAACACATCATTACTGCCCAGAAGAGACAAAGTGAAACAATTTAGGAAGAAAGTTTAGCTGCTCCACAGGCCAACTGACTGAAGGCAGGACATCTAAAGATATGTGTCAGTCATGGTACCAACATAACAACAGCAATAACAACTTTGCTTAAAATACTATTCGATACGTAAGAGCACACATGCAATACATGCCTCAGACTATCATGCATTTCAGTAGATTATCACTTAAACTTTATGATTTGGAAGAGAAAAATCCACTATACTGCTTTCTTGAACCACAAAGATTGCCATGAAAACCCAGAATAAATCATACAACTAAGAACTTCTGTTACACTCTTCTTTCTGTATTCATGACAGAGATTTCATAAATACTGTCAAATTGGCATCTCACTAAAACATGATTTCACACCTTTAAGTGGTTTACAGTGGGCTAAGCAACAAAAAGAGTTGAGCCAGAATGAAGACTAATACGCACCTGTTCTGAATAAAATCAGGTGGCTCAGATCCCTTTAGAACCAGCAATAAAATGAAGCTTTCAGTTCTTACGACCTCATGAGCAGGAACTGAATTCACAGTGAAGTTTCTAATACCAGTAAATTTTGATTAAATAAGCATCAGAAGTTATTCTAAATAACAACCAATGCCAACTTAGTATTACTTCCAAGTTAACATCTCATTTAATGCAAATGCTTTTTAATTAACAGTGGAATTTACTCTCAAAGAAAACTCTTCATAATTAGTATTTTTACAATTAATTTGTTTTTGAAAGCCAAAACATATCGCTGGTCTTAATCTTATTAGTGTTTAAGAATTTTCCACCAAGGCTTCTGATTTTTTTCCATGAGTATTGTCTTGCATACTATGTGTCTGAACATCCACCTTTTAAAGCAGCTTCCTTCAAAATATTGTCTGACGGCTATAGAAAAACATTGGCTGTTTGACAGCTGTTATATTTTTCATTCTTTTTTTAACTCAACTCACAACAAGATTTAGGCATCTATGGAAAAGGGATGGAGAGTACTCGGAGTTTGTATGCTGTCATTTAGAATTAGTGTTGATGTATTACCTCTGTCACAGCCCAGTGGTGTAAAAACTGGTCCAGATCAGTTAGGTAAAGACGGACAGGTGAAAGCTGTGTCTGGCTAATGTGTGGCTTTCCTCTAATACCCTGGAGACTAGTCAACTCCTCTCTTGAAAACCCTAGAGAAAAAGAAGCATTACAACAGTATCACAAAACAAGCCAAGTACTGTTCTACTTCAACAGCATCATTGACAAAAAACTGTCTTTTAAATTATATCTGCGTAACTTTTTTTTGTTAAAAGCTCTTGCTTGGTATTTTAAGTTACATATATCAAAACACAAATTCTGACTTCTGAAAGAAAACAAAAATATTTGAAAAATCAATGGCATACCCATTTAAACTATAATGTGGTATAAAATCTGTAAGAAGCCCACATTATGCTGCTATTTTCAACGTATGTATCTTTACAAAAAAAATCATTTGGCTTAAAATGCAAGACAGTTTACTATGTGTTCACAATAACTCAGTAACCTTGTAACATAACCTCAGGTTTTTAAAAAAAAAAAAAAAAATCATTTGGCTAATTATTTCTAGCCAGGTATTAGATGTTTCAGTAGAACTAGATTACTGCTCCAAAACAGTAACTTTGGTTTTGCTTTCGCTTTCTCGGTGATCAGTACAGCACGCTCTTTACCGTTTTAGGAAAAAAAGGTAATTTTTGAAAGCGAAATAGTTGAACATTATAAATGACTGAGGTGATAAAGACACTTTCTTTTTATGACAGGACAAGTTAATGGAAGATATTTCTCAGAAGCATTATGCCATTTTAACCACTGTAACTTCCCAAAGTGGCATCACCCCAGAATACAACTATTTTTATATCTGAGTAAGAATATAGCAGCAGAAGTAATTCTGCTCACGTGCTGACCCTGGACAGCTCACTTCAACATAATTTGATGACTTTATTCTGATGGAATGTTTTTAATAGCATAAGCATGTCCACAGGAAATCCCAGAGGCATTTATATTGTTACGAGCCAATAAAAGCCATTTACTTAAATCTAGAAAAAAATTTTTGTTCAAGTCATATACTGAATTTAGGTTTTCCTCATACTTTCCAAAGAAAGTTGCTACAATGAAGAAAATATATGCAAATATTCAGGCTAAATGGCAATATAAAGTGTAAAAATAGAGTGTCAAAAATCAGATCAAGAGAGAAAAAAAAAGAGTATCATAAAAAAAATATGTAACAAGTTTAGAATTCTTTCAGGAAGTACTTACTACACCATTTATTCTAAATTAAAACCAGCAATTGACTATCAAATCAAATTTCATTTTGTTAATTCTGAATTATGACATTCACATGGATTACCTATAAGGGTTGAAAACAAGAAGCTGAAATAGTCCACATCATTCACTGAATTATCCTGCACTTGGCACTTCCAGCCTGCAAAGGATGATCTACACAAAACCAATAGCAGATAGTTTATTAAAAACCATATGATTAAGAATTCACAACCTACCTGCACAATACTATGAATTAGCATGACTAAGTTGTTAATTCTAGCATTCCTGTTTCTAACTGCTGTTAGAGTAGCATTTTAAATAGCTTCAAAAACAGAACTTGCTCTTTTCAAGACAAATAATATTGAACTTTGTACCCCTACATAGGCTTAGGTTATTAAGTTGATTAAATTACTGGGATAGCAACTTTTCGTAAATACCAGTATAACCTTTAATATAGTGATGACGGCCAACACACAGTAAATTAAATTAGTTTTATTTCCCTTATCTAGTAGAAGTCATTACGTTACAAAGTTGGACTGTATTTTTCATTATATGCACTACATTTGATACAGCTCTTTACATTAACAATAGATCCCATTTAAAAGCAGTTTGAGCATCTGTTTTAAGCTATTGAACACAGAACTAAATTAAAAACTTGCTTTGAGATTTAGAACATATAAAGGAGCAATATGCAAAGACAGAAGCAAACCCGTTATCAAAGCTGCCCAACGCTTCCCTTTTTAGGGGCAATCTCCAAGAAGTGGTGCGCCAGCCTACTTTTGTTTCTCAAATTAGAAGCCATACGTGCTGGTGGAAACTCGGAGCAAGAGATACCACTGATCACCTGACAGTAGCATCTTGCCTGTGTATCAGTGCAGAACCAAGAGAAAGCCAGGAGCTGGGAGCAAGTACATCTCACACATGCTTTCTTCAAAAGGCTGCAGCTCAGACCTACATCACATTATGCAAAAATGCATATTATTCAAATTTACTTGTATGCTGCTCTTGGCACTTGCACTGCAGACTATGGATCTTTCCTGTAAGAGATTGCTGCTTTCTGCTCTTACAAGCTTGCAAAATTTCAGAGCTTCCGAATGCAATTTTCCAAGCCAACTATCTGCCTGGGATCACTTTTTTCCTAATTTCTCTTCACTAACAGCCAAAATGGCTTAGCTCCTGAGTAACAAAATTCTGGAAAGCTTGTTTTTCAGAAATTTTTTACAACTCCATGTTTTGGGAGCAAAAAACATCAAATTTGGAATAACTTTGTGCCAGGCATGTACATTTTGCCACCCCATGAAAATCCATCCACAATATTTCAGCATCCACAAAAATGACAGCTAGAATATGCACGTTCTGGAGCAACTCAAGAAGAAAGAAGAAAAAAAGAAAAAAAAAAAGGAATTTCAGAATTTCTTTAAAGAAAAAAATTCAGGATTTAATCAGACTACCACGTAGGGGTTCCCCTACCTTCTAGGGAAGGGGGAGGAAGAAGTGGGAGCTTTATTTCCAGGCATATTTCAGGCAGCCTAGTGATTCTGCAGTGCAGGCAGCTCTGTATGGTCCCTTCCTAGCTCCTAGGAGGCCTTCGGTCCTCCTGGCTCGCTGCTTCCTTTTCTTAACCTGTAGTCTCTCAATCTCTCTGCATTCGTAAGGCTGCCACTTGGCTGCCAACACTGAGTTCTCCAGACACAAACCCCTTGGCCGTGGCCTGAAGTCTTCTGCCAGGAGAAGCAACAATTTTCTCCCTCCTTCCAAGGAGGTCCCAGTCCAATTCATTACAGCATCCAAGAGATTTCACACATATTCAACTAAATCAGCAAGAGGTCTTGCAACTTATTTCCCCAGAGATTCTACATAAGGTGAATATTCACACGAGAATTAGATCCATATACCAGAAGAGAGAATGAAGCCCATGTCCCGTTCAGAATAGGGGAAGAAGCTGCCTGAATCCAATGCAGAGGGACCATGAGTCAGACTTGAGGTCACTCATTATACCAGAATAAGCATTGGGAAGCATGAAGAAAGATGCAGGATAATTTAGGACTTACTGGACACAGAAATCCAAACTGTGATGCAATCACTGAGCAAAACGGTGGGAATGCAAGAGGTTGGAAGAGATACATCAGATGACAAGCTGCGAAGGGAATCAGGGAAATGTGAAAATAAAAAAAATCTTGGGCAGGAAGACAGAAAACATGGAAAGAACTTGTGATAAGCCCGAATTCAGGGAGTAGGGACTTGCATGACAAAGCTAGTCAGAATCTGGTTTAAAATAATACAAAAATCTTTTTCCATGCAACAGATGTGTCAAATTCCTCATAAAAGGACCAGTGGATGCAAGTATTTTTCACAAAGTCCAGAAGAAACTGAAGAAAAACTCAGATTCACTGTAGGCTAGTAAACACAAACTGCAATATATTCAGGAGATCCCTGAACATGAAAAATGATTCTGAAGCTCATTGCTAAACATCCGGAAATTTTTTAAACACTTCAGCAGTTTTGTTTTTCTACCCACATTTGACTATCTGCACACTCTCAAAACAGGACAAGTGTTTTACGCACCCTAACAGCATGCCAAACTAACTGCCACTGATGAAGACATAAGAGGAAGCGGAGAGAATTGCTGCTGTTCTGCCCCAGGAACATGGCGGCAGTGTAAGACACAAGCCCTTGACAGAGCTATTAGATGGTTTTAAGACTCATCTACAAGCAGAACTACGCTGAGACTCACACACACAAAACCAAGATCCACAAATTCAGTTGCAGTTTACTTTTTTAAAAAAGTGAAAGCTATTACATACATAAAAGAAGCCTCAATGTTAAAAGAGCATTAAGGTTAAAAATCATCTAGCTTTCAATTTAGAAAGTAACAGAGAAAGTTGCCTATAATCTGCAGCTTGGCCTCTTTGTGCACGTGCCTTAGAGTATGATAATATTATGTGTCACATCTTCTCTAAAAACATCTATGCCTAGTTCCAATCAGGGATGAATGGATCGATCAGGATTATGCAATGAAGGATAACAGCCTGGCCCGTTCCTGCCTTTTTTATTGCATCATCTATAACGTGCACAGCATATGAGGCATGAGATGGTTAAAAAAAAGTAGAAGAAAGGATTAGCTCACAAATTCAGGTAAACAAATAGGTTTTAGGCATTATATTGGATCACTTCCCTATCTGTATTGCAGAGGTTCTATGAGATGCTAGATAAATACTTCTTAAAATTGGAAGAGAGTCAGTGGTAACACATTTCTCCAAGTATCATCAGATGAGGTATTAATTTACTTTTAGAATAGAAAAACCCACATTATTCATAGTGGAGGCTTCTCTCATCCCTTCTTTCTGCTAGTTATCACTAGCCCTGCAACAGTTCAACAGTGAGTAAAAGACTAAAAGGGCAGTAACAGCTGTGGAGTGATACAGGTTCATTTATCTTAAAGAGCAGCACATAGACCCATCTGATCTCTACTGCTCCACTTGCACTCACAGTGAAATTGAAGTCAACCCTTTGCTTTCAAGATAGAAAATGCTAAATATTCCGAAAACTCAGTGCCCAAGTGTTTCATGCTGAATTCCTAAAGTTAACAAGTACTTCTAGGTACTTCTGCCTACACCTTTTCCTTGCCTCAGTTCCTCATCTGTAATTTGGGAAAAATATCACCTCCTCATCTCCTACAGCTGTGAAAATAATTGAGCACAAGACAAAATTCCTTTGGAATGGTAGGGGGGGATCACTTTGTTTTCTGAGTGGGACATAATACAATAGACAAAACATGGAGCCTTCTACTTAAACAACAAGGACAAGGAGTCACATTATGTAGACACTCCTCCAGTGAGCATGATGCACTCAATCCAGGATGTAGGACAGAAAAGTGACATGAGATCATGTAATCAAAGACTAGATAAGGATCTTACAGATATATCATAACAAATTAAGACCAAGATCGATGTCTTTGTAATATTACAAACACCAGCAGAACAGCACTAGAGCACAGGAGAATTTTGTTTAAATACAAGTCTAACCAGTTGTCAATGCCTCAATTACCTTAGAACCCAAGTGTCTATAATGTAGTAAAAGCTGCTCAACTTTGACGTTCACATTAAAGGAAATCAGAAATAACATAAAGAACACAGAACAAAAGAAATTTAATTCTAGAATGGATGTTGATATATGACAAATACATTGGAAATTATTTCAAAAAAATCTTAGTTTAATATATTAAGACTACCATGGATAAAGAAGAACTAGGTACACTTTTAAAATATGTTTTCCAGATGCTTGTAAATGATATGTTAGACATTTAACTAACAAAAAAAAAAAACTCCGATTTATAGGTGGAAGAGAGGTAATAAGCTCATCATAACCTTCCTTTTTTGAATAAATTTTTACTGACAATGGGAACCTGTTATCAAATTACATATGAGTGAGACCTCTCCAGTCAGCTAGTCTAAACTCACATTAACTATGATGAATTACAGTGTTGTAATTTCCATAAGATTACCTGCTCTCCACAAGAACCTCTCTACTGAGGTTTAGAATTACACCTTTAGGTAACCTGCTCTATATGCCAAATGGTATTAAAAGAAAAGCTGAATCTAATTAACTTAAAAATCACTGCTTCTCTTGCCATTAGCATAGCAAATATTTCTCAGTCACCGCAACTGTGCAATGCATTCCTTTTATCACTCGCTGCTAACTTTTCTTTTAACTCCAAATGGATGCCACTGCTTTTGTCCACTCTGTTGTTACTTTCAGGTTGGACTGTATCTCACAGTTGCAAAATAAAACAACTGCAGTTTGTGCACAAGTGGTTATTTCTCAACTACAGATTATTATCTGTGTGCTTCCTGACCTAAGCTAGCTACCAATTGATTTCTGGTTCAGGTTTAAGGTGTCAGTTTTGACTTATGTAGTCATAAGAAGTCTTTGGGTAATTTAGAGGTCTCTGGTAGAAGAACTCTGATGAACCTTGCTGCAGTCATTTTAAAAATTATCCTTCCACTTGTCCTCCTGTAAAACACACTGCTCAAACTCCAACTCAGACAGCAAGGCACCTGTCAAGGACAGCAAATTTTGCTTAGAATTTGGGTTGGGATTTTGATATTTCTGTGTTGCTGTTGTTCAGCAATAAATTGAAAAGAGTTCAGTCTTCAAGTATTTTTAAAGCAAAACAAGAAAAAGCAAATGCAAGATTCACAGTTCTTCTGAGGCATTGATACTGTCACCCTTTTGTTCATAAATGCAAGGCTTACAGAACTCAAGAAATATATGATCAAGGGTCTGGGGTTTTTCTTCAAGGAAACTAAAATCCATTTTTTTCACCTTCCAGGAAAGTGCTTCCACCGCCATAATAGAGAATATTCTAGCGCAGGGTGTTCCTGAAGCTTTATAGGATTAAACATTTGCAAGAGAATAGCCTGAGAAACCTAACTTAACTTAGACTGTGGAAGGTGATACCACTTTAGATTTATTTTATCAACCATTGATCACAGATTTAAAATAAGGCCTCCTACAATTGTCTCTTTAATTCTAGGTCATAAAATCATTCTAAAAGGAGTTTCCCCTCTATTTCTTCTACTGATACTTCTGTTTCACACAGAACATGTAAATATTCATAGGCACAGCCACCAGCTGATTCACTCATTTCCTAAAAAAACCTAACTGCATTCCAGGCCTCAATGCCGTGAAAATTTAATAAAAATAATATAATTTATTTATATATTATTA
>VZTQ01003799.1:17903-38291 GCA_013400755.1 Pelecanoides urinatrix
ATTAAATTAAGTAAACCTCCTCAAAATAGTTCAATGACTAAGTCACTGTGTTAGGAAATAGGAAATCAACCTCCCCTTCAGATGAAGGCAGTGAACCCAGATTTTCTGCATCCTCAGCAAGTGCTTTATCCACTGAGATACTAATAATAAATTGTCCTTCAAACACAGGAGCAGAAAATTTCCCAAGAGTCTGTACACCCAGCAGACAAACAGTGCATGAGAGCAGCACTCAGGCAAGATAAGGCTATAGAACAGAAGTTACATGAATTCTGCCCATCTCTGATCATCAGAGAAGAAACTGTGCTGGTTCCCATGCCAGAATGACTCTTCAGGAAAACCTGTTGTAACTTCAAGCAGCTGCACAACATATTATGGAACCCAACAAAACAGAAGGGAATTACCAGGATGACATGGCATTTACCATGCAAAGTAGCTCCAAGGGAAGGCAAGGATGAACTGAACTACTAGCAGCTAAGAGCAACCCACCATCTGAGAACTTCCCTGACACCTTCCCTAATAGAGGCTGTGGAGTGGCAAACACGGGTGATGTTTTTCGGGTTTTTTTGGTTTTGTTTTTAAAAAAAAGTTCCACGTAACTAAGGTCTATAACTTTAATGCCTGTACTAGGCAAATTAATACACACTATAACAATGGATAAAACTAGTTGACACGTGAATACCTATGTAGTGCTCTGGAACAGACAGAACAGTTTCTGAAGAGAGAATCTTTGCCTTACATATCTCTTAGAAATCTTCTTAAGGGATAGGTGCACATGAATATGGAAGACCCTATAATACTTAGGAAAAAGAATTCCAGAAAACTAAGCAGCCACAGTGTAGGAACAAAGCTCCTTACATCAAGAGATAATTGGTTTAAAGGTAGGAAATGGTGGGTAGAACTAACTGATCAGCTCATGCAGTGGAAGACAGACATCACTGCAGGTTCATGAGATCCATGCCGGCACTGGGCTGTACAGCCTATTCAGGAACAACCCAGAAAGAGAGATGAGAAAGTCCACTAGCAACATTCATGTTATTTAGTATACCAAAGTACTTAGTATAGAAGCATGCAGCTAAGCAAGTCTACCCTGTCTTTTTTTTTTTCTTGCCAAAGCTATTCAGTCAGTTCATCTACCTAAAATCTGAAGATGACACACCACCACCTTCCAGATGCACATTCTGTTGTTCTGCAGCTCATCAGGATACAGCTGAGCAGCAATTCTTGCTTATCTAGGAGTTCAGTTAAGGCCTTGGAAATATGAGAAGCAGAGTAAAGTGGTTCTTCCACAATAGCTGGAATAATCACAACCAAGAAGTTGTTTCCACTGCATGAAACAGGGCTGAGTTTTCCTACACAACCCAGGACCACAGATGTGTAGGACAATACCACTTATCACTTGTGAATCTTCCATTATGATCAACTAGGCACTACGTTGAGAAAAAGTCCTTACTAATCCACAGAAAGGGGGTAAAGAAAAGGTTTCCTCTTTCTTTTGGCTTCCTGTTTTATGACCTGTGCCATCTATGACCTCTCAACACGGTGAGTCTAATATGAGCCCAGAGAGTTCATCTATCAAGATAAAACTGTTCAGCTACTAATCAGTACTCATGAGGAACAGGAGACTTCCACAGAGATACTGTAGCATCTTTCTCTAGAGCTAAGAGGACTTCATTCAAATTCGTCAGCACACTGCTCAGGGGTCACTGTCTGAGCCCAGAAACACTGTTCTGCTGAATAAAACCACGCTAGGACAACACCGTATAGATGTGTCTTTTAGCCAGGCTCCTCACAGGATTGTTATGAATGTCTCATGTTTTACATAGACACCTAGCTGCCTAACTAGTAGCAGCGCTGTCTGACAACCATTTAACATGGTGCTTACGTGTAAAAACACCTGTCAAATATGCAGTAATGGAACAATTATGGAATTAGCTATTCTGGAGAGCTTGGCAAGTATGTTACAATACATCCCAAACACTCCCGTGTTCTCATTCTCAGGAATTGTGTGTGTATAAACAACAATATACACCGGAAGGGGAAAAACCACGTGCAAATACCATACTAGGACTGCTGCACCTTCATGGAAGAAAAATATAAAGCATTTTCCCCCACTGCAGGCATGTATTTGCACTACTGTAAAATATGTTCTTTTAAAACACTAAAAAGCCCTATGACAATACTCATCTCAGCTTTGGCATAGTTTATTGCTGTTTAGCTTTGATGAAAAATAATTTCTGTCAAACTGAAATGCAACTGCATGCAATTGCAATAAAGTACAAACTCAGGTTCCTGCATTAACTTAATCAAATCAGTTTTGTGTTACATTGTTAACAAGGATCAGCACTCTCAGTTTTCATACCAGTTCTCAAAGAGACAGGAAACCAAGACTGTCACAAGCTGATGTTGAAATACTTTAAAAAAGAAAACATTTTTTAAAAAATCGAATCTTTGAACACTTCTCCAACACTATACCCATCTCATCATTCACACCAACTTAGCTCCAGGTAGCACAGGTCCTGAACACAAACTCTGTGAGCAAGTGAAGAGTTTTCATCTTTCTTTTCCTCTAACAGGTTACCATATGTAGGCAATGGTTTGTGAATTTTTTGTTTTAACTTTCATTATCTCTTTTGACAGATCAAGTGTTACAATTTGAAGATGTGGCAAAATACAACAAACATCTGCAAGGAATTACCAGGGATTTGGAGAAAAATATGAACCCTATTTTAAGAAAATAACAATTTGAGCTATGCATTGTTAAAAATAAGCCTGTCAGCTACTCATTTGCTCCATGGTTGCAAAGGTTGTCTGAAGAAAAGAATTGCTTACACATTATAAATGAGAGCACAAATCGGAAGAAACATTCACTAATGAGCAAATGGCATTTACCGACTGGTGCAATTGTAAGTGCAGCAACATAATTCTTTTCCCCTTGCTTAGGAATATCAAACTACAAGCAACCACCTGGGGACAAATTTAGAGGGCCATGTCCTTAAACACAAGCTTAGCCTTCTCCCTCTCTGAAGTCCCAAGCAAAGGAAATTTGCTGACCAGATGTGGGTGAAGGAATGCACCGTAACCCACCCCAGGATCCAATTCTCAAGAACTACGGATCCTTTCTGAACTTGCAGCAAGGAAAACAGATCAATCTTTTACCCTTCATCCTCAGTGGCACCCAGTCAAGGAAATGCCAGCATTTTGAAAGCACACTCTTCTTTTTAGTTTATATTCAATAGTGCCTTACGCATTTTTGTTACCTTTTTAATACTTTCCTTCTTCATTTTTGTTTCTAAATTGAGGGGTGTGAAAATATAGCCAGAAAAAGCACCTCACATTGAACACAGACCTTACTATTCTTACATTTTTCTTAGCAACCCATTTATAATTACTACACCTTCCTATACAGGTATGTTTTTTGACTTATTCTCCAAGGTGTATTGAAATGACTTCCCATTGTACCATTTGTAATGACTTAAAAGCGTTTTTTCTCTTTTTTTTTTTTTAAGTAAGAACTTTGTTTGGGGGAAATTTTAATTTTATTTATGTCTTCCTTTTTTCAAAAAATATACTGTTCTGAAGTCTTTTCTACACTTCATTTGTATGAGATTTACTGTATTCAATTGCTCTATCAGTGGTGTTATTCACAACAATGGGTTACAATATGCTCTCCAGTTTGCAAATACTTTTTGGGAATATAATGTTTTTCTTTTTCTTGTCTACAATAATGCATTCAGTAAGTCTTTAATTAAGTAGTATATAGGATCTTTGTTACCTACATTTTACGTTCTCACTGTGCCTCCTGAAGCTATACTGTCAAAGGTTGCAGATCACATAACTAGGATGACTAAATAAAGTAAAAGTATTATTTACTTACAAAGGAAATATCTATAGAAAACTTTAAACTCTATTATGACTCTTAAAACGTCTCTGGGTAATACATTTAGAGACACAGAATTTTACACCTTATAACAAACAGACATTAAAATGTCCATCCCAGTTCTTTCTAAACACTAGATTCCTGAGCATAGCAGGAACCAAAAAGCATGCCTGGCTGCTTGATGAGATGCCAGCTGAGCTCCCTCATTATTGTCCAGAAAGCAACAGAATATTTTAAAGGCACTACCTCTTAAAGAAAGAGTCCATTTACAGTTAAGACAAGCAGAATGCAAGTTACGCCCAGAGTTATCTCAAACCTGGGAAGAGTAGGAACTCCCACACAATTTATGTCTCACTGGGAGAGTTTCGGCTTTTATTTATATGGTCCTCACCATTCTCCTTTTCTACAACAACAGAAACAACAACTCTTTGCAAGAGCCCAGCAGGGAAACAGCCCCACAAGAATAAGAAATGGCTGTTTGAAGCCATTGGAGATCTCATTTGTGGACACTCTACTTCAAGAGAGGAATACCATAAATTAACTCCCATTGTTTTTTATCTAGGCAGTGAAATATTATCTGTCCAATTCTCTATTACAGTGAAATAATTTCCAGACGTACTGTTCCAATGGATAAAAAGTTCTAAGAAAATCATAACTATTATGAATAAAGCACATAAATAAATTGCATTTATGTAATTACACTGAATAGGTTTTCCTTATTTGTACCTCACGACTTGTTAAGAGGAGACAGAGAACTTTTCCCGTAAAGTCAGCAATCTAACTTCCTATTTATATATTTGTTCACAACCTCATAATCTGCATTTCTTAATCCATATTTCATAGAATAGAATACATCACAGTAAGTACTCAGATTATAATCATCCTAAGTATCCTACCTTATAAAAAAGGGAAGGAAAAAAAAGGAAAATATGTTTGCAAGAATATCTGCCATTCAATCACCACAAAGTCACTAGGAAGTAGCAAACAAAAACATTGAGCCTAACAAATGGTGACAAATGTGTTTCTCTGCAACTGTTACAGTACAGATTTTGGAACGTAAACAGCAGACCTCCCTTTTGTCAGAAAAACAAGACAATCTACTATATACAAGAAGGTGAGTTTACAACATTTAATATATTTCCATATTTGATGAAAAGATTTGCCTCAAAGCCAGCCTTCCAAAAAGTATTCAAAAAATAAGCATATGCCTCACTAGTCCTTTAAAAACCATTCAGAAGTAGCCCATCTGCCCTACAAATGTAGAAAGTAGGTGTAGAGAATTATACCAAAAATTCTTCCCAGCTCTACCTATAATACTGCTCAAGTTTATGACCTTAGTCCCTACTAGACCATCAATGATTGATACATTTCTTCACTTCCTGGAGAGAATTGTCTACCTGTCCACATCCACATCCTCCAGGAATCACTAGAACTCCACCATCAAGATAAAGCTAAGACTAGAATTTCAAACCAAAGGTCCACTCGTGCCAAACGTTACATATTCCCACCCAACACTTAAACCATTCATCTTTAATTAGCAGAGAACTAGTATTTGATTATTTACCAGCTGTTACGATGAATCATGAACTAAAAATAAATACTGAAGATAATTCTTTTAGAAATGTGGCACACTGCATCAAGATGAATGGTTCATCTCAATACATCAATCTAAGTAGTGCCACCTAAAGACCACAGAAAAATCCACCCAATAGATTTGATGCAAAGACTTTCTAAAATACTTCTCACACCCTTCCATTTGTCTCTGTAAATTTAAGCTCATCAGAGGCTTAAATCAGAGGCCGACTCAGAGAGCTCATCTCCTTCCAAGAAGCCGCTACCTCTCATTTCTCCCAGTCTGAAGTCACTGATTGTTCGTTCATGTTGCTCCATGGCTTTTGTCACCCATTTGTGTATGAACAGGAGTAGGGGGAAAGATTTACACCCCAAAACCCTGGCACACTTCCATCTCTCAGAACCCTACCTGCCTGGATTTACTGAAGTTACTTACATCCAAGGTCCCACACAGTAGGTACAAGGCAGGCACCAGAGAACAGCAGCAAATTTAAGCCAAGACAACACCACCTGTCCCTCAGTTTCACCTGAAACTCACCAGCTGTAGCTGTCCCAGTGACCCAAACAGCTGCAACACCTGTTCATTGGCACAGAGATCCGTTAGTGTAAATCTGGCCATGTTCACTGCAGCATCCACAATGGGGTGGCTGCATTTCAGCTTTCTTTTCAGAACAGTCCTTGGCCTGTGCCAACTGGTAAAGTTTTAGTGAGTGTACAGACTAAAAGCATGACAGGAACCATCCTAATAATTTAACAGTATAGATAATCACCCTCCCAGGCTCAGAAACCTTCCCATTATACATGGAAATACTGTCAACACCATCTACATTCTCAGCACATGGAGCCCACCATGGCTCACTTAATGGGCTCCTGCAGACCACCTGGCTATACATTTCATCATTGAAAAAATAAAAAGTGAAAACTATTGAATGTCTTCAAAATTCATTTCTAATCAACGAAAAAATTCTAGAAGTTAACATGCAATAATTATAATTTAATGTTACCACCTGATATCATCACAGGGCTGTGGTTTAAACCATCTGGATACATTGAGTATCTACTTTTATAGTTTACACATACACAAAAAAGCTGAGAGTTCCTTGAGTTTATAATGATCGTTCCTGGAATAATTGCAACAGTCTTATTATCATCCATATGTATTCTCATCAAATCCACCTTAATGTAGCTTCTCCCTGGTAAATATACATGGGTATGTATGCGCATTCTCAAATGCATGTAAAAATATACATGCTCTGCCAGTCAAGAATAATGCGGAAATAAAGGCTTTTAAAGAAATTTTTAAAATTACCAAATACAGCAGTGAGCCTCTGATGCTCCTGAATGCAATCTATTTAAAGCATGAGAGATAAGCAGGTGGCATAGAAGAAAAGAAATGTATAAAAACTCCCCCCCTCACCAAACAGAACATGAATCTACTGGAAGAAAAACAGTGCCATCTACTGACAACATCGGTTTTACTCATAAATGACATCACCCGATGGACTGATTTGTATCAGTTTCTTTATGCAAAACTGTCATAATCTAAAACTACAGAAAGTGTTCCATGAACCAGCTTGTGGCACAGAACTATGAAATTATATAAATTCTATTATAGTACCATCCATTTCAAAAACTTGCAGGTTTAACTCCAAGCATCACAAGAGCTGTAAATGACTACTAGAAGTTACCTAGTCCTACTTCCTTCAAGGCTTTACCTCTGCCATCCACGATATACTTTTGTCCAACCTCATTTTATGTATCTCCAGTGTAGTATATTTATACCCACTTCCTACACAGCCTATTCCAGCATGTATCTTTGCTTTTAGAAAATTTTGCTAGCACTCAAACGAAACGTTTTTGTGCCATTTAAGGTCTATATTTCTAATCCTGCTAAAACTGCATTCTCCCATTCCTTTCCAATAGCCTTTTACACACATGATTGCCCCTCCTTCCCAGACTTATTTGCCTAACAACGCCAATTTGTCAATCATTCTCCATTATCACAATTTACAGACTATCTTTCTTTGTCTGCTCTCCTTTAAACAAACTCAATCCAGTTTGTCCATTATCTAAAAGCAAGCCACAAAACTGGACACAATAATCTAGCAATAACAGATTATGAAGCTCAGAAAGCCCAGCAAAGGTTCATATCCTAAAACCTATTGCAGTTTCCTTAACTGTACAACTTCCTTTCCAAGGAAAAAGATATATCAGACTCTTCTGTTCTTGATAATTAATACTAACTTATCTCCCTATCTCTGCATGCTTAAGTTGCCAAAGCAACTTTTTTTTTTTTCGGACATCCCACTCAGCAGCCACTAACACATCTGACACCATCTCGGTTCTCTAAGTTTTTAGGGCATCCTAGATGAAGTTTTTAGGATAAAAAAGTCTATGGTCGTGACAATAAGAAAAAAAAAAAAGTAGTCTTTCACAACATAGATTTCACCTATATATTAAGAAGCTGAGCCATAGCTAAAAAATGTGTCGTTGATAAGCCCTTTAAAACTTGTACAAGTTTTTAAATTGGCTATACAGGTGAGAATGTATTTTCAATGCTGTTGCATTCACTTTGTCTATAAAAGACTTGTTTTAATCTTTCCAAGGACTTGTATTATTTTCAGATGTGTTTCTAAAGAAAACTAATCAAGTTCCTGTTTTTAACACCGATTCTTCTCAATGAAGTGGGAACAGTCTTATCAAAGAAAAACAATGCTCAATCAAGAGTATTGCTTTTCCAAGTTTCATCAGAACTTGCAATCTTCCAGAAAGAAGGACTGTCAGGGCTTATCAATACAAGAAACTCTACTGGTATAACTACATCAGTACTTTTTTTTCATCAAGTCATTTCAGATTGACTTCTTGGGTTTATAATCCACAATCTTTGAATCCAATTTAGTTTAAAACATGTTCCAAATGTCATAAATTAAAATCAAAAGACTTTCTTTGCACCTCTGAAAAATGAGAGGTTGCTCCTCTTCCTCTGTTGTCAGGATGTAACCTACTTTTGGTAAGAACACCGCCCTCCAGCTGCCTCTTGCACCTTCTGCCAAAAGGATCAAATGCCCAGAGCCCACCTGCAGCTTTCTGACAATCTTTAGAAAACAGTTATGCTATTACTGTAAAAATCTTCCATACTGAAAATCCAATAGGATCTAACAACAAAATAAGCACCTCAGTGCTTATTACTGACTTCACTTCTTACAATGACTGTCTTTGAATTGGTTATGGTTTGCCACTGAATTTCTAGTATATGGCAGAGAACTTTCCTTTCTTAAAAATAGAATTTGAGGTCCACCTTCCCAAAACTAGACAGAATTTCATTTTCATAGTGGTTATGCATTTATATATAGGACATTATAAATTTCATCACCATTACTTCATACATTAGTCACCTTATTCACGCGTTATACAGCTAGTATGAACAGGTCTGTATTTGACAGTACATTGTGTTGTGTCATATTTTACGAAAAAGATGTTTAAGATCCAAAAAGCATTAAGAAAAAAATAACTTTAAGCATAATTCATATAAGCTTAATTCCTGTTCATTTATCCAAGCTCCAACAATACTGAGCAATAGAGAAAAGCAAGTATATTTCTTCAGAAGCAGCAAAGCAAAAATACCCTTGTGAAATCCCAGCAAGCCTTCCACTCACTTCACTTTGTGGAACAGCAGCCTCTCTCCCTGTCTTCACAGGCAAACTTACCCTCTTTCAAGCCAGGAGAAAAGCAACAGGAGTGTGAATGATTTCTAACAAGACACTTGCCTAGCAACTATGAATTGGCTATTTAAGCATGGTAATTATAGGAAGAGTGAGTTTTAAAAATTTGAAACAAAGCAGAACATGTGAATACACACTGGTTAGTTATTTTTCACTACAAAATCTCAGGTCAAAGTATTTAAGAGAAAAAGCTGCAATCGGTGGCAGAACAAAGACAACCAGTGATGACATTGTGGGTAGAGGGTGCTCAAAAACGTGTAGCCTTACAGGTAACTGCTATGATTTTGTTATCAAGCATTAGAGAAAATCAGTCAGTGCAAGGACAGAGTCGAAGTGAAAGGTTTGAGTAAAGCTTGATGGAAGCATTACCTTTCTTCCTGATGGCAATTCTTGCATGCTATATTGATTTTTTTGTGCAACCAGTAACAAAGTTAACACTTAATGAATAAATGTTCACAGGTTTTGTTTGTTTGTTTGGGTTTGGTTTGTTTGGGTTTTTTTTGTTGGGTTTGGCTTTTTGTTGGGGTTTTGTTTGGGTTTTTTGTTGCTTTTTGTTTTTTTCCCACAGCAAACTAAAATGCACGTTCAGCGTTGTACCTCATGTGCAGGATCCCGATGAGCGTGGCGGCCAGCTCGGAGGACATCCTGCCCATGATGCAGCAGCGGCTGAGGCAGGCGAGCAGGCTGGCGGGCAGGCAGGGCAGGNAGAAGCAACACTACCAGAAGCAAATCTCACAAAAACTGAAGTTCCTAGGCTATCAGATTAAAGTCCGGCTAACTTGAACTAAAGATTTTAATCTTTTTACTAGCCTTTAGGAAGTGACACACACAGTTCATTTTAACCTTTATTACAAGGGATTGAACCAATCTCCGCCCCCACCCCACACACATCGACTTCACATTCACCTAGGAAACGCCACTATTTTCCACTTATTGCAACTTCCCTGACAAGTGATGGACAAAATTCATTGTGCTGTAGTGTAAAAGTCTTACCATATATTCGAGCAGCAGTGGCTTGTAAACTTTGTAATAATTCCTTGTTCGAACGAGAAGCAGCAGAATGAATGATATCAATCAGCTGATTTGAAAGCTCAGGGTTTCTCAAGCCAAGCAGAGCAAGCTGCTGAGGTAAGCCAGCCAACCAACGAGATAAAACTTTACTTCGACTTCTAAAGAAAGAGGGAAAATTAGTTGGAGGGGAAAAAAAAAAAACACAACAAAAATACCCCCAACAAAAACCCCACAAACTTACATCTTCCAGTCTTGATTAAGTTGCGTAATGTCAGGTTCAATTAAATTACAATAAACTGCAATACTGTGATTTGCTGAGAATATTTCACCAGATGATCTGAGCACACTGATGTGCTACTAGGGTTACATCAGGAGTATTTATCTGATCCACAGGCTTTGCACTGCATATTTTCAACTCTTTCAGAAAGTATTTGTGTGAACTGACCGCATGCTGGCAAAGCAACTTTTCCATTTATCATTAGTTTTATCAGTTTATTCATCANCTATGATTTTGTTATCAAGCATTAGAGAAAATCAGTCAGTGCAAGGACAGAGTCGAAGTGAAAGGTTTGAGTAAAGCTTGATGGAAGCATTACCTTTCTTCCTGATGGCAATTCTTGCATGCTATATTGATTTTTTTGTGCAACCAGTAACAAAGTTAACACTTAATGAATAAATGTTCACAGGTTTTGTTTGTTTGTTTGGGTTTGGTTTGTTTGGGTTTTTTTTGTTGGGTTTGGCTTTTTGTTGGGGTTTTGTTTGGGTTTTTTGTTGCTTTTTGTTTTTTTCCCACAGCAAACTAAAATGCACGTTCAGCGTTGTACCTCATGTGCAGGATCCCGATGAGCGTGGCGGCCAGCTCGGAGGACATCCTGCCCATGATGCAGCAGCGGCTGAGGCAGGCGAGCAGGCTGGCGGGCAGGCAGGGCAGGAAGTACACCAGCTGCACCAGCCGCCGCTGGGCCTCCGCCGGCAGCAGCACCAGGGTGCCATCTAGCGGATCTGCCGGCACACGGACAGGCAATCACCACGCTGACACGCCAGTTACCGCCAGACACACAAACCCCCTCGCGCTCTCCAACAGCGGCGCAGCGTAAGCGCCTCATCCCGAACGCTGCCAGCACGGCCGCAGTGACCCCTCCTCTTCCCTAACTACTCTTATGTAGGTAAGGGCCTACAGCGCTTGCTGAAGGGAGGACAATACAACTAACGCTGAAGGGGATTGGGGGGGNACTTACATCTTCCAGTCTTGATTAAGTTGCGTAATGTCAGGTTCAATTAAATTACAATAAACTGCAATACTGTGATTTGCTGAGAATATTTCACCAGATGATCTGAGCACACTGATGTGCTACTAGGGTTACATCAGGAGTATTTATCTGATCCACAGGCTTTGCACTGCATATTTTCAACTCTTTCAGAAAGTATTTGTGTGAACTGACCGCATGCTGGCAAAGCAACTTTTCCATTTATCATTAGTTTTATCAGTTTATTCATCAGTTTTATCATTTATATTTAATGAGTTATGAGTCAGGCTAAGAAGCAATGAGATGACTACACCCTGAATAATACGGAACTCCCCAATCAAGCTACTACTCTTTACACTAGACTTTTAAATTCAATTACACCTTTGCTGACATCTTGCTTGTCAATTCAGATACATCTTAAAGCAGAATGAAAAACTAGAACTGGTTGTTTTAAATAGGAGTTGATAACATCAGTTTACTTTCTTTCCCTGTTCAACTGCTACAGTAAATCAACTATTTACATCAACAATAATCAAGGTTCTCCCCCCACCCCCTCCCCAAGATCCAATCCCCTTTTTTGTTTTTCAGGCATAGTTTCATTTCTTAACCAGGAGCGATGATTTAAAAAAAGCAACAATATTAAAAATTAGATTTAAAAATGTAAACAAAGGTGTTCAAAATTAATTCTATATTTACTTTTTTTTCTGAAGAAATTAACTTGCGTGATTAGAGACTAGCGTTTTCTCTTTTTTATTGTATTTCTCTTTATATTACTTATAAAGGGTAAATACCGAATTATTGTAATGAAGGTTTTCAGGTAGGTCTTTTACTAACATGTTCCAAATTCTAAAGTAAATTTTTAAAGTGCAATTTAATAGTTCACACTAATTAAAGTAAGGATTCCTGAACCCTACTTATGGTTTTATCACTGAATTCCTATGGCACACAGGCAAATTACTTCAAACATGGCTCTCCTGAAGGTGCTACTATTAAAAGACCTTCTGCTACCTCCATATTATCAAAACTACACCAAGAACTTTAGGGACTGAACCAAATCCTTTCTCTATGCACAAGCCATACAGACCTAATATAATACAGTCATTTGTTTTCCCCTGAACATCAACACAGCTAATTACTAAACTGCACTCCAAATGTAGAAAATACAATAGAAATGAAGCATAAGGGACAACTGGAAGAATAATTTAGTTGAATTTGCAGGATTAGCAATTAGAAAAGGAAACTCAACATTAAAAAAAATCAGAATGAAGAAATGTCAAGAGATAAAACTTTCTACCATAACTTTTTGAAGGAGAACTGTACATCAGGCTCTCCACTTCAAAATTTAATGGTTGAGCCCTCAAGGTTACCTTCCACAGGTCAGCTCCACTAAACTACCAATTTGCTCCTGCCAAAGCCAGACATGGCATTACAGGTATGGCCTCACCACTACTGACCAAAGGCAGATTGACTAAAATTCCTATGTGCTGGCCACATTCCTCCTAATGTAACCCACGGCAGTTTGCCTTACACTTATGGTGGGAAAGCACTGTTAATTTATATTCAGCTTGGCATATACTGTAACCCCCAGTTCCTTTTTTTACTACTGCTGCTCAGCAAACAAGGTATTAAGAAAGAGTACTGTGTCAAACACCCTCCCTTTGTCCATGCAGCCAGTCATTCATCACAGAAGCCTATCGTGCTAGTAAAGCATGATTTGCTCTTATATATACATTCCATCTTGTTCCTGATTACCCACTTGTCCCTCACGTGTTCAGAAATTAATTCCAAGCCAAAAGGCTGCATGATCTTTCCAGGGACTGAGCTGAGGCTCATAAGCCTGAAATTCCCCAGATTCTCTTCAAGACAGGTTAATAACAGTCTTTTTCCAGTCACACAGAACCTCCCACAGTCACCATGGTTTTTCATGGATGACAAATAATGGCCTCACTTTCACACGAGATAACTTTTTCAGCCTTCCTGCATACCTGTCTGGGCCACAGATTTCACTACATTCAGCTGATCAGATTCTTCACTTGCTAAATTTAAAGAGGCCTTTCTTTACATAAGATCTTATTTGTCCTGCTGGAACATCTAGCTTTCTGTTGACTTTATCCAGAGCCTCGAGCAAGCGCAACTGAGATGTTTCAGTGAATTTAAACATCAGTGGAAAGAATCCACAGCTTAGGTTGCCCCTGCAGCTCTTACAGTTTGGGCTTCCTTGGGCATAAGTAACTACAAATAAAGTCAACTGAATGAAGTATCAAATTATCTTGTTCAAACATTATGATACTTTCATATATCTTCTGCTACAGTTTAGTATCTTTAAAAATTACTCTTGCTTTTTCCCCACAACTTTAATACACAGGCAGCATATAGAAGGAGAAAGATCAATCACAGGAGTATTGTTTGCAACTGCCTGGCTGAATTTTACATTTTAAAAAATCCTGTTAGTTGCTAAGTGCACCAATTTTTGTTTTGCACAAATACACCTCTTCCCTCTTCTACCATTCCCTTTGGTAATCCAATTCTTCTGGTTTATTTCTCATTTCCTCTGTAAGGTAATGCTTCTGAATTATATGTCACAGAAAGTTTCTACTGGCACACTCCTGTTTTGTGTGCCGGTCACTAATGATAACAAGAAGTTTAGCTCCAAGAGAGCTCTGAGGAACTTTATTAGCAGACTCTCCAGTTTTACCACTCCCACTGTTGTCACCTATGTACTGTATCCCACTGTACACATTCCTATTCTTTAAGAGAGATGCCATCTTTTATACCAAATCCAGATTGCATTATCTGCCTTTAAAGGTAATAGTCAAAGTTCTTACTATCTGAATTCTCACACACCAGTTCTCTCAAGTCTCTAGAATAAAATTTACCTAATCCCCCTCTGTTGCATTAATTTGACAGCATTCAACTCAATTTTTTTTACAGCACTGTTGTTTCCATATCTGAGGACTCTGGCCATCCCTTGTGTTTGACACAAATTATGATAATCTTTATTGAAAAATGTGCCAAGATATTATTCATATCGAAGGACAACCTGAATTCATCCTCATTTCAGATCCACTTCTTCCCTTATCCTACAGTGTGATGGTTAAGAAGCTTTTGCTATTTTCACATCCTATGAAAAAAATAATTCAGCTTGACATTTAGGAATTGTTATTTCTAACCTGCTTGTCAGAAAAATAGGAATGAAACCAGTTTGCTTATCAATTCCTTTTTTCCCCATTCTCTCTAAGTGCTGTTTACCATAAATACTCCCTAAAAGCTGGTCAGGAAACAGCAAAAAAAACTAGGACAAGCTCTTCCCTCGCCTAAGACAAGTTTTCATTTGTATTTACAACTTGATTGTCCAGACCTCCTTCCCCATTCCAATCAATTGGCCTGTTCATACTTCAGGAAACTTCACTAATTCAGTTTTTTCTTTCCTTTAAACATCTTTGGTTTGGAGCTTTAAAACTTTACAACCCCCATTAATAAGTCTGCTTTTATTTATCCTTTCTATCTCAAACTGAAACAGTCTTATAGACCAATCCCATACTTTGTGGGCTACAATTTCTGTGACACCCTGGCTTTTCAAATCAAGTATCATTCATAAACCAAAAGCATTTCATCAGCTTACTACTAAAGTGATGATTACGAGAAAGAAGCTGCTGAGCATAAATCAAGAAGTTCAAAGTAGGTCTTTGAAGGTGTCAACAAGAGTAGCATAACTATGATAAAAATTTTTTCATTTTCAAAAGACCTGACAAAATCCCTCCCCAAAAACTTTTTAAGGAAACTAAGCATCCATGACATAAAAGGGAAGGGCCTTGCATAGACAGATTGTGTTTAACAGTAGGAAAAGCCTGGAGAAGAGACAACTGAAGTGGGTGAGTTGGAGGTAGGCTCAACAGAGGACTCAAATCACTTGACATGAAAGTGGTGGATGGGAATAAAACATTTGCTTTCTCTTCCCACAGAAGGATGGGTGCTGGTATCAAATGAAGCTAAAAGGAGTCAGGATCAAAAGAAACAAAATAAGTTGGTCTTCAGACAGCTGCGCTTTGTCACTCCTTGCCAGAGGATGTTGCAGTTGCTCTTGATTTAGACCAGTCCAAGGAATGACCAGAAAAGCTCATGGAAGAGACATCCACTGAGTGATACTAACACACAGAAGTTCTGCGCAGTGAGGAAGTACAGGCTTCAAACGCTTGAAGCTTAGAGTACTACGGAAAAGTAATTCTTGCCTTCTTCCTATAGCATCTCACATAGATCAGTGTTGAAGGCAGGCTGTGAGGCTAAAGAGCCTTTTAAGTCACTACCAGTATATATATGCATATGTTCCTATGTATACACACACACTGTATATGCATATATACACACACAATAACTATACATAAGCGCGTAGCAATTAGGGGTGAAGATAACTAACATCAAGACCAAAATATTAATTCTGAACCTTGCACTAAATCAATCAAGTTTTCTTTCACAGGGCAACAATAGGCCAAAAGCTCCTACCTAGCCTTTGAATCAGATACACCTAAAAAATAAACAGCTTCACTTAAATGTCCTTGGAAAATGTTCCTACATGAATTCTGCTCCTCTTAGACTGCTCTTGACAAGCTTCTGGGAAAAAAAAAAAAAAATTAAAAAAATGAGGAGAGCAGTCACAGGAGGGCTGAAGGAGCTATGACATCAAACTGAATGGAATAACATGAATGTCATCCAGAATCTACTGCGCAGTCCACATCTTGAAGAAACGAAAAAACACACTTGTTTCCAAAGGAAAGAAATGGATCAGTACAGTACACAAACAGTACGTCGTCTTAAAATATCTGGTCAGACATAAGTGCAATTATCCTTTTTGCAAAGAATTTTCGAGATTTCATTCTTCTGTTACTAAAAATGTCACAATTCCATGTAGAAGACTAAAAGGAACAGCAGGAAACCTACTGCTATTTGTGATATCTAAAGATAGAAAGTTAAAGCTTTCTATAGTTAGATGATCACATGAAACTGGATGAGATGCTCAAGACTTCCAGGTAAGTACAGAAAACAGTGGTTATGTAACCTCAGGGAAATTAGTCAGTATGAAAACGATCTCTTTTTTCACGCTGGGTGAAATGAAGAGGAAAATGGGATATTCCCTAGCCTTTTTCCTGTCTTTCAAATTCCCTATACTTTTTATCATGTTCATAGAGTAGTGTTAGATATTTCTGGCTGTAGATCTAATTATATGTGCTCAGCCGTTACCACAGTATAAGATATAACAAAGCAGAGGAGTTGCTTTGTTAAGAAGAAAATAATTTTCCCAAAGCTTGATTCTGCTAGTGAATACCAGTACTTCTGGGGGCCCTGGTTTGATTTTTACCTAGTATCAGGTATCATGGGCATGATCTTATGTCCTTTTGCAGTTCTCAAACGAGGTAGGATTAATGCAGCCTGATCTGTGTTTAAGGATTTTGCACAGCTGGAACCAGATGACTTGGCTGAAAAATACCTTCTGGAAAAGTTAAGACTTAGAGATAATTTGGACAAATCTTAAGATGAAAAAGTGTAATAACAGCAATATAGAGAATAATCTCCTTTTACTTGAAGAAAGTCAGATATCTAATAGACACATGAAACTGGGAACTCAAAAGGATAAGAACATTTTCTTAAACTTAGCTTCTGTAGAACCACACACCCAAAACAACAGAAGAATACTTTTCTTAAAGAAAATAAATACAAAAGGCTGGACATGCACTACCAGAACCACCAAAGGCACTAAGTCACAAGTCCATGATCTCAGACTGAAGTAATGGAAATACTCCATGGCTATATCTGCACTATCTCGACACATCTACTGACTACCACACAGTCAGTAACAATGAGCTTGCAGCAATGTACTTCAAGTTAAATTTTAAACCATTAAGACCTATCTAAGACAACTAAGCTAATACACATCTCAATCTCACAACTCACAAAGAACCTAAACTTTCAAATTTCAGTGACACAGTGCCAAAACAGATTCAGAATGAAGTTTTATAACATCTACATAGAAATTCATTATTCTAACTTTTGAAATAAATATACTATGTTGAAATGAGAAAGAATATATAAACAGTTTTTACCTGATTCTTTGAGTCCTCAAATCTTCTTTTTGGTAAACTCTGCTAAAAAATTTCAAAAGCAATGTACGAACAGGAAAGAGGAGATTCCTTTGCTGGTATAGTGTATATACTGCTTTTATCAAGGGTTCTGTTGCCACTAGAAGGAAAACATAAAAATCTGAAGCAGTGCTTCTTAATAGTCTGATTTTATACATACATATACCATACACAGAAGAGCTATAATCTGTATGCAACTATCTACATTTAACTCCACAAGGAAGTATGAAAATGTTTTAAGACAACTACTGGATAGACTCTAAACCAGTGAAACACCACCTTGTTGTGTAGCTTGTGAAAGAGTGACATGGACAAATAAAGACCACATGTAAATGAAAACTTCAGACCCTCTTGAAGACAAGGCAGAGCACAGGTTGTGACGTAGCTGAGAACCAATAAATTCCTGCTTCCCACTGCTATCTTCCACACTCTTTTCCCCTAGTGCAGTAACCTCACACTGGTCTTCTCCTTTACTCCTCATCTATGCTCACCCACCCCTCACTGTCACAGTGGCTTCAGTTCTCTCTATACTCTCCCTTTCTCCCTGCCACACACCCCAAGCCTTATCAGCTCTCCATGTCTTTGAACCAGCTGGCTCCAAATCACATTTGCTGATTAACCAGAAAATACATAACTCAAGAGGCCACTGGCAAGCCACTACAAAGAGAACTGCTAAACCCGCACTGCAACCTTTTCTTCTCTGAAGCTCTCGTCAACTATACATTATCACCAGACTTAAAACAATGTATGAAAGTTCTATCCTTATATGTCAAAGTTGGCTAAAACCAGCTAGCAAGTGCAGAAGTTATTACAATAGACTGAGAAACAGACCAAACATTTTATTTGGAAGCCAGATTAAACCACTGGATGCAAAAATTAACAAAGTGTGAAAAAAAAATCATATAAATAACCTGAATTAGAGAAGACAAGCCTGGAAAGAATGGGGAAGCATCTGAAAATTTGAGAGATATGTGAAGGGTATGAGACCTGACTCAGTTTGCCTCAGAAGAGCTTGGGGTCCCAATGGATTCATTTCTGTCATATATACTTAAGTAGCAGCAACCACTTTGTTATCTTCATAAACCAAGACTGGGAAACCTTTTGTTTTTCCATTCATATGTACAGAGCAGTCTTAGTAAGTTATGTATTCAAAAACAGATACAATTTTGTGTTCCACACTGAACAGAGCTACTTCTGCCCACAGAGACAAGAATGCTCCATACTAAAAATGATTCCAGATCCAGCCAGCGGCTGGTCTTCATCAGTAAAACTCTTATCGGGGAACATATTTAAGTTATCATATAGGGATTCTCACTAAAAGACACACTATAAAAAGCACCTGAAAAGGCATGGTCATACTCAAGCGTAATGCAGGGAGCCATTTAGAAGTTGAAATCTAACACATTTGTCAACAGAAAAATACATCAAATATTAGAATGGATTTTAATTAAGATAAATTATTAAGTTCTTTTCATTGCATCAGGAGCATCAACTTATCCAATTCACATACTCTTCAAGTGAAGATTCATCTTGGACAGCGTTTCTTAAACAGAACACGTACTTATACTTAATTGAATAACAATTATACCTTTAAGTGGCTTTTAGCTAATTAATGAACTGTTAACTGAATAAATATAACAAGAACTAAATATTCTGAGTGTGTAGAATGTTCAGCCACCTTCCAATGGTGGCTATGGCACCTCTGTGCCACCTCTGTGGCATGTTTAGTAAAGCAGGTCCTACTATTTGAATTGCTTCATATGAACAGGACAAGTTTAAAAACAGAAGCCATTTAAAAATGTATTCTTAAAAAGTAGTACTTAAAAGGTCTACATTATACAGACCTCCAAAATGCAGCCAAAGTCCTCATGATTTTTAACATATTTCAGTTTTAATTGGCACATGGCAAGCCTCCTTCTGAAGTGACTGAGCGTGCTCTCTTTATTACTCCAAGAAAATTTATAAAATACAACTAGCAGGCAAGCTGCTGAAGTCATACCTGAGGGATGCAAGAAAGGAGCAGACCTCCTACTTACAGAGAGCAGATCCAGAGTTTTATCTTAAACAATGCAGAGAAATCTTCAGACATCACACCTCGAAGCTCTTCTAGACATCCACAAAAAAAGGTGCATTTCACCCGAGCATAAATAGCTACTCAAAACAGGCAACCCTGAAAAATGTGACTGCAAAGATACCACCGTGCTTTTGTGGCATAATGTGCAGGTGGTTGACTATGATCTTATTTAATCTCTCATTCATTAGCTCTTTGTTTTTTCTATCTGAATTTCCCCTCTTTTGATTTCCATTGTGTTCTAAAAAAATCTTGATTGTAACTGTTTATTATTTCTTTCGCATTGTCTTCTAAACACAACATACTCTTCCAGGGCCTTAATCTTGATCTCAGACAGGTTTTAAACAAATCGGAGTTATATTTTTGGTATGTCCCACCTTTTGCGGTATCATCTGACACAATAAAGTTTAGAATTTCTAGAGCACCATCAAAAAAAAAAAAAAAGGAAGGATTTCTTCTTCCACAGAATCACATAATGGTTGAGGTGGGAAGGGACCTCTGGAGGTCATCTGGTCCAACACCTGTGCTAAAGCAGGGTCAGCTAGATCTGGCTGTCCAGGACCATGTCCACACAGCTTCTGAGTATCTCCAAGGATGGAGACTCCACAACCTCTCTGGGCAACCTACATCAGTGCTTGGTCACCCTAACAGTGAAAAAGGGTGTTCCTGATGTTCAGACAGCATAGTTCAAACTGTGTTTCAGTTTGTGCCTCTTGCCTTGTCATTGGTCACCACTGAAGAGCCTGGCTCCCTCTTC
>VZTQ01003800.1:0-36927 GCA_013400755.1 Pelecanoides urinatrix
ACATATATTAGCCAGTAAAATTAATTTTCTTTTTACCTGAACTCGTGCTTCTTTCTTAGTTACTAGAGATACTACAGGATTTTCAGGACAGGTCAGGGCTTGTGGGGGTTGTAAAATGGCAGATCTAATGACATTCCACAACTGACTTTGTGACAAGGATCCTTGCAAAATACAAAGACAAAATATTTAAACAGAGACTTTTTCTTCACATCTAATTCATACCTATGTGTCTTGCCTCTTTAACTGTAAGCTTCAGAGCATGTTTAAATAACATTTATTGTTGTTTACTTGCTACATATTCTGAAAAATTTTAATCCCTTCTAAAATACACAACTCTGCAGTGACACCAACCCCTGTTATCCTACCAGAATAAAAAGGTAATACCTGATATTAAAAAAATAGTTATTTTTATTTATAAAATATATTTGTATTTATGTATTTAAATAGATCTTTATATTTATTCTTATATTTTCTGCTTTGTGTTAAATCTGATTTCTGGTATTTCAAATTTAATCCTGCACCTGCAGATGCCAAGAGGGTTCTTCATTGCCTTCTCCACGAGCAGAGTTACTCAGTTAGAAATGTGGAATTTCGCTATTCAAGGTTATATTCAGTCCACTCAGGTATTAAGTAGTCAGAGCAGAGGCTCAGAACAGAGCTCACAGGATATTTGCGGTGTCAAACAAATAACTTATGAACCTCATAAAGATACTTAGCCTAACACTCAGCATAGAGAATAGTTGTCATTTTTGTGTTCTCTGCATCTGTTGAGAACATCTTTGTGGAACTACAGTGAACAAATATTGCCATGACGGTTACCTTCTTTTGTACTTTTGATCAAGTCAGGGTTTCTTCGAAGAAGAGCTGACGTCATGAATATGTTATTCTTCTTCACTACAGAACAAGGAATTTAAACTTTAATAATAAGTAATAACCAATTTTAATTATTAATTCATGTTTCTGTAAACCCTTCCTATTTTGGTAGTACCTGAGCAATATTCCAACCTATCCATCTAAACAAGATCTCTGAGATAACTGTTACTGTCTCCATTTTACAGGTGGGTAGACTTAGGCACAGAAAGCACCATGGTTTTTCTGGCTATGTCAGAGACAGAAGTCTTTTGGATATTAATGGATGTTTTAAACTCATAAAATCCTTCTTCAGCGTTGAAAACCAGGTGCTACTGGTTTGCAAAAGCTATTGAAATGGCAATACTATCTGGTCCAGTCTTAGGCATTTTTAAGATGAGTAAATGAGGCCCAAGAACATGGGAATAGACTAATGTACCCTGCCCTGTTCTGGTAAAAAGGCTTTCATAACTTACTATAATGATGGCAGTGCACTACTGATGCTTTCACTGTTTTAATAAAGATACCAAACAACAGCCAGAAAGTGATGGCAACCATGTACCACGTCCTGTAAAATGACACAACTGATACTCTACACACAATCACTACTTTTTCATTGCACAAAGAGTATGGTTTATTGGTATAACAACGTTGTGTCCTCTTGAGATTATTTAGAAATCCTTTATGCCAATATCAAAGACCTGTCTCTGGTAAGAGACATAGACTAGGATTTAAGACCACTCCATCGTTCCCATTAGTGGTAAGTGGGAGAATACCTCCAGGGTCACTGGTTAGGTGGACAACAGGCTCCTAAGAGAAAATTATATTCCTACAGGAACCATCACCATTAAATTGCAACCAAACTAATGTAATTACCTTAACTCCATTCTGTTTTTTTCAAGTATAATTTGTACCACACTGTGTAGATGCCTATTTGCAAACTATTCAAAGATTCCCCCCCAGCACTGCAGGATTCTCTAACAAAAAATGCAAAAAACATTTCTTCTATTGAACTGCCAGTCCTTCTCCTAAAACATTCCTTTCTCCTGTCCAAATACCAGCCTACTCCAATGCACTCCAGCTCTGTCCTGCAGAAAAAGCATATCTGTACATCTCTCTTTTTTTAGCTAATACCTGATTTTCTACATAAATATTTATTGGTTTTGTTGTTTTCTTTTTTTTTTTTTCAATTACCTGGCTGGGAGGGAGGGAAGGTAGGAAGGATGGTGAAGGAAGATGACCTCCCTCTTTTCTGAGCGAGAGCTGTATCTGAAAGGATAAGAGACTGAAAATATTGTTTGGAGAAAAAAAGATTAATTTTAAGGTTAGTCAATTTGATGTCATGCCTTCATTGGCAGTAGAATAATTATTATCTGCTAACTACCAGCTTTCTGAAGTAGACTGTTAGGTTATGCCTATACTGCTGAATCGGAGAGGTCTCTGAGGCCAAGTAGCACAGCCTGGCTTAGGCACACTGCTTACGGCTAGCCCACTGTGTAACAGTTCTGTCTTGGAGACCGCCAGCTGGAGAGGTTCAAAACAGAGCCAGGGAGTGAGCTATCAGTTAAGCAGTGTGGACAATCAAGAGGTCAAACACTCAAGTTTCCTCCTGCACCCTGCTTTATTTTTTGCTATAGGCATGCCCTAAAATTTCTACCATATCTATGATTTTCTGTGTATGATCTCAGTATAATTTTCAGAGTAAACCAAACTTAGCTTATCTTAAATCCTCTTAGCTACATTCAGGTGTGTCACAGGACTAGATAAAACAAAATGTAGTGTGCAAATATTAACGCCTGAATTCAGAAATAACTTTCTGGTCCCATCCGTATGTTTAATAAATACTGCAAAAATCAGATCAGTCCTTCTGCACAGCAGCCTCAGTGACTTGCGTGCATTTCCCATGGAAGCGATACACAGTCTTTAAAGGGCCTTCCAGGTCAGCTGTTGGTGGGACAGAAAGAGGGGCCCTTCTGGAAACTGCTTTACATTTTCAGGGATTGCCCAGGGAACACTGATCTCTTCCACAAACCAGGGATTCTCATTCCTTTCCAGCCCTCCTCCTCCCTTGACTGTGCGAGCAATTCAAGGAAAAGATATGAAATACACAGATTTGTCAATACGTTTTGTAATATCATGTAAGTATGGAGAATTAATATATTTTTACTTAAAAAGGGATTTATTGGAAATTACCAGCAAGGTTATATCAATGTTTAAGTTTTAATGACTTGCAGCATTTCTACAGTGCAGAAACATTTCTCAGACAGAAAAATACCTTCTCTTCTTTACCAGATCAGAATACAGAACTCTAGTAATTAAAACATGACTGGAGCTAAACATCATACCTGTGTTAGACTGAAAGTCAGACTTCTGCAAAGTAAAAGATGATGATCTTGCACGCTTTCTGGAACAATGAATGAAATCTAGACAAAAGTAAATATAATGTTCTGCAGGGTCAGACTGGCAGGAGATTTCAGCACAATGTTATGATATGGAATTAAAACCTGAACACAATAAATTCTGGGAATGACTTACAGGAACAGCTTTAAGGCAGTACCTAAGAGCAAAAGAGGGCCTTGGAATCTCAGTCAACACCTGGCATAAAGCCCTAGGGAGGGGCTTCTTTATTTCTACTAAGTTCAGGGAACCTAAATCAAGCACTTAGAATCAGTTCAGAGCCCACAGGCTCAGAAGACATTAAGAATGAGAAGTTACATTATAATGTAGACTAAACAAACAGAAAAGGGCAGCTAGGAGCTCATACAGCTGGTGGCCACTTTTCAGGGCTTCTGGAGTTTGGCTTTCTGCTAAATGTGAGAGGTAAGATGGAAGAATTCTTGAGGTAAGACAGGGACATACATATTAGGACATAGAAGGTGGCTCTACAACCCACATAGTCTTAGTCTACTAACAGGGATTTGTCCCAGCTCATACAAAGTAAGGGTCCAAACATAATTTTCACAGGCAACAGTCAGACCTATGAATAAACCAGTGTATTAGTATACTGTTTCAATGAGGTGGTTATTAGCATTTTCAGCTTTGCAAACTGGGTCTTCTGCAGGCCGCTGGAAAAAAAATATAAGCGTGGAAAGGTCAAGGAGAATAGAACAGCCATTTTCTAGACCAGGACACAAAGCATATCAATCCAGCATATATGCATTAAAAGCAGTCTTGTTTCTAGTTTCTACTTTTCCGTGTTCTATTTTTAGACCGTTTATTACAACTCTTAACCTGGGCTAAAATCTTTTATGACGGCTAGGATCATTGTCTATAGAATCCTTATTTCTCAGCATTTTTTATCAATTATGAAAAAAAAAAAAAAGGAAAAAAAAGCTTTTTACCTTCAAAGGACAGTCCTTCTTTTCAAAAACAAACGTTGGCTGGGCAAGCACTGATCTCTCTGGAAAAGAGAAGACATCATTTTTATTAATAATTCTGTAATAGCACTTCTCAACCACAGTTCTCAAAGTGCTGTGCAAGAACAAACAGGACTTTATCTTTTTGTTACAAAGGAAGAGAGTATAGAGCTGCAGTGATGTACAGCACAGTCTGTAAATAAAAAAAAAGCTAGAGTCCACAAATCCCAGTGTGAGTTTTGCCTAACTAGATACCACAGGATTTGGCCTCATACTTTTTTACACTTCTTTTAGTTAAAAAGAACAAAAAAGTGCTTTTAGCCTTTACAAAAAACATCTGCGATTCTTCAAGAACAAGGGTGAACTGAAACTTTGACTCTCAGAAAAGTGCAAGGATGTGAAATGCAAAATGATCCCAAAAGGAAAGCAAGGAAATGTGTTACACTTGGCTTCTCAGCTACATTCACACTTCCCATTCTCTAGGCTTCAGGTAAGTCACTACCTAGTGTCAGTTTAATGTGTGAGGATGATATAGAAAGATATGAAGTTCTATGGAGCACATTCAACTCTTAGGCATACCTCTTCATTTCTTAGGTGTGACTGAGAACAACTTCGGATCCATGTTCTTGGTGTTTGGTTTTTTTTTTTGTATGAAACATATTTCAGCATACAGTTGCCTCATATCAATTGATTCAGGGTTCACTACTTCTACATCTTACATGACTTCTTTAGGCTACTTGGTTTGCTAAGAATGAGACCTTCACAGCCCATGCAACTCTAATGGACTAACTTTGGTTGTCAGTGTGAAAGCAGAAGTTGTTTTCACCAATACCAGCAATTAATGACACATTTATTATACCAATAAATGGCACAATTACAGAGCAAAGAAGGAGACACAAATAGATTTTTTTAGACCACGACATACAGGATTCACCTCATGCTAGCTTGAGATGTCTGTAACGTTCAGTCAATAGAAACAAACAACTTCTGAGTATAGGCATATTTTAGTTTTGTACGTTGGATGAATGGAGACCTAAATGCATGTATTTCTCTCCATGTGTGATAAGGACAGACTAGGGTTACTACTGAGCAATATGACTCTCCTTTGGCCAGAGAAATCTCACACCTGATATCTTGTTAATTGACATTTGACAGAATATTTATGACATATACACCATTTTTATAACACTGGCTTCCTCTGGCTTATATTAGAATACTTACCTGTTCAACAGAAAAGTCCATGTGAAAATATATGGATTGATATTTTTGTCTTGGCTTGCACACCTATCTGTGACCAAACCACTTTAGCATTGGTATCAATTACTTAAAGGTTTAATAAAGCAAGTATCAACCTATCACAGAGGTTTTTAAATTGCTAAATATATATTCGACAACCAAGAAAAAAGTAAACATTGTTAAAATAAATGCTGCGTATATGCAAACTGGGGCAAGAAATATGAAACTATTTCTCAAATCCAGTGACATACAGACACAGCAGTAATATCTAATACAGTTTTGCTGTTGTTGAAGTTAATTTTGTGTTTACTTGGGCGTTTTGTGTGTGCAAAGGACTGAATTTAGCAAACTTGGCATGTTTTGCAATGAAGGTCTGCTTTGTCCTTAATATGAAAAGCAGAAAAAAGTTCACATTGTTCAGCTCCAAAAAAGATATTTCTCTGACACTGGAAGTTGAAGAAAATTTCCATAATCTGGTTGCAGCCGGGGTCCATGGCATGGCATGAGATGGAGCAATTCCACTTCTGTTCACTAGAGGGGAGTGGCACACATAAACAATAGTATTTCACTGAAATGTGATTTATTCAATATAATAGGCTTTTTTCCCATCTCTTTTTAAAAAAAAAAAAAAGGACTTGTCTCTTATTGAATGAAGAAAAATAGAGAAATCAAAGCATGACTACAGAAACCTTCATATTCTGCACAGTACCTCTCAAAGCTCAGAAGCTAGCAATATTTTAAAGATACATTTACTATTCCAAAGCATGGAATTATCAAAGAGTGAATTGCTGTGAAAAAGGAACTGACCTTCTATCACAGAGTTAACTTTTGCTGGAGCTAAAAGGCTGTAGGGAGTTTGAAGGAATTAGGAAAGTTCACTACAATTTAAACAACAAAATTCCAGTAATAGTTTAAAATCCAGAAGTTCCTGAAGAAAAATTCGTAACTCATTGTTAGATTACCAACAGAAACATGTGAAGCTAGGGTATAATGGTACCTATTAAAAATAAATATGCGTATTTTGATGTTGTAGTAAATATAAAAGATATATCCCATCAAATGCTTTTGGGCAAAAGGGAAAACTTTCTTGCTGTCAAGGGAAAACTTTCTTGCTGTCAGGAGATTTAGTCAGAGGTTGCTGATGCTGCCACATTATTTATCATTCTTATACCCAAATCAATTTTTTAAATTCCTGAAAAGTATTCCACATAGCTCATCAGTAATATCTTCCCTCCTCAATCAGGCCATTCATAACAGAACTTTAAAAATACATTTGTGTTAACTATATATGTATCCTACGCATTAATTTCCAATTACATTTTAAACTTCTCAGATATTTAAGCACAAAATATCTGCAGCTGATCACAACAGAAAAAGCAATGCAGAATTACTTGTGGATGTAACACAAGGCCATCCGGTAGTTATCACAATCATGTCAACCTGCTAATTTCAACACTGTGAGCAACTTTGCATTTCTCTCCTTCATTTTCAAGATTTTTCAAGATTCATTTTTCAAGATTGCCGCTGCCATGGTGAATGGCCGCGTGCTGCCCTTCTGTGCCCTCCGCCCTCAGCAGCGGCGGCGGGCACTCAGCCAGGCAGTGCCTGACTCTGTCCCAGGGAAGAGGCCGCAGCAGCCAAGGCTGGGTGCACGCAGACGCGGAGGGACGGGAATGGGGTGGGATGGAGCCGCCCCTCCTCCTCCTCATCACCAGCAGGACACAGACACAAGCTGGCTAGGGCCTGGTTAAGACTGGGCCGCTCCAGTCCTCAGCAGCTTGGTACTTGTGGGTAAAAGAGGCTGTTGGAAGAGTTACCCGAAAAAACTGCCAAATGGGCTGCCTCTGGCTGCGGGGACTAGAATAATCCACCAGTCTCAGGCAAGAGTCCAGACACACAACCTGTCTGTCTGCCCACGAATCGTCACCACAGATTGGGCTCTCTCTTCCTCACTTCCTCAGTTCCTCTGAAACTGCTGAATTAGAAAGGTCTTCGCGTAATGTTTGCTGCATTCGGAGTTCAGAATAAGCCCTTGCCCAGAAGACTCCTTAGAAATCTCCAGTTCCCTTGTCTGAGATCTTATCTGCATGGCCTCCTGGCTCCAGCCTCCTGTGCTGCACAGAAGCACTGTCAAACGTGCTCCGGCCGGAGCTCCCCGCCACAGCAGGCACCCGGGCCTCAGGCCTGGAGCCTGCTCTGCTCTGCTCTGCTCGTCCAGCGTGGGCATCCCCGCTCTGTCCCTCTGCTCAGCGCTCTGCCTAGCACTGTATGTGCAGCACTTGCCAGATTATGGTCATTCATATGCCCAGACGGAGACCGCATTTATAGAGTTCCATTTGAAAGAAAATAGAGGGGCATTTTGGGAAAAATGATTGCTGGCTGCTGCCTAAGCCTAGGAAGCACTAGTCAGAATGACATATAAGGAATAATTTAAAATGGCTTTCACCAGCTTTGTTTGCATGCCAAAAGCCAGCATTGTCCCAGAGGTGTATGGGTTCTTCAGCCTTTGCTGTGACATTGCACTCTTCACTTTTATTGCTATTGCTTTTCCTAAAGCTGTATAAACTTCACAAAATACATACATTAAAACATAAACGGGTTTGAAAATGTTAGACTTGTTATTATTGCTCCACCTTGCCCAGAGAACAGATAAATGATCCTTAATCTTTGAGGGCTAACGACACAGTTAGAGAGAGAATATGAGCCCAAATCTCCCTCCAGTTTTTGGGCAGTCATATGTCTGAAGTCATATGTCAAAAGTGGCTGTCAGCGCTGTGGCTCTATTCCTCCCAAAGTGAAGCAAAATCACCTCAAATCTTTAAGAGTATAAGATAGGAATTTGTGATCTCAATAAAAGTTTTTTACTTCTGACTTTTAAACAGTTAATTTTTACATTTTCAGATTCAAAAGAAAATAAATTTTGTTCCATCTTCACCATTACCAAACTTGCCAGAAGTCTGAAAACATTTTAATTTAATACCAAATACTTTCACATTTTTGTATTGCAAGTTAGGAACCTATATCTATAAAAAATAACAGGAGAAGGTTTTATATCACTTAGGATGGCTGACTCCAGTGAAAGCTGTGAGTGTTTATCAAACCTAAGAATCAAATTGATTTTATATGTGAATCATATTTTTCTCCTCCAGTCTTAGCAATGTATACTATTATATAAAGGAAGTACAGAAACTGATTTTCTCATTCAAATTTGTGTTCTGTTCAAATCCATTTCGTTGGTTAGTGATTCCTTTACGTAATGACAAAACTGAGTACCTATTGGAGGAATTAGGCTTTCTATGCTGTCAGAGGTATGCAACATCACCCAGATTTTTAAATTCCTGCTCAGTGACTAAACAATACCTTCTTCAGGGACTAGCCAGTCAGTGTTGAAGAAAGCTGTAAATACTTTTCTGGCAAATCAACCTAATACCTTATAAAATGTAAGTTTAGGCACTTTACATGGTGTTCTGCTTTTCTGCTTCATATTAGATTTTAAAATTAGGCTTAACTGAAAGCCATATGGAAAACTGTACTTCAACTATTTCACCACAGAGCTGGCAATAGGGGTTTTTATTCTATTTGTCAATTGAGCACCATTGACCAGTTAGGTGGCAGGATTGTCATGTCTCTGTTGTTTCTTTCAACAGCTTCATCCAGAGAATTTCTTTAAAGATGCCAATCCACTGGATTTTGCCTTAGCTTCCACTATTCCCACAACTTTATATATTATTTGCATAGCTCTTTACAAATAACTACCAATCCTGCAATCAGATATTTCAGATTGGCTTAGCCACAAAACTGAACCCTTCATACAAAACCTGAAAAAAACGCACCCAGTAGTTCGTAACTGCCAACAAAGATGTAACACTGATAACAAAAGCTGACTTGTAAGAAATAACATTTTTCTCATAATTCCTTAAATTAAAATAACAACTTGTACCTCTTTGGCTTTTGTAGAAATCCCACTTGCACCTCATAGGAAAAGTTTTAATTCTGAAACAGAAACTACAATTTTTACTTTACACAGTAAAAAAAAAAAAGAAAATAACTTCTTAATCAAAGATCAGTTTCTCAAATGGAAGAAGATTCTGGAAAATTGTATAATCTCCAAGTAACATCATTGACTTACAAAACCTTTAACTGCATCCAGCTTTCCCTCACAATATCGTAGTAAGTGTTAACACACAAAAACTACTACATGAAAATTTATAATCAGATTATAATTTTTTCCTATAAAAAGATAAGGCTATAACATACTATTGCAAGTTTCTGTGCTCTGATATGCTATAGCATGAATTTAATTAGCTTTGTATATTACTGCTATAATTTGTAAAAATAAAAAGAGAAACACTTCTGCATTTTGATATTACAGCTTAGATTTCTGGTTCCCAAGTCACAGAACTCAAACCAAATAAAGTTAAGCAATAACAACAAATTCTTGCACATAACATTGCTGTTTTGTTTGTTTGACATAAAATTAGCTCAACGGGAACATGTAATTGGGAAGATGTTGAGAAGAAAAGTACATTTACTGTGACTTTAGTTGCGACATCCCCAGAGGTAGTTTTACATTACTAAAACACTATGAAAAAAAACCAAAGGGAGAGCTCTGCCTCTGCCATTTACGAATATGTGCCATTTACAGCTATTACTTGGGAAAAAAAAAAAAAAAGACAAAAAATTGTGCCTGGTACTTTGTGGCAATATACATGAAGAAAAAGAAAGCAACAATGGACTAACATGTAAGTGGAAAACATGGATCCAGAAATTAGTATAGTTCCATTAAAAAAAAGAAAGGAATTATTTTTACTATGCTAACTGATGATCTGTCCATTAACATGTTGCTCAAGGAGCATCAGAGTTAAACTATGTACTAATACAACCAACTTTTGTTCAATATGCTGCAAAGGCACAGAAAACTACCTGTACTTCAGATAGTAAAACTGCAATAATGGGTAGAAGACAAATACATATAGTGAAAATATGCAGTAGGATAAATTAACAAAAAGCTTGCTACCCAAGCTTGGACTTATGGTTAAACATTGTTTCTGGTTTTTGATACAAAAAGACATCAGAGATGGACGATTTCCAGAGCATTTCCAGAGATGGATGATTTTCATCTAAAAAGAGGTGAAAAAATAGTAAAAACCTTCTGGCTAAGAACAGGATTTGCCAAACCTGCAGTAGGACTGCAGTTTCTTTTTTATAAATACTCACTGAACTTCACAGCATAGAATAGAGTCAGTTCTCAGCCAAGGGAGAGTGCAACAAAGCTGCCAGCCAACATCTCAGGTCCCTCACTGACCTCACTACGTAAGCCAGGCTGTCCTCTGCCAAAGCTTAAACAAGGAAGGTGATACAAGGCAAAATGGGGATGTCCTAGAACAGTACTTTAGGCATCCAACTTAATAAAATTGGCCAATTTTAAGATGTACAGAAAAAGCTTTTAAAAATTTCGCATTGCTGATCTGAGTAACAGGAATGCTTCTGGAAGCTCATTTGAGCAGTTGAGAACACCAATGGAATTCACAAGCACGGCTGGCTGCTCAGCACCTTTGAAAAATCAGGTCACTTACTTAAGACTCTAAATATGGACCCAGAAACCTACTTTTAGATTCTTGTTTATTATCCTTCACACTTTTGATTTCTGCTTATGAAGTATATTCAATACTTTATAGGACAATGCCCTTTAAAAATTAAGATCAGTTTAAATGCCAAGATGTCAGGATTTTCCAAGCAAATTTACATTACTTTTTTTTGCCATGACATTGTGAGACAAGATTGGTTAATCCATTTGCATCTAAATCCATTATACGTACATGGTGGGTTTTTTAATTGGTAACCACTAAAAACAAAATGGGAAAATAAAACAGTGTCATAAACCATGCTGAAGTGTTTTATGAGAAGAAATAGTTTCAGCATTATTAAAATAAAGTACTTCAAACACATTGAGATGAAATTTTGGATAAAGCCTTTCTTTTTTTGAAAAACAACATTGTTGAGAATTTTGTTTCTAGAGAACTTAAACATATGCAACAGACATAGCAAAACAAGACAAACAAGCTATGCTTGCTACAGACGTGACTGTACTTCAGTGGCCCATGAAGAGACTGCTGAACACAGCACTGCATGCGGTTCAAACACTCTGTATTAAATACGAAGTGTATGTTGCTTATCTTGGGTTCAGATCGCATCCTGTAAATACAGTTTGGGGAACTGATAAATAACTTCACACATCCCTGTTTGGATCAACAAAGAGTACATTGTCAAAGAAGTGAATTTCCATTTCATTGTAGTCAGAAAGAGGAAAGGAAAAGTTCATCCAACTGACTATTGCAAAATAAAATTTCTGGAAGAATTTGTCCTGGGACAGCTTTACTGTACTGTTAAGACTCCCAACTTGCACATTCTTTGTCATACAAATAGTTCATAACTCACATAAATAATTTCACTGTCATCAGTGAGACCAGTTATGACAGCAAGGATTCTTCATCCAGGCATAGTTGTGCAGAATCAGGCCCCAACTTTCTGAGGCATGTTCACCCTCCCTCCAGTCACTCTTATCAATGCTACAGATTCTAAAGGCAGTTTTCTTGATCAGTGTGGAAAGGGTTCTTCTACCCAAACAATTCCATTTACTACTCCTAGCTTCCACTGAGCGTTTATAACATGACATATGAGATTTAAAAAATAACATACTTCAGCCATGGAAACTCAGTGACACTCTGCAAAAATGTTTATAAATACAGCATATGTCACACCCGTTCATCTTTATAGAGCACAGTCCTTGTCTTTACATGGGTAAGACACAAATAGGCATTAAAACCTCAAAAAAAATCTACCCCAGCAATACTTTAGCATAATTTCTGAGAGAAATGAAAGCCAGTTGGCTTTATTTCAAACATCAGAGTGAAGAAAGCATTTTTGGGAGTCTTATCACTACAGTGTAATTCTAGCAGTGATGCAATGCCAGAAGTAACCATGTTACTAGACCCGCGGGACTGTGCCAAAGTATGTAACCAAAAATTGTTTTATAAACACTGAAACTTCCAACATCCCAGTGCTCAGCATTTTCAATCTATCATAAAAGCCTGTAAAATCCTCAATGCAAGGGCATTGTACCAATACTAAATTTCATAAATCCCTACAAAATAGCATAGAAGTAACACTTGGGTTTTCTGTGCAGAAATTGAACTATACAGGTATTAAGGCCGTAATCCAACAACACTCACACATCCTTAATTTTTAGGCATGCAAGTAAATTGGACTATGTGTGCTCAACACTGAGCACAAACTGAAAGGCTGGTTAACTGTATCAGTCATAGCATCAGATTCAAACCTTGAAAGCGCATGCTTCCTCTTGCTGTTTTGGGTTCATTCATCAACCTGCGTGGTAAAAAATGGTTGGTGGCATCATCTGCAAAATGTCCTTAATATTAGCACTTGTTTCTTTATGCATCCTCTTAAAAAATGTTACTATTGTGATTTCATATAAATCAGTCTCAATTCTTGGCGCTCCTCACTACCTAGATGATAAAGGATTTTGGTGTCCACCTCTGTAGTCATGCATCTCTCTGAGGAGCTAGACTGGGCCAGTTTTGTTCTCAGTGCCCAGGTGTGCAGGGCAGAGCAGGAACGGCCAGGAAAGCGAGCGCTGTTCCCAGGTATGGCCAGGAAAGCGAGCGCTGTTCCCACCTGCTGTCAGGCCCAGCATTTTGGAAAGCTGCAGAAAGTTGAAATGACAGGGGAGACAACACTCTTAGAAACACAGAGAGACCACTTAGGGGTGCTCTACAAGTAAACCCCCAAACATACATTATTTGGTAGCGACTTTTCTTCAGCTAAAATACAAANTTTGGATTTAGCCTTATTAGCTGTTCCCTAGGACATCTCCCCTCAAAACTAGTCCGCAGAGGCCCCGCGACGAGCAGCCCTCGTAGCCGCCACCGAAAGGCCAAGGGCCGGGCCGCCGCCAACGGCCGGGGGCACCGCGGGACGCCGCCCGCCGAGCAGCGCTTCGGCGGAGGGAGCGGCGGCGGCTGCGGCAGCTCGCGGGGGAGTGAGGGCGCGCCGGAGCTGCAGTGACAGCTCGGGGAAAGCTCTTAGCGGGGGCCGGCCGTTGGGAGGGGATATGTAAAGCCCGGCAGATTAACATAAGAGGGCGGGCGGGGAAGCGGTCGGAGTGGCTGTGCGTGGTGTTTAGCGGCAACGGCTGGGACAACGAGGGCGGGGGGGGGGTTCAGTCACGGGTGGGCGCAGCGGCGTGTGCCAGGCGAGGAGGGCCGGAGTCGCCCGCGACCCCCTGTGTGGAGCGGGGGCCCCGGGAGGGACAGGCTGATGGCTGCCGCGGCTTACGGTTGTTAGTGCTCGTTGGCGGCGGAGGCAGCGGGCAGGGCTGGGCTGCCCGCGGGCGCAGCTGTGGCGGCGGAGGGGAAGCACTGCCGGGGCTGGCTCGGTTGCTGTCGCGGTGAACTGCCCCCCGAGGGTTGCTGCAGCTGCTGTCCCGCTGCTCCGCAGGCAGCATGACGTTCATGATCCCAGCAGCTGCCCGGCGGCCCTGAGGGGACGGGCACTACAGGGCTTTCACCACGTTGCGAGGGCTGAACGCCGTCGTCCCCCAGCGCCTCCAGCCCGTGAACGGGCGGCGAAAGGCCGGCAGCTGCCCGTGGTGGCTGGTCACGGCGTGGGCCGAAGAAGCTGGGGCCGGCAGCCCGCGGCTCGGACCGGGCCCGGAGGCCAGAGGCCTGCGGGGAGCGCTGCCGGGCGGCGCCCCGCGCCCCCTGGCGGCGCTACCCGCGCACACGTCCCCTCGGCCGGCCGCTCCCACGTGACCGGTCGGTCGAAACACAGCGTGTCGTAGAAACGCAGCCAGTTAAGGCGAGCCCCTTAAAAACACCGGTGCTGCTGCCTAAGTGGTGGTTTCATCATGAAGGACCTACATTTTCCCCTCCAGTGGCGTTGTAGATTTTGGTTAGCAGCTGTCTCCTTTGATACTGCACTTGGTATTGATTTTTTGGGCTTTTTGTTTTCAAAAAGAAGACGAAACATCAAGCAAAGCAGCCAGGCACTATGATTATTCCCATGCTGACATGAATGAAATGCAGTGTTACCAAAAAAAAGGTAGTATGGTCCCGTCCTTCCAGGTGGGGAGAGTTTATAAACCCTAGCCTGTGTNCCTCACTACCTAGATGATAAAGGATTTTGGTGTCCACCTCTGTAGTCATGCATCTCTCTGAGGAGCTAGACTGGGCCAGTTTTGTTCTCAGTGCCCAGGTGTGCAGGGCAGAGCAGGAACGGCCAGGAAAGCTAGCGCTGTTCCCAGGTATGGCCAGGAAAGCGAGCGCTGTTCCCACCTGCTGTCAGGCCCAGCATTTTGGAAAGCTGCAGAAAGTTGAAATGACAGGGGAGACAACACTCTTAGAAACACAGAGAGACCACTTAGGGGTGCTCTACAAGTAAACCCCCAAACATACATTATTTGGTAGCGACTTTTCTTCAGCTAAAATACAAATTGGAGATTCCTGACAGATTACTGCTAAAAATTTGCAATAAAGAAACTACAGCCAGCCAAGCTCTTGTTTTGCAGCACCGACAGCATTGTTACCAACTGGGCACATTCTTTGTTTACCCCATTCCCCAGAAACCTCCTTGCAGGGGGAACACAGGAGACATGCAAAAGATATTAGCCAACAAAACCTACCTGTACAGCATTCCTCCTTGGGATTTAACTTGCCACTACAGGAGCTGGGGCGGGGCCTGCAGGCGGTCTGTGCCTGCAGGCGAGCAGCTTGGTGCAGAGCCCAGGGGTCACTGGGCCAGTCTCTTCTTTTGGGGAGGTCTGGCTTAGCCTTCGCACCATGCCCGGATCTGACTGAAAAGCCATAGCCTGCACAGGAGCGCCATATACCTGTATATAAAACATTGCCTTTGCAAGCAGGAATTGGCTGGTTTCTCATTATAAGGTCCTCAGAAGTACCTTTATATATATATATGTAATCATATATGTATATATATTATATATATAAAAGACNCTGCAGCTGCTGTCCCGCTGCTCCGCAGGCAGCATGACGTTCATGATCCCAGCAGCTGCCCGGCGGCCCTGAGGGGACGGGCACTACAGGGCTTTCACCACGTTGCGAGGGCTGAACGCCGTCGTCCCCCAGCGCCTCCAGCCCGTGAACGGGCGGCGAAAGGCCGGCAGCTGCCCGTGGTGGCTGGTCACGGCGTGGGCCGAAGAAGCTGGGGCCGGCAGCCCGCGGCTCGGACCGGGCCCGGAGGCCAGAGGCCTGCGGGGAGCGCTGCCGGGCGGCGCCCCGCGCCCCCTGGCGGCGCTACCCGCGCACACGTCCCCTCGGCCGGCCGCTCCCACGTGACCGGTCGGTCGAAACACAGCGTGTCGTAGAAACGCAGCCAGTTAAGGCGAGCCCCTTAAAAACACCGGTGCTGCTGCCTAAGTGGTGGTTTCATCATGAAGGACCTACATTTTCCCCTCCAGTGGCGTTGTAGATTTTGGTTAGCAGCTGTCTCCTTTGATACTGCACTTGGTATTGATTTTTTGGGCTTTTTGTTTTCAAAAAGAAGACGAAACATCAAGCAAAGCAGCCAGGCACTATGATTATTCCCATGCTGACATGAATGAAATGCAGTGTTACCAAAAAAAAGGTAGTATGGTCCCGTCCTTCCAGGTGGGGAGAGTTTATAAACCCTAGCCTGTGTCTCCCATTGTTCACTTAAATGGTAACAGTCCCAAATTCTTCAAGTGAGAGAAATTTCAGGCCATTATATTGCAGGCCTGATGTTAAACTGCCTCTAATCCTAATAGTTAAAGATAAAAAGCTAGAAATTTGCTAAAAGTTCATCAGAACCGTACATCTAGTCTAATCTAGTTTCTCCGCATAGCTAGTATCAGATGTTTCACAGAAAAAGATGCAAGTCCAAGAGCAGGCAGATGTTGAGTAATTTTCCCTCATTAGAACCCCAGTGTATGTTGGCATAAATCCTGAAGTGTGCCCTTTTACCCCTACTGCAATAGAATCATAGAAACATTTAGGTTGGAAAGGACTTTTAAGATCATTGAGTCCAACCATTAACCGAACACTGCCAACTCCACCATTAAACCATGCCCCTAAGGACCACGTCTACATGTCTTTTAAATACCTCCAGGGATGGTGACTCAAGCACTTCCCTGGGCAGCCTGGTCCAATGCTTGACAACCATTTTGGTGAACAAATTTTTCCTAATGTCCAATCTAAACCTCCCTTGGTGCAACTTGAGGCCATTTCCTCTCGTCCTGTCGCTTGTTACTTGGGAGAAGAGACCAACCCCCACCTCGCTACAACCTCCTTTCAGTTAGTTGTAGAGCGCAATGAGGTCTCCCCTCAGCCTCCTCTTCTCCAGGCTAAACAACCCCAGTTCCTTCGACCGCTCCTCATAAGACTTGTGCTCCAGGCCCTTCACCAGCTTCGTTGCCCTTCTCTGGACACGCCCCAGCACCTCAATGTCCTTCTTGTAGTGACGGGCCCAAAACTGAGGTGGGCACCATCAGCCTTAACTATTAGTACCAGCTGTTTTTTGTGAACTCCAATTAAATGTGCAGCCTCTGTCTAAACCTTACCGAACCCTTGACTTCATGGGTGCATTATGCCAGAAAGTTCCACAGTCACTGTATTGCGGGAAGAACTGTGTGCCATTTTTGATTTTGCAAATTTTCTGTTTCAGTTGAATACTGCCTTGTTACTGGTAGGTGCACAGTCCTGTTCTAGCTTCTGAACAACGTTTCATTGTTTTATAATTTTAACACGTATTCTGTTCATCTTCTGAGATAAACTGTTCAAAACTTTTCAGCCATTATTCCTCTGAGAATTGCTCCTGCTTCTGTTGCAGCTCTTGAGCCTCGAATTCCAGAACATCCTTCTCCAGACTGAGGTGGCCCACAGCCATCATTGCAGAAAAGGCAGCGGCACAGGGCTATGCCTGATTTCTCCAGAATTATTTTTCATTCTCTTCCACATGTTTCCTAACATCTCAGTCATTTTTCTCTCATATTGCAGATTGAACAGAGCTGTTATCACACTATTTGGGGTCATGCCCAATTCCATTTTTTGAGATTATCAAAGAGTTAATTTAGAATCCCACAACATGTATTTATAAAGGATTTTTTTTTCAAGACAGTAATTTGTCATTAGTATTATGCCATTAGTCATAGTATTTGCCATTTTAGTGACTATTCACTTAGAGTGGAAGACTTCTTAACTTCTTCCACATCTTCTCTCAACTAACTGACTTAAATAACTCATTTGCCAATGCTGCTGCTGAATTGTTAGCCCCTGTCCAATTCATCTACTCTAGAGGCCTTAATATGAAAACTGTTTTTCATCTCTGCTCAATAAAGCTAATAATTTCTTTCTACTTTCTCTCGCTATCTCTTGGGTAGCTTTTGAGTCATGTTAATACTTGGTCTGATCCCAAGAATATTTAGTTGTGGGCTAACTTTAGACTTACAAATGTCTAAATAATTGACATAACTGCTTTTTTTTTTAATCTACTACATATTGATTTCTGCCAAATAAATGAATTCTTAGAAATTGAATACTAATAAATTGGTGATACATTTTCTTCTTTGTGTTCATACATAGTGATATACAGATTTTCTAGGTACTCAGAGTTTTTAATTGTGCTTACATACATGCATATTGTATATACAATCTTACTGTGTATTCTACTAAAGGATCAAGACCCTTATGCTTTCAGAGAATAATCTGAATAATATGGTGAATAAAGACATAAATCAACAGACCGTTTGCATGTTGGAAGATGCTGAGTGCTTTCTGTTCCTGATCAATGTGTCTAATATACCTTAAAAGGAAGAAGTTTTATATGTTGTATTGCTAACTTGGCTGAGTTGAAAATCTTAATCCTATGGGCCAATTTTAGAAGGTCAATTCTAAACAACTGTAAACTAACTTATTTTGAGTGCAGTGATTTTTACGGCATCTTCCTTGCTCTTTTTGAGCAAGCTGCTTCTGAATTCAGCTTGAGTTGCAGTTGATCTGAAGATTAGGACGTTGTAATTTGACATAAAAATTATTGTCTTTTGAAAAACGAGTGTAAAAAATTGTTTTTACTCTTAAAATGAAGGCACTGGTACTTCTTTACGTTCAAAAATCTGTAAAGGTCACAGATGTTAGCAACAACTTGCAGAAGTCTCAAAATGTACTGAGACTGACCTAACAGTTCTGAACATTCTGTTCTTGCTGGGCATTGTTTTGGGTTCTGTTGTGATCAGTGTGTAATCAACCTTCCCTACGGCAACTTATTATTGTAAAACCCATTTAAAATACTGTAAATAAGTGTATTTAAACACCAAGTGTGGCCAAGTAAAATGAAAGTCTGAGTTTAGAGGTGTATCACACAAAAATGTGATTTTTTTATATCAAACATGAGCTTGATTTGTAATGTAAAGCCCTAGTATCCCAGAACATTTGGAAAACCTGGATCCAGAGGCAGATCGTGTTCTCAGTTTTGCAGATGGGGCCCATTCCTAATTGAGTGAATGTTTTCTTCATATATGATCTACATTGGATCACATTAAATTTTTGCATTTAGATCTGAAAAATCTAAACAATTTAATGGCTGAATTTACAGATATTTTCCTGACTTTCATTTTACCAACTTAATTTAAAAATTATGCTTTGCTCCAGCTTAGCTTAACTTTTGGCCCATACTTGTTCAAAAGTTACAAATATTAGAATGCATTAGTTGAACTTAAGTGAGTTTAAAATGTTGTAAAACTGCAGAAAAGGCAAGATTTACATGGTGTTACATTTCATTGTCAGTATCTTGGTTTATATATCTCCAGGTAGAGATCCCCAAAAGCTCAGGATATTTCAAAATGTAAAATAACACAACTTATTTAGTAGTTAAAAAAAAAGCCCAACAAATCTAATCTAATGTTTTAGAATCACAGAAATGACAAACATGCAACTGTAAAATTATAAGAGCAAATGTGATGAGAAATACTCCAGTTCCTCCAAAAACAAGCTCTGAATATTTCCACTTCATTTGTTTTTCATGTTTCCATTCCTTTGATGTGAATTATGCTTTGATGCTTTTCACAATGTGAAGAGTTGTAATTAATTTTTCCTCACGCTGTAGCTTTTCTTCTTTACTCAGTAACACTCGATTTGGCCATGCCTTTCAAACACCTACATTTTGTTTGAAAATGCAACAATTATCTATCTCCATGTTTCAGTCTCTGATTCTGAATGTCTCATTCCACTGTAGTAGAAAAATGCTTTATTTCTAGAGGTCTTATTTTTGTCAGTTAAATTGAACATTCAGAAAAAAATGCTAAGGGCCAGAGTCTTTCTTCCTGCCAAGTGATATGGTAGGTGTAGAGAAAGGAAGCAGAGCAAAGCATGCACAGCCCACGCTGCTGTCCCGCTCTGCGTGCTGCCGTCACTGCTACACCTTCCCTGGCATTCCCTGTTGGACTAACCTGGAACCTGCAGCCTATTTTGTATCAGTGACAGGAGTCCCTCCAAAATCCGTGGGTTTGAATGGTCACAAAGAACACAGGATTCTTAATCTTTTTTATGCGTGCAATTATTACTATCTAGGGACACCTTTGAAATAAAACATACAAAGAATGGCTGGCTCAGCCCTGTGATTGCTGAGCACACTGAGATCAGCCTGCAGAAAGCACCAGCCCTGACAGCAACAGAAAGTCTGCAGTGAAACCAGCTGCACCGGCTGACAATCAACAGATGCAGATGTTTGAAATGAATCCCTGTGACTCCCTATGACAGATTTTATAGAATCCTTTGGGATCATTAGATGTCCCTAACTACAACTGCTGGAAAAGGAGAGGGTATTCTGGAGAAGCATCACATTGGCTTGTCCTGTTCTCAGCTTCAGCATCCATTGCTGGCCACTGCTGAAGAGAGGGTACTGTGGACCAACCCAGCATCGCCATTCTCATATCCTTGTGTTAATACCATACTCATTTTCCGTACAGAACTCCTTCAAATAATAAAATCTTTAATGCACTGTGACAGCCAAGTGAGTGCAGAACATCATCTGAAACTGTAAACTAAAAGTAAAAAGAGGCAAAATAATTTGTTTGGAAATCATAAAGCACACATATCCTGTACTTTTGACATTTCATCTATGAAAATGGAAGTTAACCAACAGTTAACTTCTCCATAAGTAGTTTTTCATCACATCATGATGAAATCAATTTTGAATTAACAGAGCTAAAAGTAAAAAGCAGAAAAGTTAGCTGTGCTATAGTCTTAGCTAGGTCACAAGATAAATTCCTTATTCCTTCAAGCCTCCAAATGCTGCAAGGTTCTTTTATAGACAAAGTAACTATGAACTCTAGACCAAAGACATTATAATCTAATTATGAGTCTAACAGTTTTGTGAACACTCAATTCTAACAAACAAAACCAAGTGTTTGCAATTAGTGTTCAGTCAAAGTCCTGAAAATGCCTGCATGTGTCCTGCTGTCATTGGCAGGGCTGGCACTCTCCCCTGCAGATCTCTTCCTCTCATTAAACAGAACCTCCAAGGATAGCACAGATTTTGTGAATGTCAGCATGATGCACTCACATGACTCCTATTTATCCAAAGATAACCTCTGAGAATTCCTTATTTCACATGAATAAAGCAAACACAATACATTCATTTTAATTTTCAGATATATTAATTACTCAACCAAAAGGCACCTATCCCATGCTTTAGCACTCTCCACTTATTAAAATTTTAGGAGGGAATATGATTCATATCATAGTGGACAAATACGGTCTATAATACCACCCTGCAGTTGCAACACTTCTGTTCTCCACATCTAAACAACAAAAGAATGGACGTGAGATTTTGTAACAGCTGACATCTAGTTTCAAGGAATAAATACTTAAAAAGCAGTTTTTGTAGTACCTTGCTCATAGTCCTTTACTAATTTCCCATAACACGGAGTTTACACTCTGCTCAGTTTGGCTAGTGCAGTGGCGCATTTTATTGATTTTTAACCCCTTCCTGCTTTTCTTTTCTCAGACCAGCTTCAATGCTGTATTTGAGAGGGGTCTGCGTGCCAGAATTCCTGGCCTGCCTGTCTGTTCAGTTGCATGGTAGAACAGCTGAACAGAGGGGAGCTCAGTGAGGTACCTGAGTACGTGCCTGTTCTCCCTTCACCTGCCCCAAAGGCAAGGACAACTAGAGCTAGAGTTGCAACACACCAGCCTTTGAATGGGAAGGAGGCATGCAGGTGGTGAGAGAGTTGCTGCCAGCTCTAGTTACTGCTTATGTAGATGGGGAGAGCTACTGGCTGGATGTTTACAGCAGCCTCAGGGCTGGTAAGGCAGATCTAGCTCCTAACCTGGGCAGAGTCACACAGAAGGTAAAGGCTCTGAGCCCTGCTGGGTCACTTAGCACAACTGCCTGACAAGGCATTAGGAGGAGGTACAAAGCTTGGTGAAGACTGCTGAAACTAGAGAGGGATGTGTCTGGCAGTAAGTTGCTACTTAAATTTCCACTATGGTATTCCAGAACAAACATGCAGTGCAAAACAAGAGTATTTTTAACAGTTTGGGGCCATGTGGTGTTCTGCTAACCAACAGCTCAGGAAAATGAACTGACTTTCCAGGCATGTTGCTCATTCAGGACATACGCATTCATTTTTTATCCCCAGAGCTGCCAAATCGAAGACTAAGAGACACCAGCCAGTTTAGAATTAACTCTAGGTTTGTTATATCATCCTCCAAGTACTTTGAAGTCCAAAAATGAAAGACATTATAAAAATAAAACGTATTATTTCTAGTAGTACTATGTAAGATTTGGAGGAATGCACTTTATTAAAAGGGCACATTTTCCACAGATGTATGACTGTGTGAATGTGCATGTGCAGTGCTTCCCGTGTACTTATTTGTGAAAGCAATATATGCACTACTGAATCTGTTTATAGTACATATTTTGCTCTAAAGAACTGGAACTATGTATATGTCAGAATCAGTAATTTTTTTCAGTTTTTAAATAATTGGCTTGGATTTTTTTCATTTCTTTTGTTTTTCCACATCAAAAATTATATATCAAAATCATGGAGTAACAGAATGATTCGAATTAGAAGGGACCTCAGGGAATCATCTAGTCCTACCTCCTGCTCAAAACAGGGTGGACACTGACATCAGACCAGATTGCTCAGGGCTTTATTCAGCTGAGTCTTGAAAACCTCCATGAACAGGTTTTCTGCAAGGCCTCTTGTCCCTCAAGAGAGTCAACAGCACCTCCCAGTTTGGATCATCAGCAAACTTGCTAATGGTGCATTCAATTCCTGCATCCAGATGATTGATAAAAATATTGAACAGAACTGGCCCTAGAACTGAGCCCTGAGGAACACCACTGGTGATGGGTCACCAGGTGTAGCCCCATTCACTANCTGAACACGCAGGGCAGGAGAGCAGGACTGCCTTAACACCACATTACAAGTGCACCCTGTATGACCTCTAGTCCTTCCAGAGTTAGGGCTGTTCACAATACATTTACCCACTCTGTGCAGATGTACACATTCCCACTGCTAGACTTTTAACTTTATATTTTGCCATATTAAAGCATTCTTTTTTTAAATAGGCCTGAGTTACAAAGCCATCTAGACAACCCCCTCCAATATCATTATGCCATCCGTACACTGTTGATGTAAATGTAGAACAGCTGCAGGCTTCCAATCTCTAGAAAAACCCACACATGTTCACTGGTCATTCTCCCAGGACAGCTACTTTTTGAGCAACGCCAGCCAATTTTTAATTCATTCTACATGTGCTGTATGTATATGGTAGAGTAGAACTTTTTAATCAGGACATGATGCAGTCTTGCAAAACTTTATTTGAAAATATATAAGGGCTGTATCATTAATCTAAACACAGATGTCCTAAACAACTTTTACTCCAGAACTTAATTCTATGATTAAATTCTAAATATTTGGACCTTTATTTTAAATCACTCATGATAATTTGCAAGACAACAATACTTACTTTGATCTAACATTTTAGAATACATCAGGAGTAAGTATCCCACAAAACATTCATTACAGTAGAAAACTTAGCAAAATACTTCTGATATTTCTGGGTTTCAAACAGGAATCAAGAAAAGAATTGTTAACAAATACTGTGAGAGCTGTAAATGCCTTACTTAAGGAAAACACATTGCAGTTCTCTGTATCCAAAGCACTATTGCCTGAAATTACACCCATCGATTTTTAGGCACTTAAGTAAGGCATTTAAATTAGAGCCTCATTCCTCTACTTCTGCTTTGTACCTCAGAGAGGGTGATTTATTCCTGTGATCTGAACAGCCTCTGGATGGACACTCTCCCTCCAGTGACTGCAGAAGGAGCCTAGACTCTCAAGGTTTTCCATCAGACACCTCTAAAGTGAGATGAATGAACTCACATCTATGAAAAGATAGAAATAAGATGAAGCTTAGTTAACAGCAATTCCATAGATATACCCTGCAAAGTCGAGGAAGGGAAACTTTGTTATCTTTCTCTCTCTCTCTACTCATCTCCTCCCCAGCAAACCATCTGTGAGAATCTCTCCTGTGAACACCTCTCCTGTGAGCCAAATGTAGGTGTTGAAAGCAGAGCATGTGCAGGGCTTTATTCTTGTACATAACAATAGTAAAGAAAATCCCATTGCTTCTAAAAGCGGATGTTACTGTGCTGTTAGCTGTATTGCTAGCTAGGGCTTTGACTCTTATTTTGAAATGAGTTCGTGTGGCAATTTCATGTTTTACCACCTCCCAGCTGTTCATCCATCAGAATTTACTGCAATAGAAGGAAATTTGTACTTGCATGGCAGTCAATAGGCTAGTGTGTGTTGGTTGAAGTGGCCAGTGACAGTGAGTTTAATGCCAGACTCTGAATTGTGATGATTGAAAACATAAAAGTGTACCTATGGGGTTAGTAACTCAACTGGGAGCAGTGCATTCTTAAGCCATAATATAAAGATTCTCCAAAGCCCCGCTGCGGTAGCTCTCACTCCAAAAATAAGGAAAGGCGGCACTGTGTGTATAGTCTTTTAAAGAGAGAGGTTTGGAAAAGGTCAAATGACTCCTGCCCTAGAGATGTCAATTTGCCTGCAGTGACTGTAAAAGAAACCAAGGGTCATTGCCCCAGGTGTAGATGCCCTCCAACTGCAGTTAGGTTGAATGGATCCCATCAACATGAAAATTTCACTATGTAGAACACATTTCAAAATCAGTTTAGGAAACTGATTACCAAGCGATATCATCAGGACTTGTTAATGAAAATCAGGCCAATGTCTTTTGTTTCCAAACTTTAGAAAGATTCATTGAAATGTCATGAAGAACAACCAGCTCACTTGGAAAAGTATTTTAGTTAAGGTACAAAGAGAATGTGTGCGTCAGGTTTCTTTAAAAAGACCTCTGAAGCTAGCAGGTGACTTTCTCTGTAAAGATTGTCCTCTTTGTGTCCTCTTTGGCTGCTCTTTAGTAAACCATGCAAATACTGAAAATCATTATGATCTTGAATAGTCCACACTTAGGGAACTGTCCCTCTGAAGTCTCTAGAACATTTTGCTATAGGTTATACATAAACATAAGTACATGAAAAGCCAAGAGTTTTAAGTATTTGTAGAATCACACCTAATTTTTATGTGCATTAAAATGCTCACCATCACTTCTTATTACAAAATGAGGTAGATGACAACACATAGGCCTTCTTCTTAGGGTTTTATTTTATTTGTTAGTCATTTACTACTGGACTATCTTTGTGTGCAAAGATAAGGTATAAAGATTCATTTTTTGTTATTCTTCATCCACCTACCTCATCCAACTAATTTATTTTACACTATGTTAACAGCATCATGGCATTACAGTGTAAAGTCAGACTGTCTGATACTGTGCTGCATTGTTGCTATTACAATACTTATGTTCTGCTTTAGATCACATGGCAACATTAGCTCCATTCAATCCCCTGGCAACTTTCCAGCGTTTCTGTAATAGATATTCTAGGACATTTTTAACATTACTTAATGCTATGTACAACAGGGTTGGTTTTAATTAACCTGCCTCCCGTAATTATTGAAAAGAAATTGAGGGAGAAATGGAAGAAAAAACTCCTGCTCTGTTCAGTGGAACAGGGTCAGAACATGGGCTGTCTTGTTTGCTCTTCCAGGGAAGAAGAGGACTTGAAAAGGTCCTCTCTTTGCTCTATCAGCTGACCTCAAGCTGACCTGAGAGCCACTTCAAATATTTCTGTAGGAGCTAGTCCAGAGATGGAACTAAAAGAATGAAAAACAATGGAGAAAAAACATTTAGGAAACCAAGAGAAAACTGATTAAAACAGAAGTTAAATGAATGTGTCCCAAGTCTAGTAATGAACAGAAGCTTCAGTTGTTGAAACTGATTATAAGAGACTGTGCTTTTAGTTAGGAATATCCCGGTTTTGCCTTGCTGTTAACAAGTACTGGTCTCTGTTGGTATCTGAGTCTACTTAATACGCCCCTCTCTCATTGAGTGTTCATTCTCTTCTCTGTTTATATTGCACACTTTTTCCTCCTGGCATAGGAAATGGCCTCATTACCATCAGACCTCTAATCAAATACAGATGCACAATGAGCTACAAGGCTCACATGTGAGTCTCATTTTTATGTTGTAATTTATATAATATTTGAGATCTCCGTAAAGTTTTGAATTTTATGTAAAGTTGCTTTTGAGTAGCAGAAACTTCACTAATTTAACAGGCCACATATGTTTAATAATGAATATTATGAAGAATGTGTCTTAAAGTGAAATCGTAACACTGTTTGCAGAAGGTTTTTTGTCTTCTTTTCTTGTTCAGCTAATAATTTTGGAGGCTTTTGCAGATGATTTGCAAATGTGACAATACTAAAGGCCAGGGTTGAAATCCTGAAGTCTTTGGACAAGCGATGCTTTTTTTTTTTTTTTAATTAAAATAAAATTTTCTCTATGGAAAACGAATCACTTATGTCCCCTTATTCTAGTCCAGAAAATCTAAACTACTTCAGAGTGAAAATTCCTATAGCTCCTTCCTCAATGGTCTTAGTACACTACAGGTGCTTTCACACCGGATTTGAACTGTTTAAATACTATTATTATTAACTGCATAAGTTGAATCCCATTTACCTAAGCAGCCTTTACTTTCAAAATGGTGTAGATATTAAATATAGGAGATATTTTACCATAGCCTTAATGTTGTATAGTCTATGTTAGAAAAACAACAACAACAACTATGCTTGATCAGGAAGTAAAAGTGGCTATATTAGATGTTTTGTGGCATTTATTAAATAAGGTATACCAAGATAGTAATCTATGTATTTAGCCAAGGAAACAGGAACAGAATGTACAGATCAGTTGTCACAGTGGTCTTGTTTGAAACATTATGTTTTCATTTCCTGGCTTTTGTGATTTGAACTCTGCAACCTATATCCTGAGTGAATGTAGGGTTTTTTATCAACTAAACTCCAGAAATGCTTCCACTCTACAAGTGTTTATCTCCTAGAACATTCCTGGAACACTTAAGCTGTTCATCACCACTTGTCAGTTCCCACATGCCATCAAGAGTCAAAGAGTCACTTCCATAGCTGACTGGCCTGAATATAATAGCAGTTCTACTAGTTGATGGATGACAGTGGTAAATGTGATAGATACGGATGCTTCGAAAATGAGAAGACAAAACAAAGCACATCTTTTGTTATTATACACCTTCTATTTTCAGATATCTATCTTGTTCAACTACCCATCTTTTTAAAGCCAAAAACAGCCGAAGAAACTGTGTTCTGAAACAAAGCATTCACTCCAGGTTATCCACCTTCCTTAGGTGTCCTGGAAAACAGAAATGAGAGGCTCAGCAAACAAATGTTTAGTTTTATGAACTGTGGAATTTTCCATCTTCTAAGAATCATAGAATCATAGGATGGTTTGGGTTGGAAGGGACCTTTAAAGGTCGTCTAGTCCAACCCCCCTGCCATAGGCAGGGACAGCTTGAATTAGAGCAGGTTGCTCAGAGCCTCGTCCAACCTGACCTTGAATGTTTCCAGGGATGGAGCATCTACCACCTCTCTGGGCAACCTGTGCCAGTGTTTCACCACCCTCATTGTGAAAAATTTCTTCCTTATATCTAGTCTGAATCCACCCTCTTTTAGTTTAAAACCATCACTCCTTGTCCTATCACTCAGGCCCTACTAAAAAGTCTGTCCCCATCTTTCTTATGAGCCCCCTTTAAGTACTGATAGGCTATGATAAGGTCTTCCTGGAGCCTTCTCTTCTCCAGGCTGAACAACCCCAAGTCTCACAGCTTGTCCCCGTAGGAGAGGTGTTCCATCCCCCTGATCATTTTTGTGGCCCTCCTCTGGTCCTGCTCCAACAGGTCCATGTCTTTCCTGTGCTGAGGACTCCAGAGCTGGACGCAGGACTCCAGGTGGGGTCTCACCAGAGCAGAGCAGAGGGGCAGAATCACCTCCCGCGACCTGTTGGCCACGCTGCTTTTGATGCAGCCCAGGATACAGTTGGCCTTCTGGGCTGCGAGCACATGTTGCCGGGTCATGTCCAGCTTTTCATCCACCAGCACCCCCAGGTGCTTCTCAGCAGAGCCGCTCTCAATTACTTCATTGCCCAGCCTGTATTGATACTGGGCGTTGCCCTGAAACAGGTGCAGGACCCTGCACCTGGCCTTGTTGAACCTCATGAGTTCAACATGAGGCCCACATGGGCCCACCTCTCGAGCTTGTCCAGGTCCCTCTGGATGGCATCCTGTCCCTCAGGTGTGTCAACTGCACCCCTCAGCTTGATGTCATCTGCAAACTTGCTGAGGGTGCACTCAATCCCACTGACTATGTCATTGATGACTGATTAAACAGCGGGGTCCCAATACAGACCCCTGAGGGACACCACTTGTCACCAATCTCCAACCAGACATTGAGCTGTTGACCACTACTCCCTGGATGCGACCATCCAGCCAATTCCTTATTCACCGAATAGTCCATCCATCAAATCCATCTCTCTCCAATTTAGAGAGAGAGATGTTGTGACAGAGTGTTTAAGGTGTGTATGAATCACATATTTCTCTGCAAATGGGAAGTTTCACAGATAATCCGTATCTTTACTGCTTCTGAAAATCAATTACAAATGTACTGTTTCATTTTTTAATGAAATGCAAAGCCTATCCTAAAGTTTACTGATTTAAAGAACACAGTCAGGTCATGCGTACTGCAGAGGTTTTAATACTGACAATGGATATTGCATGCATTGTATTCTGTAGCATAGTGCAAAACAACACAACTAACTCAGATGTAGGGAAGTATTACAGTTCCAGGAATACGTATTTCTGCATGGGCAAATATATTCTACTCCTCTACAGGTTAAAGCTTCCTCGGGTCTTTTTGTACACTTTACACAATTGGGAGATGCTTCCTTAAAGCTCAGTGAGTGGTTGTATTGCTACTTATCATAGAATGATAGAATCATTAAGGTTGGAAAAGACCTCTAAGATCATTAAGTCCAACCATCAACCCAACACCACCATGCCCACTAAACCATGTCCCTAGGCGCCTCATCTACACGTCTTTTGAGTACTTCCAGGGATGGTGACTATCAGAAGTGGTAGAGTCTGTTCCAAGCCTGTTCCAAGGCTTGACTACTCTTATATATATATATAAAACCTAACTCTAGAAAACGATTGTTTCCAGCTGATTGAAAGTATTAAATTCCCCAGGCTTATCCTGTGGACCAGATTTCTATATATGGAATTCATATTTCCATGTTTTTGGAGTCTGAACCCTTTAAAGTTCATTTGAAGCTGATACTCAAAGTAAAACTTGGGCTGTTTAAGCCTAAATCAAGTGAAATTCTAAAAAGAACCTGAACAAGTCCTGTGGAATGCAAGTGTCATATTTCACACATCTCTGATAAATATTGCTTCCTGTTTTGGGGTAATTTCAAAAGTGTGTTGTATGCTAAGGTAGTGTGTACAGTGAATGAATGCCAGGTCCCAGAAAAAGGAAACTGAGTTTCAGTTACCGCTGTACCACATTGGCAGGCACTAAACATGAGAAGGCTTCCTTCCTTTGCAGCCCCCATCATGCAAGTGCCAGGTGCTTTGCAGAACTGGCAAGTTTTAAGTCCAGCTCCTCTGCCTGTCTGTGAAGGGTTTCTTAATGTTCAGCACAAAGAAAAGAAAGAAGGTCGCTTCCCACATCCTACAGTGGCTGATGGACCTTGCCAACACAGAGACATGGCAAGGCTGCGTTTTGCTGCTCTGAACTTCCTCTTAATAAACTAACTTTTACCAGGCAGAGAAACTTCATCAAGCCCCACGAAAGCTACTGTGCTGATATAATCACCCCACCGATGAGTAATTGGTTTTGGTTTTGGTTTTAGTGTCAACATTTTTATATTGCTTTACCTTTGTTTGTACTAGTACATAGTTGACCAAGTAGCTAACTACTCACAGTTGCCAGTTCATAGTATTTTAGAGTAAACAAGGCCTCAAAGGAAGTAGTTCTGCATGAGTATATTTTTGTGTGATAGCTTGTCATACAGTATATTAAAATTGCTATAATTAACATTGCTACAGTGGAAACTATTAAACTATTATCAGGTGAGTTTTTGATCATTAGACAAACACGAACAGTAACTCAGTTACAAATGCTGTTTTTTTATTATCCCTTATTCCCAGAAAATCAGAGAGCCAAGCAGGCTAATACACAAAGTAAGGGCTGGAAACAAAAGCTACTGCTCAAGGTTAGAGTAAATACAAACTCTGAAAGCCTGAAGTGAGTCACTGGGACTGATGGCAAATGTGGAATTGAGAGATTGTTTGGGATTTTGTGTAAGAGATCAGCAAGTGAAAAGAAAATTGGGGAGAAAGGAAGAAACTTTTACGTTCTTTTGAGAGGAAATGAGACAGAACAACTTCAGCATGGAAAGGCAAGTAGTTTTGTCTCTCCTCATCACAGATGCTTTATCCATTTCCTCCTTGGTTAAATGGAGATAATAATAACAAGAATAGTGGATAATGACAGATTTCACTATAGTCCAGAAAAGTTTAATTCATTAATAGTGATCGCAGAACTCCACAGTATGGCTGGAGGTAAGTTGCCAGAGAAATGCAAATAATAAAAAACACAGTTACTGAGGATAAATAAAAAGACAGCATTGTAAAATATATAACTGTGTTTTTTTCCTCAGAAAATGTAATGACAGACATCTCCCTTTGTATTTGGCTTGTAAAACAGAACGTGTTTTCATACTGTCAAAGCACAAGTAATTACATGTCTTTGCTTCCCTGTAACCGGACTTCATTGGAAACAATGATGGAGATAATTTACTTGTGTAAAACTAGTGAGAAATGGGAACTGGCCAGTGTTATACCCTATTGTGAAACTACATTAAAGTAGTTCAACCAATCAATTGACTATTCAACCAAATGGGAAAATGTTCTGAGTCAAAAGAATAGCTACCTCTATGTATAATACAGAGCTGAGTGTTCCTGCACCAAGCCCAGCTCAGGTAACAGCTGCTTATCATGAAACTGCACAATAAAAAACTTTGAAACGTTCTTTACAGAATGGACAAACAGAACTCTCTGCCACAACGCATATTTTTAGCAATATAGTAACAAAAGTGTAAAAGGTACTAAATACAGGAATAACACATTATATAGACTGATAAATATGTAAGGGATAAATTCTTGAGACCCAAGGCATAAACCATGCATGCATTTACAAGAGGTGGGAAGAAATTCCCCGTTGGGGTATTATGGGATTGCACCTTCCTTTGAAGTTCACTCAAGCTACTTTCATGGTCAGAATGACAAATTGCTGATCTCATATGTGTCTAAAAATAACAGCCTTAAAACAATATCTGGTTTCTTTAAAGTCCTGCATTTAGACTTGTATGAAGCATTTTATGAAACATTGGACTTCTCTACGGGATGTTAAGAACTGTGACATGTTAGTCACAATGTCTTTCCTCATAAGGAAACGATTTCTGCTTCCTATCAAAACATGGATTCTTTGATACTGTGGTTTTGTTACTATTTATTTCCTGACTTTTACTAAAGACCTGAGCACACTTTCTGATAATAATTAGGTAAAAGGATAAAATAAAAGATAAACTGGGAAGAGGTGAGGGAGACAAAACTGATTAAACCATCTGCACAAACATTCCTCTTCAAAAGCGATTCACCCATAAGGGCAGGGGAAAAGCAAGAGGGTGCTGAAATAAAGGAAGGGTTTGGAGGAAGAAAGAAAAACAATTCAAGACATGACGAATGAAAACTAGAGGTTTACAAGCAAAGGAGCCAGATCAAGGGCAGGGATGGAAATCCAACTACTGGGGACCACTGCTTCAGTCTGCTTTCAATCCAATGGAGAATAATGTCACATAACGTAAAAGCCCTGAATCTGTACTCCATCAACTGGCAAGACTTCCACAGAAATAAATGGGACTTTAGGATTCCCAAAGGTTTGTCTGGCATAACCCTTTGAAAAGAGTATGTGCAGAACCCTAGTAAGAACACGGGCAGGTACTTTCTGTATCTTCGTGGTTCAAAGAAAGTGTACCCTTTTATTATGTCTCTTTAGGTGTGCATCCTACTCCTCTTTTGTGGCTAACAGCTCTTGTTCCTCACTGAGAGTAGAATATGAACTTGTTCTCGCCTGAGTCCTTCTCTGTCATTTTTCACCTCTCCTTCTCTGGGGCAGAAGTAGACCTGTACTCAGAACTCAAAGGCTTACTTCTTCAAAGGAAGTAAGCTTGACTAATCAATTTCACATCTGGACACAACATTACAAACCCAAATTAAATAAAGAGCTTGATCTAGGATTGTGCTCCTGCTATAAATATGTGCTGTCTGTTCACAGCTACATTATGGAAAAGTCACAATGGTTAGTCTGGGAGACTGTACAGAATGAATACCACACGTGCTATGCAGCACTAAGTTGTACAAGGGTGAACCTGTGAAAATATTTATCAGCAGAAGATTAAAGTAAGCAGTGTAATGAATTATGAGAAAAACAGGGGTTTGGTATCTCACAATCTGTTATAGTATTAATTAAGAGCTGGCAAACACCTGAAGGCAGTCAAAGGAAATGCTAACCAAAGGCAACGTAAGAAAAGTCACAGGTATTGAAGCAGAACTAGCTATGTGATGGAAAGTACAATGGCTTATAATACTTAGAGACATGGAATCATCCAAGCCACCTTCTTTAGGATATTAAAAGCCTTAATTATATTCACTTTCCAGTTAGCTGTTAAACACTTGTATTCTAAAAGTATCCATTCTACTATTCTTCATGCCACATCCATATGAATGTTTTCACAGCTATAGGAGAATCTCCTTTTTTTTTTTATCTGCTGACTACCTTTTCAATGTCATAATTTGTGCTTAGGATTTCTTAAATAGAAAAAACTAACTGTTGTTACTGTTTTATGAGTCTTCATTACTCTCTGAGTGTCACTGCAAGATTCATCTCTGCAAGGGTAATAGCCAACCACTGGCTTTGTGAACCTGTTGTGAGAGTGTCTACATGGAATGTCACAGTGTATTGCCAGTATATTCCAGTGAGATGGCAACAACAGCAAAGATCTATGGTATGGCTAAACTGCTTTTATTACACAAATGTGCTTGCTTAGAACTTGCTTGGGTATCTCTGGAGTGTGGTAGTTCATACAGATAAAACCTGTTTCTGTATTTCCTTTCCTATCAATGTTAATGATCCAAGACATTTCCATAACAAGAGAAGCATTTCCTTTCAAATGCATTCTCATTCAAAATTGCCTACTTCATCCATGCTGTAATCTCATCAACCGCTATCTTCTTTCCACTGAAAAGGAATTGCCTATAAATACAAATGATACAGTTTTTGTCCTTACACAAATACCTGGACAGTGAAGAGCACAAGAAAAAGCAAAAAGAATTGGCAATTTCCCAGACAAGCAATAAACTAGCATAGCCTGTATCTTTCTTCCAATTGGTGTGAGCCAGGGAAGTCGAACTAGTATTGCCAGCTTCCACTGTCTAAAAAAATGTGACTCTTCAAATATTCTGAGATTTTTAAAAGTATATTCCAGATCCTTTCTCTTTAACATTTGGGTTTTAGCTTTAAAGACATTTGCATGCCTCTGTAGATCAAAAGGGGAAGGAGAAAAGTAAATCTGGAAAGATGGTCTTCACTTATGGTGTTATGGAACTAACTGTATTGCAGCCTCCCAGAATTGCATGGAACATTTTCAGGAGAATATTCAGCACTGCACAACAGCAGAGTGCTGTTCACAGGAGACCAGAGATTCTGCCACACAGCCTAGCCGGAGCAGAATTTCAGCAGAAGAAACAAAAGGTTTAAACTCTATTGAATCTTTGGTTGAAAGTTTTGCCTGGCTTTGTTGTTTTCTGAATTAATTTATTTTAGTTCAAGTTAAGGAGCTTTGATAAGCAGAGGAAAAAATATTTATTCAGTTTTATTCTGTATATTATAATCTCTGTTGGTCTTGTTGCTGAAAGGCCAGGACATATTTATTTGAATTTTGTGTAGCATTGTGCATTTTGTTTTATTTATTTGTTGTGTTAAAAGATTTCAAACTGTTTTGACATGGATGTTTTTAAGGGTAGCCAGGAAAGCTCCTTGTTGTCTTCAAATAACTTCTTAGCTCCCTAGTAAAATATTGAAAGAATTAGATTCATAACTCTTGCAGTTTTAACAGGAAACTTACTGCTGGTGAGCAATAAATATTTTGTGTTTGTAAATTTGCCTGGATCCAGACTCTTATTATTTCTACTGTAACAAAGAGGCCTGCTGTTTCTACTTTCAAGATGTCCTCATGTTCCCTTTAGGAATCCTTAAGGGATTTTAGATGCTTTGAAATCCATTGGGTAATAAGCACTTAACTGGGTTAGGCTCCTTTGAAATCCTAGCCTTACACTCTGAAATGTTGACTAGAACTGCTCTTTGCAGAAATAATTATCTACTATATCTAGTGGTCAGTCTTGGTGTTTACAATGAGCTGATACACAAAAGCCTAAGGTAGACCTAAGATGAAAAGATACTTATTGGTAATTAAAACTGTAAGCTTTATGAGTTTTATTCTTCTCAGGAGTTCCCTAGTATTGAATTAACACATACTTATTTGATTTTGCAATAAGTTGGTTTATATTACTTGGCTTGTATTTCACTTTTAGGAATTGAAAATGAGACTATGCTTGTTGCAATACAGGATATACATGTATGAGACATCTTCCTCTAGAGTTTTTAAAGCAATCAATAGTCTGTACTTCTTAAACTTTACACAAAGCTGTTCATTTTCATGTAAACTTCATAAAACAAAAGCTCAAAAATATATCTTTTGAAGTCTTGGTCCTAAATCAAGATCTATTACCTAATCAAATGACATAAACTTCTGAATGTCCAGCAGATTTGTATTGGAAGTTTACCTCAGAAAAGACAAAAGATGAGTTAAAACTGGGTAGAGGCTTCAGAAATTTGCAAAGGATTTGTTTACCCAGACAACAGACTAACAGATCAGGTTGAACAAACAAGCCAATTAAAAGGCTTTAAAAATATCTCAGTGATTCAGACCTGAATGTGTTACATATTCTCTAAAAACTGAAAAAGCTGGTGAGATTCTTTTCTCATTATTTAAATAAATAAATAAACAAATAAATATTAAATACTTCTTTAAATACATGAAGAAATATGAACTATAAAAAGCTATACACACTCATAATAATGCAATGTCTGTATCCATACCATTTATAATTACATGTTATATGAATTCTTAATATACAGCAGTTATTTGTATTTGACAGACCAACCATATTTATACCAAAGTTATATTGAATGAATGAGTACTAATAGAAAAAACAGCTAAAAAGATGAATAACAGGATAAGTAAAAGAAGACAATGTAAAAGAAACAAAAGTAATAAAGGGATGAGGTAATGAGAAGCTGGCAGTCAGCAGGAGTGTAAATCCTCTTACATGTTTATTCAAACACATTTAGGTGAAAGTATCCTGTTTTCCAGGTTGCCTTGGAAACAGCCACGTCCTGTGTGACAGTGAAGCTAGAGGAGGGATAATAAACTCGGGCAGAAGATGCTCTATGATTACTCTTTCATTCTCCTGCTCATATTGCCTGCCAGGTCACTGCTCCTCTTTGGTACTCTCAGAAGTAACACTTCAGCCTTGCAACCAGTGGTTTCAGGATCTACATTTTCTATAGATGCCTCCACGGGTGCTTATAAGATTAACAAACCTCTACCTTTCCTCACGCACAGGCTCCTTTCTCTACCTATTGTCTTTTATTCATAAACAGTCGGCTAGACCATCTCTGAGTCTTCCCTTCACCCCATAGATGGACTCCATTACTTATGCTGTCTTCTTGGAGAGACTCTTGCCTGTGCCTCCAGTAGCCTGTATCTTCCCAAAGCACAGCACAAAAGAATTGAGAGTGACATAATGCAGAGAGATTTTGGTGGTCCTGTGAGGAACCTGGGAGCTGTGTCTCTCCTAAACAGTTGTAATGTGAAGGTTTGGGGATGACTGAAATGACTGATGGAAAACTCTGTAAACCCGATTTGACAGTCTTTTAATCTGTTGAACCATTATGGAGATGGACCATGAGTTCTGGGTAAGGGAGGAAGCCAAGCAAGAGTCCCTGGTCTAGTAGGCATTTTTTTTTTCTTTGCAATTTTTCTTGTAGAGACTTCTTATAGAGACTGATTGCACTGTTTTTCCCAAACTGGGCTGCTTTCAGTTTGCTCTGGAGGCCAACTTCAAGTGAGAGGATTGAAAATGCTCATCTTTGATACTTGTTTTACATGTTTTTGGGCTCTGTTCTGCTCTCATAGTAGCCACTGATGGGAGGAAAAAAAAGATCCTTTGTCCTTTATTCCCCTGACGTTGTGTCCTACCCTATCTGGGCTGCTATGACAGGCAAGATTGGGATGGGGGCAGAAGTAGAAGGCTGATTTCTTGGATGAGCCAACCCTTCTGCTTTTTGCTACATCAGTCTGGTAGTTGAATGGAGTGAGGTAGCATCCTTTATATGTGATGACAAGGTGGATAACTTTTCAAATGTACACATGAAGTGGGATCAAGATGAGTATTTAAGGGCCTTGATGAGATGGTGCAATAGCTTTTGGATGAAATATAGCACCCAAGGGCATTCAGGGCAGTGTGTTCTGTGGATGTGACTAGGGCAATTGCAAGAGCCTTAAACCTCTGGGACAGTCTTTGGAAGTGATATAATACATTAGTTTAGATGTAGCCAAAGATATCCCAATTATTTTTCAATAGACTAGAACAGCTTTGACCATTGTGGGTTGATTGCTTGCCTGTATTTCACTTTTAAATGACAATCAGAAACTGCAGAATCGTACTTTGAGTTGGTTATTTTGCTTGCAAGAATTTAGTTAACCTCTTGCACAAATGACATTTAGAGGCCGCTCAAAGAATC
>VZTQ01003802.1:0-30948 GCA_013400755.1 Pelecanoides urinatrix
GCGTGAGAGGTGTTTGGGATTAGCTTTAGAAGGATATTTACAGTTTTTGAAATGTTCATTAAATACAGTTTATCTGTTGTATTGGGGACATTGATCCCGAATGTGTAGTTCACTGATTGCTGGTTAATAAATCCATTAAGTGCTTAGATCCTGATTTTGTTTAAGCCAAGTGAACCAGTTTTTCACTAGGACAGAAAGGGAGAAGAATTTCCTTTTTTTCTTTTTCCCTTTCCTCCTCCCTTCTTTCTGCTTTTTTTAATAAAGTAGCAGAATTAGGACGTGCTGGTAACAAGGGATTATACTTACTTGAATATCTGCTTGAAAAAGTCAACAGTCCAACAAGATTATGCAACGCCTTTCTGATGAGCTTTTTGATACAGTAAATGAAGAATGCAACAGTAGTGGATTCTTGCAAATAGGAGAAAAAATGAAGGTGGAAAACTGCATCATGGAGAGTGTTTGTGCTTTTTAGCAAGGGAAAGATGGCTGATAAAAGCAAGAGTGGAATAACTTTTTTTTTTTTTTTTTTAATTTCAGATAAGAGAATAAAAGTGCTTATTTTATAAGTGCAACATATAGACAACAGAATAACATTTCAGTAAATTCTACAACTACCTTGTGAGAGTTCAGTCACTTTGTGAATCATTTGGCTCAAGAGCCTTAACTTCCTGTAATGAGTTTAATAGACTGAATTCATGTTATGACCAATGGTAGGTGACTGACAGATGTCTTTGTTGAGACACTGGACAGGAGGTTATTTAGTGTTCTGTTTTCTTTTTTCAGTCTGGATATTTTTAATTTGCCATTGGAGCCAAGGATGAAGATACTCTTCCTGACGATTGTGGCAATATATATTTATCTACTTTTTTTTTTTTTTTTAACATAATATTGAAAAGCTGCAGATTTCCCCATTAACTGTGACATGAAAGCAGTTTACAAAAGCTGACTCCTAGCTATTTCAGATATTTTTTTCTTTCAGATACTGAGATGTGAGACCTGCTCCTTGCCTCACACTACCCAGTTTCATAGCAATTTCAATGACAAGTTGTTATACAGGATAGCTTTCACTTTTTGGCAATTTTATTTGCCACCTTCATTTTTAGATTCAAGTTATATTTATTTCTGTGTTCACCTTTATTACAGTATCATATCTTCATAAAAAATTTAAGATATCTGGGTATAAATAAGTAAGTAATGAGGCAGCAGAACTACCTCATTGTTTATATTCATAAATAATACTTGGTTGCTAGAAAAGATGCTTAGCTTGTTTGAGATCTTAACTGATTTCTCTCTTCTGTTTTAGGAGAATTAAGTACCTTCTTCCCAAAGCTGGGAGTAGAATGGCTGTGGGATGGGAGTAGGAAACTCCATCTTTCACAAAATTGGTTAGACTCAGCAAGTGCAAGTGCCAGCCTCATTCTCTCTAGTATGGAAAAAGGGTGATATAGGAAGGGTTTCTTTCCAGTTCTCTATGCATTTTAGTCTTAAGCTGTTTCATGTAAGATGAATAAACCATCTTTAGAGCTCTGACTAGAATAAGTAAAATATCCAATAAGTACATAAGTGTCCTTGACTCACATAGACTTGATGTAAAAGTGATTTAGCACTGAAGTGCTCATCTGTGAAATCTGGATTTTTCCCAAAAATGTTTAAACTAGATAACTTATTATACAAAGCATTTGCTGTGTACAAATGGTATACATAACAGTATTGCAGATGCTGTGGGGAAACCTTTATTATTAATTCAAGAAGACCTTATGGATTTTATTTTGTTGTATTCATTGAATTCTTTCATTTTAAGAAATGCCTCTGTCCTTACAAAATGTATGATCATTTATGGGATTGTCTTACAATGTGTCTCTTTACACTCCTCCACTTTTTCCTAAGTAATATGTCAGCTTTTCTGCTTATATTTTATTTCATCTTCAATCTATTCTTTTATATTTGTATAATAATTTCATTGCTACTAGCAATGTTCTTTTTTTTACCACAGTCTTTTTATTATTTAAACACTAAAGAAGACAGGGTTTATATCTAAAATTTTTCAATTTTTACTTGCCTATTAAGTTAAAGGTTCATTACTTTCACTGAAGTGGGTTGGCATATACACACAGTATTCCCACTGCTTTGTTCACTCTAGTATGAGACAGGATTGAAAAAGAGAAATACTATGAAACAAATAGAGGCCGCAAAAAAAAGTCTATTGTGCCTATTACCCCTGAGAATGCCATTCCAAAGCTACATCAGTACAGTCGCTGTTTGTTCTTGGAATCCACCAGTGAGTGAATGGACATCTACACAGCCAGAATTCACTCCTGATTCAGAGTGAAAAAAAAATATTTATAAGTTACCCTTTGGATTACATAGCAGAAACACCTGCTTTGTTTCCTGAGTGGGGGATTACTGAGGGTGTCAGTAAATTATCAAATCTACTTAGCATTAGGTATTTTATCTTTACTGTCAGAGAGAATTACTTATTACAGTCAGTTTCAATGGCTAAAGGGATAATTTGGCCAGTGGATTTGTAGATAAACAAGTCCATCACCAAGAAGACTGTAAAACACTTTTTCTTTAATCAGCGCAAGACTGCTCCACATTGTATGGATATCTAGATAATGGGTACAACTTATTTCAGGAATAAGATTGTTCACACTAAAGAAAACTTTCTCAAAAAATTTCAATTTATGGATGGGACAAACTTTGGGAGACATCTAAATTAAGTGTTATAGGTAGTTTACATTCATAAGGAGATCTATTTGTACATCCCTTTAAAATTAAAAAATAAGCATTTTGGTTAAAAACCCAATATTCACAAAATTTATTTTGAACGATACCATTTTCATTCCCACAAGTTAGCCATAAACCAAACCTTTTTTTTTTGCAGTGGTTTCTCAACCACCAGTCAGTGGCTTGTTCCCTGGAAAACCTCAGGCATGCCCAATTTGAAAAGAACCGTTTCCTTTAATTTGATGAGTAGCACTGGCTGTGTTCCACAGAAAAAATATCTAAGTATGTGTTTAATTACAAATTTCAAAAAAACTTTAGTCTGAAAACACAAAGCTTAAAGCATTGCCACTTCAGAAAGAATATATAACATAATATTATAATATATTATAATAAATTTATATATACTAATCTAAAATACATAATATTAATTAATATTAATTAAACCATATCAAAATATCTATTAATATATTTACATATTATTATAATATGTATTTACTATACTATCATATATTATATGTTATAATATAAAAATAATAAACAAGAGGAGCTAGAACTTTGGCCCAGTCCCAGACCTATGACATCACTGGCATAAGCAAAACCTCGTGGGATGAGTCCTGTGACTGGTGTGCCATCAGGCTCTTCAGGAGGGATAGGGAGGGCAGATGAGGTGGGGGGGAGTGCTGTATGTAAGGGAGGGTTGGATTGTATGGCGCTAGTAGTTGGTGATGACACAATTGAGAGCCTCTGTGTAGGGATGAAGGGGAAAGCAAATAAAGCGGATGTTGTTGTGGGAGTCTACTATTGACCACCCAGCCAGGACAACACCGATGAATTATTCTACAAGGAGTTAAGGGATATCTCTAGATCAGCTGTACTTGTCCTCATGGGTGATTTTAACTTCCCAGATGTCAACAGGGAATATCGTACAGCAGACACAAACAGGTCCAGGAAATTCCTGAAGCACGTTGAAGATAACTTCTTTGTGCAGGTACTAAGGGAGCCAACTAGGAAGGGTTCCCTCCTAGATTTGTTTTTTGTAAACAGAGAGGGACTCATGGGCAAAGTGGTGATTGGTGACTGTCTTGGTCACAATGACCATGAAGTAGTTGAGTTTCAAATCATAGGTGAGAGGAAAAAAACAGCCCACAAAACTGGGACCCTCGATACAGGGAGAACAAACTTTGGGCTGCTGAAGGAGCTAGTTAGTAAGGTCCCCTGAGAATGTGCTTTTGAATGTATTGGGGTCCATGAATGCTGGTCACTTTTTAAGAGCCGTCTCTTAAAAGTACAGGAGCAGACAATTCCAAAGTGTTGGAAGTCAAGCAAGCGAGGCAGAAGGACAGCTTGGCTGAGCAGGGATCTTCTTCTAGAACTTAGGCAGAAAAGGAAAATGTATGGATATTGGAAGCAAGGACAGGCAACACACAAGGACTACAGAGATACTCTTTGCCACTGTAGGGAGAAAATTCGTGCAGCCAATGCTTGATTAAAGTTCAAGCTAGCCAGCACTGTGAAGGACAACAAAAAGAGCTTTTTAAAATATGTTAACAGCAAAAGGAGGATGAGACGTAACATTGGTGTGTTACTCGATGAGGTTGGTCACCTCACAGATAGGGACGTAGGCAGAGACATTTTGTACCTTCTTCACCTCAGTCTTTAACACTGATGATGTGTTTAATTTAACAATCCTGTATAATATTTCCTGAAAGGTGTTGGGAGAGGGGAAACAAGAGCAGTCTCCAACTAAAGAGGAAGGATTCCTGAGACATGGGACACACCTATTCTGAAATACAAGCTCTGCAGATGGAAAGCCTTGGCGGGCTGGCTTCTTCCCACTTGTTACAGAAATTCCCTGAGCAAAATGGAGAGCTCCCCTCTGGCAAAAGCAGTGTGCAGAGGATGCTGTCCGTCTGCTTGTCACCCCCCACTGCCTGCAGACAGCTCTGCCTGGGGTTTCCCCTGCAGCCCCAGTGCTCCACTGATCAGAGAGGCAGTGGCAGGGCATCCAGGCAGGCTGATGAGCACTGATGAACAGGGAGGTGGCAAGGGTTTTACAGATGTGTGCCTGCTCATAGAAATTGAAATACCCTCGAGTCCGTGAAATACTCATGTTAAATGTCTTGGCATTTCTCAACAGATGAAGGATTGAACCCCAAGGAGGGTTTCAGCCCAGGTCCTGATGGTCCTCCAAGTATCACAAACTTGAGAGTTCGTGAGCTCTGAGAGGCGTCCCACTCAGAGGGAGACTCTGGGTGCAGCCCGCTGCAGTCCAGAAGAGCTCAAAGGGTCTCGCTTGGGACCGCTGTTTATAGGTTTGCAAGATAATTGGCTTTAGTCATCAGTAAATTTCCATCCTGGCCACTATCTGGCATGATCAGGGATAGTAATTATGGTATTGTTCCATGTTAACAATGGTATCATTCCACTACAATCCAGGTGAAGAATGCTTCAAGGCTGTCAGGGATGATGAATTATCCCTGGTTCTTGTTCCCTACCTTGAATCAGGTAGCCGATGTCCTTGATATGATTAGTGCTGCTCCCCACCTTAGCCATCCAAGAGTGCCTGGTACAGTCAAGGGACACTCAACTGCCCAACTTGTTACACAATGGCTAAGGTCTAACAGGAGTTCCTGAGATCGTAGAGTAGCCCAGGGGAAGTGGGGGAAATTACACCACCACAAGAGGTGGAGTACCACAAGTGTGGGAACAGTGTTTTTCCTTTTGTGGACACTGAAATTGTAAAAGATCTCCTGTATCGGTTGAATGTTCACAAGTCCATGGGGCCTGATGGGGATTCATCCCAGAGTTCTGAAGAAGCTAACAGATGTTATGGCAGGACACCTTTCAATTATCAACCAAAGGTCTTGGAAGTCTGGGGATGTTCCTGCTGACTGAAAGCTAGACAAAGTTATTTAATTTTATAAGAAGGGCATAAGGGAAGACCCAGGAAGCTACAGACCTGTTAGTCTAACCTCAGTTCATGGAAAATTTTGGAGAAGATCCTACTGGGTACTACTGGAAGACATCGGCTTCATGACATCCTTCATTGGTATGGTCAGGTGAGGATTATTTGATGTTCGACATCCCATGCCTGCAGAGCCATCGGCTGAAGACTGCCAGGATGAGCTGGGGGCTGTGGGGCCAGTGCCTGGCGGGTTCCCTGGCAGGAATCCCACCCCCCACCCAGCCCCCCCAGCAGCCCTGCAGGTCCTGATGTGGAGGAGCAACCCAGCATGTAGAAGGCCACCCTCCACGGGCGTCCCAGCCGCCCCTCGTCTATGCCTGTCCCCACAGAGCAGGAACAGCCCCCGGAGGAGCCATGGGAGGTGGTGGCAGCAGGTCCCTCTGCCCAGGGCTGCAACGGCAACCCCTCCGCTCCCAGCCAGGGCATGGACTGCCCACCCCGGGGGCCATGGCCTTCAAAAGAGGAGAGCCCCCAGCTCCCAGGACTCTCCCCAGCCCTCCAAGAGGCTGCCCCGCTGGTGGCACTAGGTGCGCGCCCCAGGAGCTGGTGAAACAGGGGCTGAAGCAGACTAGGAGACCTTTGTTAGTTGCCTCAGTCTATTTATTAGAGAAAGAGAGAAAATAAAGGAGTAAAGACTACAGGAGAAGTCTCGGTGTTCTTAACGGTGCGGGTGGCGTTGCTATCCCCACCCAGGCTGCCTTTGGTGCTATGCCCAACTTCCCCCTCTGGTGTCTGCTGCAGCCTGGGGTTGGTGGGGCTGTCTGAAGGGAGCTGGGGTATGACCACGCAGCCCTTTGCTGTGGAGGGTGTGGGATGTTAATGCTGACAGCTCCTTCCAGGTAGTCCAGGTGCTATTTCTTTGTTTTCGCTCCTGAGAGCGAATTCTGCACAGCTCTAGGGCTGCATCCCAGCAGCTGGTCCTGGGGGAGGTGTTTGCAGCCAGGGGGTCTCCAGGGCCAGCCCACACCGCATCACTCATTACCCCAGGCCTGGCCACCTCCACGCTTTGCCCTCTGCCCCCACGTCTCGAGGCTCTGCTCCCCTGCCAGCCCACTCCGCTCTGTACGGCCTTGGTGTGCAACACCATGGTTTGGTGCTGCTCTCTGTGTAAAACCAGGGCTATGCCTGCTGCTGCTTTTGGCAGGTAATCCTAGCAAAACCCCTACTCCATGGCAGAGCAAGCCTGAGCAGCCCTAGCTGGGAGATCTTGCACACTCAGTGCAGAGCCAGTGCCCTGCTGCTAGCAGCGCTGGTGCCCTGTACAGCTCTGTGTCACAGGGAGCTGCATGCTGCATGGGATGTGCTGCAAACACTAGAAAAGAGCAAGCAACAAAAGTATTATTGACATTTCAAAGAGACATTTACACTGTGGGAGACTTCATCTTGTTGTTTTTAGTAATATGCATTACTGGAAAATCGACATTTTATGTGAAGAATTTTTTTCTGTGTCTAGGACAGTAAGCTCAGCTTAGGAAATCAGATGGCAGCGATGGCTTTCCAGTGCTACTTTGTGTAACCCAGCTCATCACTGCTGCTGCACCCACCTGCAAAGCAGGAATAAGCAAGCTGATTCATGGCATCAGCCACTATTAAGCAACCTACTTCTGTTGAAGATAACTGAGCTGCACTGCTTGGCTCTGGGTAAGAATGAGACCCATTACACCTCTTCCAGGGTTCACCTGGCATCAGTTGGTACATCAGTGATTGGCAGTGTCAGAGCTGCTTGGTGCCTCAGTTTCAAGAAGTTTCAAGTCTCACTTTCCAGCAGGCTGGGGCTGTTTGCAGTTCAGTAGGTTTCACAGCCTTTGCCATGGAGTGACAGAGGACCTTGAAATGACCAGAGCCTAGCTAGGTAACCTGCTCATCTAGGTATATCTTCAGTGGTCTCCAAAAGGGGAACTAAATTAACTGAGGCAAGCCTTCTGGATTAACAAAGGCTGATGGAAAGTAGAGGAAAAGCCCCTCTCCTCACGATATTGTTAAATGCTTAGATCTAGAGAATCATTTGCATGAGGTGTAGAGTGAACCAACATAAAACTAAGTTAGTCTTCAATCCTGATCAATAATATGGCTGGCCACTCATCAAAAACATGTGAACCAGCATGTGTGGAAATATTAATATTTATCTTTTGAAAACATGTAACCCATAGAGATTAGGTATCCAGTATGTTACACACAGAACAAGCCTGAACTACGTGACAAGCTGTTGTCCAAGTCATTGAGATGACATGTGAAATAACTTTAAGATCATTCACCTGGTGAGTGTAGTTGAAAGAATAATAGTTTGATCCTCGGCCACCTACATGAGCAAGATCACATGACTCCTTCAAACCACAGTGCTTTGTGTCCTGAAATCATAGTGTTTTCTTCTCTTCCATTAGTTGAAACAGAAAAAAATGTACATATGTATGTATGTATGTACTTGCACATCAATGCACATTATATGTTTATGGGGAGAGAGAGGGAGAGGGAGAGAGGGAGAAAGTATGAGTGAGCTGTCAGGTACCTATTTTACCCTTGAAGAACAGAGCAGAAAAGCAAAGGCAGACACTGTGCATCTCCTGCATGCATGTTTAGTGCCTGGTAAAATTATGGAGAAGGTTATTCTGGGAGTTACTGAAAAACACTTGAGACAATGCAGTCATTGGTCATAGCCAGCAGGGGTTCACGAAGGGAAAATCCTGCTTAACCAACTTAATTTCCTTTTATGACAAGGTCACCCATCTAGTTGACCAAGGCAAGCCATTAAATGTGTTTTTTTTTTTATTTTGNCCACTTCCCCTCCTCAGGAAGCTGTAGAGAGCAATGAGGTCATGCCTCCATCTCCTTTTCTCTAAACTAGACAAAAGGAGGAGCTGTGGACTCCCTTGAGGGTAGAGAGACCTTACAGAGAAACCTCTATAGACTGAAGAGCTGGGCAATCACTAACCATATGAAATTTAACAAGAGCAAGTGCCAGATTCTTCACCTGGGATTGGGAAATCCTGGTTATATGTCCAACTGGGGGACAAGAGTCTGGAGAGGAGCCCCGCAGAAAGAGATCTGGGCCTCTATAGACTGAAGAGCTGGGCAATCACTAACCATATGAAATTTAACAAGAGCAAGTGCCAGATTCTTCACCTGGGATTGGGAAATCCTGGTTATATGTCCACCTGGGGGACAAGAGTCTGGAGAGGAGCCCCGCAGAAAGCGATCTGGGGGTCTGGGTTGACGGCAAGTTCAATATGAGTCAACAGTGTGCTGTGGCAGCAAAAAGGGTTAACTGTGTCCTGGGATGCATCAAGCACAGCATAGCTAGCCGGTCGAGGGAGGTGATTGTCCCATTCTACCCTGCACTGGTGCAGCCCCACCTTGAGTACTCTGTGTAGTTTTGGGTACCTCAATATAAGGAGGACATCAAACTATTAGAATGTGTCCAGAGGAGGACAACCAAGATGGTGAAAGGTATCAAGGGCAAGACTTACAAGGAGTGGGTGAGATCACTTGGCTTGTTCAACTTGGAGAAGAGAAGGCTGAGGGGTGACCTCATGGCAGTCTACAAGTTCCTCAAGGAGGGACAACGGATGGGAAGGTGCTGATCTCCTCTCTCTGGGGACCAGCGATAGGACACGAGGAAATGGAATGAAGCTGCGTCAGGGGAAGTTCAGACTGGACATTAGGAAAAGGTTCTTCACTGAGAGTGGGGTCAGTCACTAGAACTCCCTAGGCTCCCTAGGGAAGTGGTCATGGCACCAAGCTTGTCAGAGTTCAAGGAGCGTCTGGACAATGCTCTTAGTCATATGTTTTACTTTCAGGTAGTCCTGTGAGGAGCAGGGAGTTGGACTCGATGATCCTTATGTATCCTTTCCAACTTGAGATATTCTATGATTCTATGATTCTATATAACAATAGTTGCTATGATAAAATATAACAGCTCTGATACATATAGCTGAAAGGGAATGTTTTACATTACATTAATCTAGTTCTGCTTATTGGGTTGACACCAGCAGATGTTTTGTCCAGTTTTGTTTTATATTTGTCAGGTAGTGACTGATGAAAAAGGACAAGTGCCTGCTTTCTTTTTCTCTGGGGTAGAACGTAACTAGAAGGTTTCAGATCAAAGGCTCCCTGTAATCTGGCTAAAAAGTTTTCTGTGACTGAACATCAGTTAGACGTCTTGCTGGAATTATTTGTAGTTACTTTTTACCATATTGAATAGTATGAACAATAGGGACAATAATACAAACTAAAAGTATATACAAAACAAAAGAAACTTTTGGCATAGCCAAACTGAAATGTGTGGTGTTACATCAGAGGTAAACCTGGCCCGGTTCCTTTAACAGTTATTTGCTTATCTTTTTACTGAGTGACCTGATGTACAAATGGTCCCAGTAGAAAACCTGTTGGACAGCAGCTGCATTCTCTCAGGCATTTGCAAGGGGAGATGAGTGGACTGTGTCCAAAATGATATTCTGCAGCTGCAACAAGATGAGGTTTGCTATTTAGCAGCATGACATTTTGAGTGTTCATTTTCATCCTTCCCTTTTGGTAGGTTACTCCTCCCATGAGATCACTAAGCTGACTCTCCAGCAATTCCTAAATGCTCAAGTATCTGTATAGCATTTCACTATTTGCTGTGAATGACAGTTATTAGTAATTCTAATAATTGAAAATGAAAAATCTGAGAGGATTATACTGTATTGAAATATCCAGCATGCAATTTTAATTTCAAATATGATTTGTTATAAGAGACAATATTTTATTTCAAATCATACTTTCTACAGTTTCACTGAGTGATTGTTTTATTTCTTTCAGATTATGAATTTATCATTAAGCATTCTTTCTGGGGAGAGTCAATCAGCATTGTGGCCAGACATTGCAACATTGTGGAAATAATCATATGCTAGTAAGGAAAAAGATGTTCAACTTTTATTGACTTTTCAGATATGATAGGTTGTTTCCATTGAAAACCATAGAGACCTGTAGTATTATATCCTTAAAGTGGAGTTTTCTCAGCTTATGCTGTTGTAATATTTGACTTGACTTAAAATTAGAAGTTATTTTTAAATATTTATGTAGTGAAAACACCTTGAATGTCATTAGCTCAGTTAGATAGTATTCTGTGGTTACAGCTACGTCAACAGGTAGAATTACTTTTCAGGTAATCCTTAATCTCACATACCATAATCATCTAATGTAAATGTTGGTGCTGTATCATTTTGCCTTTTTGTGTGACCTCAGAATCTTTGCTGAATACATACATGAGGTTGACCCATACCTCTTCATTTCTCAGCTCACCATCCTTTTAATTTGTGTTGTAACTCACCCGTGAAACTCAGGGCTTCATCAGAAGTCCATTATCAGCAACGCTACAATCTTATTTTCCTGCCTGCTAGACCTTCTTGATCCTTAGTTTATTTATATAGGTCCAAAATAGACATAGTTAGCTTTGCAACATATTTCATTTCAGGGAATTCAGAATACTATGAATAATGTCTATTTTATTAATAGTAATGTTGATCTTATTAATTATAGCAATGTTAATAATAATCCCTGTGCTCATAAACTGGGCACAATATGAAAAGATGTGATGTATGACATACTCGGAGATGGATGTTTTTATGCTGATGCTTATGTTTTCAGCAGCCCACTCATTATGATATTGGTGAGGGTTTTACCATGATCCTTTCAAGTAGGTTGTTCAAATTACTAACTCATCAAACACTTATTTAGAGAAAAATCAACTGTTTCAACAGGACAGATGTTAATAATCTGACAGATGATACATACCTGGAATTCTAGAGATGAACATGGAAATCTCTAATCTGGATCAGTTAGAACAGAATCACAACTGGATCATCCATACCCCAGGTGAGAGCCCTGGCTACAGAACTATTCTGGTCCTCAGTAGGTGATAATAGAAAAAAAAAATAGCAGCTTGAAAAGTTTCCATTTCCTCACAGGGAGGACTAAGATATTTTCTTAAGTCTTGAGTGCTTTTGCATGAATGGATAAACTGTTTCCCACTAAGATATACCTGCAAAAAATATTGGTACTCATCAGATGACAGCTTCATTGCAGAGGCCAGAATTTTGTAAAAATCAGGGAGTAGGAAGAAAAGAGCTCACCTCTCCCTGTTATTTTTTCTCACAACTATACTCTGCAAATGTCATAAAAGCTCCTGTGCAATTTTGTGTATATAGAATGGATTCTATGAGTGTCAGCAGGTGTGTGTAGAGAACTATTTACCAGAAACCAACAGGTCAACAAGAGGAAATGCACCTGCTGAGAAGCTGGTATGTGAAAGTTGCCCAAGGACTGATGATCTCTGGGGATAAGTAGACCTGTTGATTCTTCAAGAACTTATAAACTCAGGACAGATAGAGTCTGCCATATCTGCACAAGACCACTAGCATAAATAAATATCAGCAATGGATTGTGTAACATTGATCATATCCAGAGGTGTCTGATGTATGGAAAAAGATGACAGAGGTGTCTGATGTATGGAAAAAGATGACAAGTTTATATATGACCCTGAAGAAACAAAGGGTCCTCTGAAGGACCTTGTGAACACCAACCTAGAAGCCACTGGTGTGTCAGTACAATCCTCCACTTCTGAGTTGGAGCCGGCCTCCCATTTGTTGTTCCAGCTGCGTAACTATGAATGAATGTATAAATAAACCATGTAAGTGAATCAGTGAATATGCTGTGCAGTTTTTTGTTACTGGTAATAGTGTTTTGATACTGTTAATCACATTGTCATAAAAATTGAAATTGTTTAGATATATTGAGTGAGTGGGAAGGCAACATATCACAACCAATCTGTGACTAACACACGATAGATACTTAGGACAAAGGTTCCTTAGCTAACCATCAATATGTTCACCACCTTCAGTAAAGTAGCTAAAGGGTCTTTGCAGGCTTGTCAGTTATCAATCATGTCAGACAGGTCAGCCTCCATTGCTCCTTTGAATGGGCTGATATTTGGTGCTGCTGAGCTGCTGTCTTCTGACTCACCGTTTTTCCTTAGGATTTTATATAATTTCATGTCAGTGTTTTTCCTTCTCTATCCTTGAACTGCTAATTATCCCTGTATCAGCAATCTTAGCTCTGTCATCTTGCACAGCTCTATTCTATGTGCTTTCTCACAGTCCTTTTTTACAACTTGGCAATTTTCATGGAAGTTTGAATCAAAGTTATGCAGCTAGACCATATCAAAATTATATCAAAATATCAAAAAACTTGAATCGCATACAGCTGAATACCTAGGAGAAGAGTTACAGGTGTCATTAGATGATACAGATAGAGACAGAAGCGTGAACAAGAAAGGAGAATAGTATTTTCTTTCTTGCTGAATTAAATAGTCTTGAAGGTTCTGATGGGCCTGACTTCATCATTGTCATGGACACGTTTGTACAAGTACATTGTGGCCAAACGTGGAGCAAACTGTGTGTTTCACATATGATTAAATCTGGATTTACTTCATATTTGATAGATAGCTGGCTATCTTCTACTAGAACATAAGCCAGCCTTCCTGTCTGTGAAAAATGGTGCATCTAAGGCCTGTTTAAGGCACGTAGAACAGCTGTACTGGTACAGACCACAGCTTGTCTCCAATGACATTTAAAAGTAGCTGCCTAGGAAGAAGCATAACTGTAGAAATGTATGTAATGGCATTTTGCTCTAATACTTTCAAATATTTTAGAATCATAGAATCATTTAGGTTGGAAAAGACCTTTAAGATCATCGAGTCCAACCATTAACCTAACACTGCCAAGTCCACCAGGTCTGGAATCTTCTGAGCCAGTGTAGTTCCTATAAGGACCTATAAATTTACTAAGTATTTGTGGCTTTGTCTTCTAAAACTGTGTTCAATTTCTCTCTGAGTCTATATAATTTTTTTAGCATCTAAGGCATCCTGTGGTAAGGTGTTCTGCAGTTTGACTGTATTTTAAGTAAGTAAATGAAAGTCATTCCATTAAGTGTTGTCACCTTTTTTGTTCTTTTTCTGAATCTTTTTAATTTTACAATATCTTTTTTTGAGGTGAAGCAATTTGAACTACACCTTGTGTGTGAGAAGATGATACAACAGATTTAAATTTGTGGTAATAGGTAAATGCTCCTGCTTATGCACCTGAGAGGCCTTTTTGAATCTTTAACTCTTGACCTGGAAGACGGAGCATTGGAATAAGATAATAGCTAGGCCTGTGTAGAAAAGAATGATCATAATCAAACCCACCGGATGATCATGACTGACCTTGATCATCCAGAACTAATTCACAATGGCTTAAGGTAATACTTTCCTACGTTTCATCTTGAACTCACAAAAAAATGCTGATCTCTGTTTATCCAGTGCAAGGGATGCTCTCTCTTAAAACAAGAAAGTTATTCCTTTACAGCTGCTGTATTTGCCATTCTTAATACCATTCTTAATCATAAGATAGGACCCAAATCTTGTTCAGCTCAAACTGCAGATCAACTGCAGATCAAATTATAATCTTCCTTTAGAAGTTTAAGTCAGAATTTAAAGGTATCTTTTTCAAAATAAGACTATCTTTTTATATAAAAAGGGAAAAGTTTGTCTAGAGATCTCTTTTGTTATTCTAATGTCTTCCTTATTGTTTTCATGCTCCCAAGCTTCTGGATACACCAATTAGAAATATGAGAAAAATAATTTAAAACTAAAAATTAATTTAGTCACATCCCAGTAAGAAGAAGGTAGATGTTAATAAAAGAAATTTTAATGACAACAGATCCTCTACAGGAATTGAACCCATACCCTTTCATAACACCGTCAGTTACCCTATTCACAAGGCTACATTAAGCTAGTAGCACAACAGAATCAGGTGTTGTATTACCCAACAGAGGATGCTCTTTGATCTTATGAATGTAATAAAAAATATATTAAGAGGAGCAAAGTAATTAAAATTTTACATGACTATGGAATGTAGATGAAGGCTATTCCCTAGATCATTCCAAGAACCATGTGCATGTAATTTAATGACATTCAGAGGAAATACAGTATTTGTCTGGTCCTCAGTGACAAAAACACTTGAAAAGAAAGAAGACTTGTGTTTTCTGGCTTCAGCTCTTTCAATTCTGTTTAGGATAATGATTTCTGGTATATGATATTAGCAGAGAAGATCTTCCAAAAATACTAATAACATTCCAATACTTGAATTATTAATTGCTGCAACATACAGTTCCAACTTCTGAGAACATTATCTAGCTGAGAAAAGAGTATCTAAATGTCAAAACAAGTCTCTTCCATTAGTAATACCTTTTTTTTTTTGCATATCCTACAGGGTTTATTCCCAATGTCAGAGCTCTTTTTACATTGTAAAAAAAATTACCTTAATGCTCAATTCAAATTACTTCAGGTGAATGATTTCTACAGTGAACAGCCTTTATTTCAGAGCTTGAACTACAATGTTAGTACATGTAGAGAATGAAGTGACAGGTCCAGAGATGAGCACCTGTACTTATAAACATCCAGTAGACACCCAGGTGTAAGACTGAGTGACAACATCAAAGTTTAGTATTTACTCAGCCAATAGTTTCTACGATGTGAATAAAATGTATCATTTAAATTTAAGCATTTAACCAAGATACATTATGACACTTTTTATTCTGGGCTTTGTGTATAATCTGTGAAGAAAAACAGAGGCTTCCTAAGGCTGATGCAGAGTTTACTCTTCTCCTACAATTCTAGAGGATCTGTAGGAAGATTAGGCTTATAATTTATATGCTTGTTACATGCCTATAGTTAAGTGAGATTAATTCCTCTGTCCCACCCTCCCCAGGAATAACAGCAGGGCCTAGACAACAGGAGGAAAAATAAACTCTTGGGACACATAACCCCCAAAATCCCAGGAATCTAAAATAAAGACAAAGACATCACATCAGCAAAGTTTAGTCAGTAATCTTGATTTAAGAAACTTTTATAATCAAAATTTTCCCAGAACTTAGACTGTATCCAAAAGTGTTAACCACCATCAGTCATTTATTAGTAAAATTGCAATTAGTGTCATATCCTATTACTTCTTCAATTACACTTTTTTTCCCCAAGTTTTTTGCATTAATTTTGGAAAACCTGGCATTAAAGTCCTTGTTATATTTTGTAATATCTACATATCAATCCTCTATGTGAATATGAAAGATTCATGTTGATAATTTTTTACCATAGTCACAAAATGCCTATGACTGTAAGCAATCACTTTCCTGCAGATCTTCGGATCATAGCTGATGAGAAAACTGTGTTTCCATTCACCTCTAGGTACATTGTCCTATTCTATTTAAGCTAAAGAAATGTGTAAATTTGTCTTAGAACAGAAGTATGTTTTCATTTTACCTGTTTCTTTTGTGAAAAGAGTCTATCTGTCACAAGTAGCACAGAAGACTCTCTCACGGATGGAATTCAACTGACCATGCTTTAGATGCCTGAGGGTTAATCATGTGAGTGACTGAGACTCCCTTTACAGTCAAAGAAATAAACATTTCCTGGGGGTGATTCTCTTGGCATACGTTAGACAAGTCATGAGAAGACATGAATTGTCCCTGAAAGGTATGCAGCGTTAGAAGAGAGCTTAAGCTGCATGTTTCCTTTGGACTGGTCTTTCCTGTGTCTTCCTGTTTCTTATGGTCTTTTATCCATGGCAGCAGGCTTTCCATTATCCATTTAACGTGGAATTCTTTGACAAACAGCCACACAGGAATCAGTCCAAGAGAAAATGATTAATAATCCACTTCTGTTCATTGGAATAGTCAGGAGAATTTGTGTCAATAATCAGTCCAGCAGAGGACATGCAATTTTAGTATCTGAAAGGGGGAGAAAAAGAACTACTACTAGTAGTAAGACATAAAAATTATCGAGTTAGGAATTTGTTTACTTTTGTTGTAAATGTTTTCTTAAGTTTTTCTGGAAATAAACCAGTGATATTTTCCACTAAAGTACTGGGTTTTAAATGGATGAAACACATGACTACAACTTGTCAAAACTAACAAGACTGCAACTTTTCAAAATTTGTCCAAACTAATAAATAATATTTTATAATATTTTTTTAAACTGTTTATAAAATTGCAGTTTTAATACAACCAAATGATAAAGCAAGCCTACCCCCAAAACATGGTGAACTAAAGTGGCTTTNAAAATATAAAATTATATTCTACCACAGATTAATTTTTGTCTGTATCTCACCACCTACAGGGCAAGATAAACTTATGTGGAAGTAGCTCTTTTTTAGCATGCTTAGATTTTCCCAGCAGTGTACTTTTATGAGAAATCATTTCTAAATATACTGAAACCAATGTGCAGTTTATGAGCAACTGATTCTTTATTCAAAAATGTTAACAAATTTGTCACTGTGCTGGTGGCTTTCTTTAAAAAAAAAAAAGAAGAAACACATCTACATTACCTGAAAATTGATTTTTTTTTTCCTTATGTCAAGAAATGAGGATTCACTGATGCTGCATTTTTTTATTTTTAGGCAGACGTACTTAAAGCAGGTTTTAGAAAGAGGGTACGGAGGAGAAGGACATGAGACAACAGGTTTATTTTTCTTATTTGATAGTTGTTTATCATGTTGCAGACGCATGTAGTTTTAAAATATTTAAATTCATAGGTTATTTATCTTGAAAAATAATTTTGGAACTATATGAGTTTTGAACTTCTAATGAAAGAATAAATTTTTTCTTCAGCATATATCTTTTTTCTTTTGGTGTGAACTATGAGAATAATCACATGTCTTTACGTAATGACATGTAAATGTCTTTATTCCACTATGGTTAGATGATATAGTTTAGATAAATAAAGAAAATGAAATAAACAGAGCCATGTACAAAGTATTATAATTAAGAATCACATTTACCTGCAATAGCAATTGTTATACATTTAATTTGCTATGTTTGGAATGCATTGCACTGATACATTTAAATTTTGTTTGTGATATCATAATTGTGTTCACCAACTACTTGNTCAAAATTTGTCCAAACTAATAAATTATATTTTATAATATTTTTTTAAACTGTTTATAAAATTGCAGTTTTAATACAACCAAATGATAAAGCAAGCCTACCCCCAAAACATGGTGAACTAAAGTGGCTTTGTCTGATGTTTTTCAAATGATTCAATAGCTTTTTGGGAGAGTTTGTATGTGATATATTTCTAGACACTCCTGTTCTTTGGCTTGCTTCATTGTGCTTGAATTATCAATATTTAGAAAAAGAGAAACAGGAAAAGCAACGATTTATTAACATGGACATACTTCTGTTACAGCACAGATACATCTATTGATGAAGAGCATTTCATCCTTGTATTAGCTTACACAATATGCACATTGCATTGACACACAGGTATTTATGACCACACAGATCTATAGCTTCCTTTCAGACCTGGCAGAGAGCAGACCTGCACTATTAACAGTGTTAACAGTTCCATTCATTCCCTGGAGTGAAGACTATTGGACATTCATTTTACTTCTCCTGCATTGTCTCCAGGCCCATGCCCAATGTATCCATAAGACCATCCAGGATGAATAGTGTAGTAGTATCTTGGTAACTCCATCTCATCCCATGTACCATTGCTGTTGCATTCAACTAACAATAAAATACAGCAAACATAGTACAGGATGCAAAGTCAAAAATTTCTTCAAGAAAAGTTATAAATANATCTACATTACCTGAAAATTGATTTTTTTTTTCCTTATGTCAAGAAATGAGGATTCACTGATGCTGCATTTTTTTATTTTTAGGCAGACGTACTTAAAGCAGGTTTTAGAAAGAGGGTACGGAGGAGAAGGACATGAGACAACAGGTTTATTTTTCTTATTTGATAGTTGTTTATCATGTTGCAGACGCATGTAGTTTTAAAATATTTAAATTCATAGGTTATTTATCTTGAAAAATAATTTTGGAACTATATGAGTTTTGAACTTCTAATGAAAGAATAAATTTTTTCTTCAGCATATATCTTTTTTCTTTTGGTGTGAACTATGAGAATAATCACATGTCTTTACGTAATGACATGTAAATGTCTTTATTCCACTATGGTTAGATGATATAGTTTAGATAAATAAAGAAAATGAAATAAACAGAGCCATGTACAAAGTATTATAATTAAGAATCACATTTACCTGCAATAGCAATTGTTATACATTTAATTTGCTATGTTTGGAATGCATTGCACTGATACATTTAAATTTTGTTTGTGATATCATAATTGTGTTCACCAACTACTTGACAGCATTTTCATATTTTTTAAATCATCAATGATTTTAACTCAACAAATGGCTAGAAGCTCTAGCACTGGACAAATGAAAGAGAAAATAAGAGTATTTTGCAACTCACATGTTACTCTGGGGTGTGAGATCTGTTGTCTGCCATATGGGAAGCAAAGGGCATATCCCCTGCTTCTCTTGTAGCTCATTCCCTACTGCTTCTGTTTTAGTTCCCCACTTTTGGGGGATCAAATGTCCTGTTGCTATTTTGTCTTTTTAATATTCCACAGCACCATACTTGCTGTCCTACGTAAACCTAATAGCTCAAACTTCAGAGGATTTGTCTTTCTGCGCAGTGTGTAGGGGGTATTATCTCTCATTGACACAGCATGTGCTTCTTGCACATCATTGCTACCATATAAATGTAAAGAGTACAGTTTAGATCTTGTATTTTGTGGGTCCGATTTACAGAAAAGCAACTAAATAACTGCAATGATAAATCTGTCTAATACAAAAACATGTTTGAAATCACAGTATGTGGTTTGTTACAGAGTAAACTACCAAAAAGAGCTTTCTAAATGTCAGCTTTTGTTGAAATACAGTGAAGAAATCCTTTGGGAACCACAAATAGTGGTGTATTTTTTTAAAATATGCAGGAATGTACTTATAAATAATTTTTAAATTGTGACCACTGTCAAACTGGTAGCATGTTTGCAGCTCCCTTGAGAATTGTATTTTGGACAGTTGATGCTCTCTAACTGTATCAGAGATTTAGTTGAAATTTCTTTCTGTATGGAAGACTCATTGTTACTTCCAAGATTTTGTTTGTTTGTTTGTTTTGCAGGTTTGTTTCTGGTGTGGGTGTTTTTTTAGTGTAAAGAACAATTTAAAGATTTTTTTTTTTTAAGATTAAAGAAAATGTTTCATTTGGATAAAACTAATTAATCATCATTCACAGAAAGTCTTTGACCTCCCAGGCCAGTTTCATTAGAGACAGTCTGCTTTTCATCCTACACCATCAGAAGTGATGACATAAGCCTCCAACAGGAGGATGTGTAGGTCCCCCTTTATCAGGGCTGAGATTGGGCATTGCAGCAGGGTCAGCTTGCACTCTGTTCAACACACAGCCCCTAGCTACATGACGGCATTCACTTCTGAATCTGTTTCTGACCCTGTGACATTTTTCAGCTGAGAGAATTCCTCCTTTCACCCTCTCAGAAGTTTGGCCGACATAGTATGCATACAAGTATACGGGGTACATAAAGTAATTAAATGCAAGATTAAATAGGCTTTCTGGAACATCAACCCACCTGGCCTCAAGGATTGTTGTTGGGAACAATTCATTGAGGAATTGAATTCAGTGAGGAGCATGATCCAAGAGGAACAGTTTTTAAGAGCTCAGCAGCCTTGTAACATGGGGTGCCCCAAACCAGCCTTTTGCCTTTGTTTAATTACTTTCTATTCACATTTAAGCTTTAATTATTCATCCCATTAACTCTTACTACAGAATGTTTTCTACGTTTTATACCTGCACCTTTATGGATCCATATAATTAACTTTTACATGTTTATATGTATATACAAATGCATAGTTATATATAAATATATATATATAACTATGTTCAATTATTAAAGTTTTTGTACATATTTGTGCACTCCTTTATAGGTATATTTGTGTATATATATAATTCTATATATTTTCAGATATGAGCACTTCCTGGTCTGAAGGAAAAAAAGCAGTCAATCAGAGGCTGCTCAGAGACCAAATGGGTATGACAGTTTCAAAAAATGGAAACTTGCTAATCACAGAGACATATGAAAACATCTAGGGTATGACATTGCCAAAAATGACAGCTGCTGTGTGTGCATTCATTTTCTGCCATACTTCTTGGTAAAGCGGAAATGGTGGTTGGTCACAGTCATACTGTGAAAACACAGGGTAGTATGAAAACATGTGGGATCATGACATTGTCAAAAATCATGGCTTCCTGCCAAATTCTAAGCAACACTTAAACAAACCGGACAGGCACAAGTCTATGAAACCCAATGGGATACACCCATGATTGCTGAGGGAGCTGGCATTGTAAGGCCACTCTCTATTTTTTAAAGGTCATGGCAAGTGGAGGAGGTTCTTGAGGCTTGGAGGAAAGTAATGATCACTGTCATCTTCAAGAAGGGCAAGAAAGAGGATCTCGTGATCCTCTAGTGATCTGCTGAGCTTCACCTCAATCCCCAGGAAGGTGGTGGAGCAAATAATCCCGGAAACCTTTTCCAAGCATATGAAGGAGAAGGTGGCTCTTGGGAGTAGTCAGCATGGATTTATGAACGGGAAATCATGCCTAATCAACCTGTTAATCACCTTCTATGATGAAATGGCTAGCAGGGTGGATAAGGGGAGAGTGGTAGATGTTGTATAACTTGACTTTAGCACGGCTTTCCACAATGTCATAACATTTCATTGACAAACTGATTAATTACATACTAGTTAATTGGACAGTGAAATGAATTGAAAGCTCGGTGAACTGTAAGGATCAAAGGGTTATAATTAGTGGCACAAAACTCAGCTGGAGGGAAGTCACTAATGGTGTGCCCCAGGAGTCAAGACTGGGACCAATATTTTTTAACTTCATTAATAATCTGGATGACGGGATGTACTGCACCTACAACAGGTTTCCAGAAGATAAAAAACTGGGAGTGTTGGTTAGATCAGATAGTTGTGCTGCCATTCAGAGGGACCTCAACAGGCAGAGAGGAACCTCATGAACTTCAGCAAAAGGAAGTGTCAATATTACCCCAGGCACCAGTACCTGCTGAGGGCTGACCAGCTGGAAAGCAGCTTTGCAGAAAAAGACCTGGAGATCCTGGTAGACACCAAGCTCACTGTCCAGCCTTGTGGCAAAGGAGGCTGTCCTGTTTTCAGCTGGGGTAGAGATAATTTTCTTCCTAGTAGCTGGTATAGTGCTGTGTTTTGGATTTAGTATGAGAATAATATTGATAACACACTATTTTAGTTGTTGCTAAGCAGTGCTTACATTAGTCAAGGACTTTTCAGCTTCTCATGCCCTGCCAGCGAGAAGTTGGGAGGCAGCACAGCCAGGACAGCTGACCCAAACTGGCCAAAGGGATATTCCATACCATATGATGTCATGCTCAGTATATAAACCAGGGAAGTTGGCCAGTGGGGGGGCGATGGCTGCTCAGGAACTGGCTGCGCATCAATCAGCAGGTAGTGAGCAATTGCATTTTGCATCACTTATTTTGTATAACTTTTTTTTATTATTATTGTTATTATTTTCCGTTCCTTTTCTGTCCTATTAAACTGTCTTTATCTCAACCCACAAATTTTACTTTTATTTTCAATTCTTTCCCCCGTCCCACTGCATGAGCAAACGTCTGTGCAATGTTTAGCTGCCTGCTGGGTTAAACCACAACAGAGGCCTGCATGAGGAGGAGTATTGCCAGCAGGCTGAGGGAGGTGATCCTTCCTCTATGTTCAGGATTTGTGAAATACATCTGGAGTACTGTGCCCAGTCCTGGTCTTGCCAGTACAAGGCAGCCATGGACATACTGGAGAGAGTCCAATGAAGGGCCACAAAGATGATAATCTTTGATGATTATTATCAAAAGACTGGAGCACCTATAGTATGAGGAGAGGCTGAGACAGCTGGATCTGTTTAGCCTGGAAGCAAGAACACTCAGGAGGGATCTTACTTATGTGTATAAATACCTGATGGGTGAGGAATAAAAAAGAAGGAGCTGGACTCTTCTCAGTGATATCCAACGATAATACAAGAACCAAGAAATTGAAACAAGAAATTCCACTTCAATACATGAAAAAAACTTTTTTTACTCCAGGAATGATCAAATATTGGAGCAAGTTTTCCAGAGAGGTTGTGGAGTCTCCATCCTTGGAGGGTATTCAAAACCCAGCTAGATATGTTCCTGATTAACCTGCTTTTGCTGACCCTGCTTTAAGCAGGGGATTGGACTAGATGATCTCCACACGTTCCTTCCAACCTTCAGCAATTCTGTGATTCTATGAGACAGAAATATTTAGTTCTTCTTCATGGCTGGATTTTGTATAATGCTGTGGGACTTATATTGTGTCTGCACTGTATATAGTCAAGACAAAAAGCAGTTTAATGTACTTGGTGATTTGAGAGAAAGCAAAGGAAAAGGAGAGACATTACATTTTCCACTGCTTTCCTTAATGGGCAATTGCAAAATGATTTAAGGCATAGCAGGAATAATCCAGAGAAGACTTGTGAACAGAAGATATATTAATACATTGAAGCTTTGCTAGCTAATTCTGTAGTGCTGCAAATACCTCTCGAAACACTCCCCCTCGGATAGTTCCACAGATGCTTTCACAACATATTGAAGCATCCCTCCTCCAGAGCAGGGGACCTTCTTTTCTATTGGTAAAGGTAGTTTGAAAAAACACAGCAGAGAAAGCAAAACAGCAATAAGAAGAAACCAGACTAATTTACACTTTTTTCTTCATGTTCATAGAAGTTAGCCCTTCTGACAATCGTGTTCTTTTTCTTACAACAAATATGCCCCAAACCCCAAAGTAATTTTATATTAATGTAATATTCTTTTTTTCATTTTTGTGTCTATATCTTCACAGCCATGTGATGATTCTCATCAGTTTTTTTCCCCTCTGCCCGATGGGTTTTGTGATCAGAAACCTCTCAAAGCTGTGGACTCTTGCATTCTTATGGATCAGCTTTGTATATCATGCACCTCTCCCTCACCACTGACTGCAAATGGTTTTCTTGCAAACCTCACATGTCCTTCTCTCAGTTGTCCCTATTTGTTGGCTACATACTTTTTCTTCCTCCTCACGTTACAGCTTTCTCATCTGTTCCACAGCTCACATCTGTTTTTTATTGTATTATTCCTCTGTGAAAGATAAAAATCTAACTAAATAGAAAGCTATGCAAAGCACCATTAAAACTGAGGATTTCATAGTTGATTTCCTTCCTTCTCACCCCTTATCCCCTGCTAATTCTTTCTTCTGTGTTGCCTTCTCTCATATTATTGTAGTTATGTGTAATGAAACTCTTCAGGGGCAGGGATTATAGCTAATTTATCTGCTAGTATAATATCTTAGAGTACTGGCAGATTAAACAACAATATCTAGGATAGACAAGGTAGCTTAAGATAGGAAAATAAATTTTGAAAACATATTGCTGCTTTTATAAAGCATTTGCTCAGAAAGAGAACTGCTGTTGTCTTATCACCAAAATGTAATGACAGATCTCCTACTAACTTTAATATATGAAGGTCACAGAGTAGAATTTATTTTAGAGTTTAAAGTTCTTGAGATGTGTTCTCCCTAACCTCTTCTATAAAAATCCACTTTTCCATATTGAATACCTGCAATGGATTTTAATTTTAATTTTAACAATGAATTGAATCGATAGAAGGATTTTTTTGCAGAGACTTCAAATAAAGAAAACTTTTTAATATTTTAGTGTAATGATCTGAACTTCACTGGGCCCTAACCTTTGTTCTTCATTTCTTAAACAATACTAGGAAAAATATAATTTGTTGTTGTGGTTTATCCTGGCAGGCANATAATAGTCCCTAAAAATGATAGTTTATATCCTCCAATAATTACTATGAACTCAGAAAAAATTGGGGTGGGTCATTTTCTTTTCTTCCAAAAATTAAAGTGACTCCGCTGACATCGATATGGTTATGACAAATTCTGATATCTGAGAATCCTTAAAATTAACTGTATCTCAGATAGAATACATCAGCAGTAAAGTAAAAAATCCATCCTAAAGATAAATTTATTTTTACTAGTGTAGAAGTCAATATGTAGACTTTTCAAAAAACATATTGTTTCCAAATAAAATAATGATATATCTTTATATTTTTTTCATAATCACAAATTATGAACCAAGATTTGTCAATAAAAGCATGTGGAAATTTCATAGAAAGTTTTCTTTCTAACTGGGTCGTGAAAACGACAGAAAGATAGCTTTGCTTAAGAGGGAAGCTGTTCTGTTTCACACTATCCTCATATACAGCATGGTAACCACACTCACTCTAACAATTACTTTAAACATTAAAGAACAGATACATCTGAAAGACTGTACTTCGTTTATCATCTAGAGAGAGCTCTTTGTTTGCAATTTCCATGCTTACAGGTGAAGATTCTTAGTGAATCTTTGAAGTAAGAGATGAAACAAACCCACAACAAACCACAGAAAGATAAAGGAAAAAAAAAAAAAAGACTGTAGGGTAAAATGAGAAACTGCAGGTCTAGAATATGTTTAAATGACAAGATGGGTCAGTGAGGACTTATCTTTAAGTACTTCTGATAAGAGGAAAAAGAAAAGCAAAAACACAAAGACAAAAATTTAACATCAAATAATGACAGTACAGAAGTTATTATTATTTTGTGCATAAACAGAATGAACCAAGTCAGATTGCATAGCCCTATTTCACAGCTGGCTTGATTTTACACAGGTCATTTTAGGAACTATTAAAATAGGATAATATGAAAGGGGTTTTCTTAAACATTTCAGAGATGCAGAAGTGTTTTTCAACTATTGCATGGATGATCAGCACACTAACTTTGGCCATTTGCAGTACTGCTAGCCTTGGTTCAATCCTACAGAACATGTGTTTATTCATGTACTCATATAATTGATATTGCTCACAAGCATATTTTCAGAATCAGGTCCTATTTCTTTTTTTGTAATTTATTTGAGATTTTAAGACCAAAAGGAAGCTTTACTATCAAATGATCTTCAGCTGAAAACAACTCCATTCTTACCTGTCACTGTATTTACTCTACAGTAGTATTTTCTGATGTTTATTTAAGCCCACATTGTCTTCCTTGTCCTCCCCCATTCCTGTACCTTACTGGTGCCTCCTCATTGCTTGCTTTGGCAGCAGTAGACAGCACCGATTGCCCTGAGCATAAAGTCCAGGACCTGCTATGTCTTATTCACCTGGACTGTCCTCTTTACCACACGCCTCCTGTAACGCTTGAACAGCTCACTGTTGGCACACACTGCTGGAAACCCATGACACAGGGTATAGACATGTTTGCATCTCCAGTTCAGGAGCACAGCAGCTTGCTTTGCCTGCTTCAAGCTCCTCTGACACAAATCAGCTCTCACCTGAGATTTGTGACTGTCTCCTGCAGGGTCTTTTAGTTTTGCCACCTTGACACTCAGGACTGGCTCTTATCTGACTGGTTCATAATGTGGGCAGAAGATATTTCTCTATTCCTGAAAGACTATGTAGACTTATTTCTTCTAAGCAGTATCCACGTTCTAAGTTTCTAACCGATGAGCCTTTTACACCATCCTTAAGTGACCAGTACCAATTACGCTTTATCCTTTCTGTCAGAACCATTTTGTCTTAAATTTTATCTTTCAATAATTTGAATTCAGAAACAGAAGTTACAATGTCTCCATATTAACTAAATGTATTACGACTATGATTTTTACCTTTTTTACCTAGATGGATATGTCTGAATACCAACTTGTATCAGACAGTAAAGGTTTTAACAGAGATATACAAGAACACAATGAATAGTATAAAATGCATACCAAATAATTACATTTTTTTATATCCTACAGTACAGCTCCTACTACTTCTAGTAACAGTAGAATTAAAAAAAAATAGTTTGTCAGTCTTTTAATGTACCCATTTTGTATTGTGAATTCATTGTCACTCACTGACTTGCCTATTAATTAAGCACCATCAAATAAATTACTTGGTTAATAAACCTTAATATCTCCAGAACTGAGGTTACAACAATAGCCAACACCAGAGATAAAAAGATACATCACATTTGTTATTCTTTCTGAACCCTTTCTGATTATTTCTGTATCATTTTGCCTTAAAAGCAATGTGCTCAAAACTTAACAAATACAACAGGCTGAGACCATGACACGTTACTTTTTCCTGTAAAATCAGTTCATGTTATGTTTCATGCTATAATAAAACGTGGTCAGATAAGGATTTTCTCTCTGAAAAGGCAAATGAAGTAGGGGAAATATGCTGTCATGTGCATCAAAGTAGTTACAAATTATATAATAAGACTGTTAGATGTTTTTCTCCTTAGTGTTTGTGATCCAGTAAATTATACTTTTATTTAGGCTAATGAAAAGTTGACATTTCAGACTACAGACAACTTCAGATGTACATGGTTATGTGAAAATTTGTGTTTGTTTTATCCTCAAAACTCCTTGAATTTTAGGGAAGAATTCCTGCTCCTTTTTCTGTACTTTGGATGAATGCCTGCAAAACTTTTACTTTAACCTCACAAACACATGTAAGAGATGTTATGAGGTGTATGACTTTTTTTTTTTTTTTTCTCTATATGATACAATGCCCAAAGTTTCCTATTTCATGGATTTTTTTCTTTCTCTTTATTTGGTTACACTAAATTTCAATTACATAAAAAAATAAATCAGAGCTAGGGGCAGCTTCATAGGGAAAGTGGGACCATGTTCCATATATAGAATGGTATAGTTAGATAAACATACTCACACACTCATAGAGACATGGATAGACACACATATATGTATATGTTGATAAAAATACAGAGCAAACTCATTAGTTCTGTCTGAGATGGTGTATCACCTCAACAAATCCACCCACAGAATAAATGTAGGCAAGAATTATTATTAAAATATTTTTTAAAAAATATTGTTTTATAAAGCACTTATAACTTTGTTTCTCATCTTTTCTTTTCTTTGCTCCTGTCTATTTTTATTTCTTACTTTCTACCAAACCTTTCCCTTTTTCTTGATTTTGAGTCTGTCTTCCATATTTTTACCCCACTCTCAGTTTCTTTCTCGTTACTGATTCTTAACTTCTATTATTCCACCTCCCTGCCAAACCGACTGTCCTGTGTCAGCACTGCCTGTGCTGAACAAAGGTTTGAGACAACAGTGCTCTGTCTGCTTCCGAGCAACACACCAGAAGTTTTCTGCTCTAGAATACTAGAAAAGACTGTCAAAAAGTACCATGAAGAGTGTATTACACTACTTTAGCAAAACTTTACAATTATTTCAAGGTTTATTGTGCAATCTTAGTTTAAAGCAATCTGGAAAACCAAGTCTTGAAATAATGAATTGCAGTGTTGCATAAACCTGGACTTGGTATATACACATCTTTGATGCAGGTAGGGATTTGTTTTACTTGCCTTCAGGCAATTTATCAAATCTAGGAGAGTCAGCTGATCCTCTGTAGGGTAAAGCAAGCTTTAGGAATGTTTTTCAGAGTGAGGTATGATGCATTTTCAGAATTCTAGAAACTTCGTAATGTAAACAGATCATAAAATGATATGCAATGTATAAGATGCTGAAGAGTAATGGGAAAGATTACTTCATGTTATCACAAAAAATATGCTATGTCTCTATTATAAGATAACTGTAATTACTTAGCTGTGGTACCTTTTTTGAATGTACTTACAAATGTCAGGAATTCATATAAAATATTTAAACAAACCAATGAGTTGTCCAAATTCATGTGAAACTTTACATTATGAAAAAAAAGCAAAAGCAGAATTTCAAATGCTATACAAGTGACTAGTGTATAAAATGGAAGATTTACAATATTATCACCACCTTTTCCTCTTATGTTTCTTTTTAAATTTCTTGTATTTTGACATAATCTTTTAAAAGTGAAATCATTTTACTTGCAGTCTTTGCTTTTTTCACAGTGTCCTCATATCTCCTGTTCTTATTGGTATGTTCTTATTCTTATCATATTTTCTTGTCTGATGGTATTACATTTTGAGAACCTAGATTTGAGAGGCCATTTCTTATTTTGTACTAGAACATCTATCATTGTTTAAATACTATTATTTTCACTTGAACCATGCTGCTTCAAGGTCAGTATGTTCGTAATACTTATGTTGGCCTGACCATGTCCTCTGAAAGTGAGTGGTGAAAGTGCCACCGATTCCAGTGACAATAAAATTAGACTATAGGCTTTTAGAAATAACTGAAATTGTTCAAACTGAGCTAATTCTATTATGAAGAAGCACAAAAAAAGTACTTGATATTCCATCTGTGAAATATTTTAATATTAGTGGCAAGTCTCTTCATCGGTGAATTTCAAATTACAAACTCATACTCAAAATGAGTAAGGTGTTAAAACATTTATCTATCTGTGTTATTCAACAAGTGTGTTCTGCTTCTATATATCAGTAATTTGTTCTATTATCCTACCATGCCCTTATTTTTGTAAATCCTTCTGAAAAAGTCAAAAATTAAGTTCTTTTTTATTTCCTCATACAATCTTCAGTTTTGTGTAATCCATACTAAAACCAGGCATTTTAATAAAACATGGTTCATATGTTTCCTAAAGAACCTGTATTTTAATTTGAATTAATGGCTTCTTTCAGCTACAAATCTTCAAGACTTTTCCAGGATTTTGCTTGCCTGAATTTGATCAAACAGTGGCATCCAGTGGGAAAAGTAGGTGTGTATTCCCAAAAGGTGTAGCTATTGATGTATGTATCAGCTATGCTCATTTTAGAAAGGGAAAAATGCTAGTACCCTATGAGAAACGCAAAATATTTATTTAATTTATAATAAGTAACAGTATGACAGACTTATTAAGCTGGTTCAATTTTTGCAGCTCCAGTAGGAGACTGGACTTCAGTCAGTCTTTGATTCCCTTAGTTTTTACTGGACTGTTTTCATTTCACGATAGCACAATTTGAATCATTATCAGTTTCTGACAGTTGCTTCTGCTATTGCTATCTTCCCTGAACAAAAGGTACAGTGTTGAATACAACCTACTCATGTGTTGATGCAAAATACAGGTGATTGATGCCCCTGAAATCTAATTTACTGTGGATTGAATGTACATGCATACATTATGCCTCACTTAAGTTATATTCAAGACCTGTTAACTGTGTAGAAATTATTGAGTTAACACTCAAACTAAAACAAAATTAAAATCCTCAAGAATTCTACAGCAGAAGCAAGATAATGAAAGCATGAAATGTCTGTGAAACATTAATGTCTCCAAGCTCAAGTCCTTCAAACTCACTTCATACATATATACTTCCCTCCCCTGCCACACCCCTGCCCTGATTTCCACTTGTTGGAAGCTCTCTGCTAGTAAATATTAATCTAATCAGCCCATGGCACTTTACATATATTAACTAAGAAAACAGTATATTCAAAAGAAATTATGCAACTGGTCTTTGTTGTTAGAAGCCAGAGTTTTGCCAGTTTCCAGTTTAAATTGAATCAGCACGGGTGTTGTGTGCAAATCGCATATAGTATAACAGCTATTGCATTTGCATAAACTAAGTTTACTAGCTCCGGATTACATCATAAGTAGCCAAATGCTGTTTGAGGTTAAGTTGGTAAATGCTTGTTCAGTATGGTACACTGTCACTCTGTTTCCCTAGATGGAGGTTTGCATAACAGTAAAATAAGAGAAACCATTGCCACCATAGTTATGGATGGTAAATGCATTTTTAACCAGACAGGAGCCCAATTTGCTGCCAAGAGGGGACAGATACAAATGGTGTGGATAGGGAGGTATATATTTGTGCATAATTGCAGTCTTTACCAATTGGTGAAGATGTCAGTGGTAGCTAATTCTTATTTCCCAGCACAGTTCCACTTGGAAAATAGGAGAGTGGACTGTTTTTTCTAGATATTTTACTGGAGCTAAGTAGCAGATCCCTTCACAGAACTCACATACACACACACACAAGTTACTGAAAGTAACTTGTCATGTGAGGATTTAATTTTAAAAGGAGAAAATAAGTTAATTCAATGTTGTTTTTTTTTTTTTAATATAAACAACATTGATAGATAAGTATGTAATTATTTTAGAATACTGAATCTGTATTCAAACATATTTTATATTAATTGCAGAAAATATTGTGTTCTAGTTTTTCTTTTCTCAATCACTTTCATTATTTACTATTCCCATTATACCATTCCCCCTTCTTTGTATACGTAGTCTGTAATCTACACTGTATAGATTCTGTACTTATATGTAGACAGCTGTATACTTATATGGAGACTGACGAGATCTCTTAGAATCATAGAATCAT
>VZTQ01003803.1:6380-52822 GCA_013400755.1 Pelecanoides urinatrix
AATCATCCAGACTTACACATTAGCAAAATGGGGTTTTGTTGTTTTTAACTGAGGACAATAGTACATCGCATGGAGACATTATCAGTAGAAAACATGGCACGGTGGCGGGGGGAAGGAAGCCAGCTGCAGTAAGAAGGACTACAACAGAGTCTAGGCTAAAGAAAGCAAAGCAGTAGAAATGAGTAACTGTTTTGGTTAATGCCATGGAGTCTTCAGAATTTGTGAAGGAGAAATACTAGGAGTGGCTGCTGCAGTAGGTTGCAGTAAAAGGTTTGGGATCTCAGAATCTGGCATATAACAGACAGAAGACAAGTACTGGGAAAGAGCACTCATGGCACAGCTCTGGAAAAGGAACCTCCAGCAGTCATTAAAACAATTGGTGTTCTGTGGTAGTGGGTGTTACAAAGTTACAAAATTCTGCTTTAAAAAAAATGGCAAAATGATCGTGGTTGCATCTGGAACAATGTAGTAATACAGTAAGACCGAGTGACCGCAGTCTGGTATATAATTTTGGTTTAGAAACTCATAATCATGTAGCTTGTACAGTTCTGTGAGTATCTGAAGTAACTACATGTACTCACTCTGAAGCATTTACAATAGGAGGGGAGAAAAGGAAGACATCAAAAATGAATGAATACATATGAGAAAATATTTTAGGGAATACTAGGCCAGACCTGAAAAAATAAAAAGAGACATCAGGAATGTTAAAAGAAGTGCTGAATCTGACATATTTGTGATGACATATTTCAAAAATGTCAGAAAGGTTTTCAGAGATAACAGGGATGGGAGTGACAGAGATGTAGGATAGAAATTGGGAAACAAAAACACAAAGGAGAAAAACAAATGTGCCTCCTGACACAAACAGATCTGTGAATCTAGGCTTAAGCAATCAAAAGAGCATAGCTTTACTGTATATTTTACCAATTAAAACCACTTGTGATTGATACCAGATGCCAAAGCTTTCTATCATTGCGCCTTGGTTTATATGGACAGGGCGTCCTAGTGCGTAGCATTTTGCTGTGGCACCAATACAAGTAAACACTTGCAAGAAAACCGAGAGTCCTTCATTTCAGAACAAACTGACAAAAGTGCATATTAAATCCATGTCAGAATGTGTTCTCATAATCTGTATTCTTTATATTCTAAGCATTCAAAACAATTTCTGCCTTCTCAATATATAAAGTGATTAACTATTGAGAGGCAATACTAAAGCAGAACTCTGCCTTTACTGCATAGGCTGAGAATCACAACAGAAATTCAGCACAGGATAAAACTGGGAGTTCAAGGCTTCTGAATTTAACATTTGAGATATTCTGCAAGTTCATATGCACCATATATATTAATAAGAAATTAATCTATTACATCAAGTGCACCACCTCCTCTGCCACTGAGTTTTGTTTCCCTATAAAACTCCACTAGTCACTTTATCTAGCTTTGGTCACAGTTACCGGGTATGGAGCTGTTCTAAAATTTACTGCTCTAATGTAAATTGTTTTCACGTCTATGATTTTATATCTAACATTCATTTTGCTTTTAAAGCTTGAGTCAAAAATCTCAGAAACTCTTACTTTTTCTACTAACTTGTTTCAGTATTAACAACAGTTTTTGTGATAATAATTTGGTACTATGTGACATTTCCAATGAATTCTTAACATGCAATAGATGAGGATCCATGCTCCATGGGGTCATGTTTTGCTAGTCTAAGTCTTCAAAGTCTTTTAACATTTTGCAGTTGAAAGCAATACTAGAAAATTCATTGTTTTAATTTAAAATTGATTCATGGCTAGAGAACTAAATACAGCCTCTAAAAAGCCAAGACATCAATTTGGACTTCTGGATCTCTGAAGTCAGAGAAAAAAGATGACAATTAGACAAAGAATTGACAAGATGGAGAGGTTAGTCTAGCATTATTATTAATATTTTCTAAAGGAAGTCCAAATGTGAAAGAAATCAGAGAAGAAATGTGCAACACAGCTAGCTTTTATCTTTTATTTGCTATGAGAAACAGCCCCCAGAAAAAAACTTGGAAAGATTCAGGCACAATAATAGTATGCTATTAATAAAAAAAACCAACAGCAAGATGAAGGAAAAAATCAAGGGACAAAGAAAGGAACATGAAAAAAGAAGAAATAAAGGAGACAGAGAACGAAGCAAAGAAAAATAATTCGTTGCATAATTTCATTCTTATCCTTTTATTTTTTCTTTGTTCTTTCTTTGTGGTATTTTGAGATATGAAGATTAAGTTCCTCCTTCTGAACACTGACTAGCATGCTGTGATTGACATGTCATCTGACAAATGTTTTGCAAAAATTGAGCTATATGTTATGTATAAATTGTTCTGCAATTGGCTTCATAAAATTGCTATGTTGCAGTTAAAAATTTTCTAGAAACTACTTGTAATGGCAACATCAGTCCACAGATGAGCACTGAAATGTTTTTACTTCAGACTGGTTGATTAATCTTTCATAATTCTATGAACATTTGCAGTTGGGTTGTAAAAGACTCTGGTGTCATTTTTATTTTCCTTAATGCCTTTCTTAGTCCCAGGGAAACATATTAGATAACACCAAATTCCAAACAGAATCAGTTATATCTCCTCTGTTAATGGTACTGTGTTGACAGTACTGTTCCATTGTTAAAAAAAAAACAACCAAAACCAAGCAACCACCAAAAAAAAAAAAAAGCCCACACTTAATAGCACTGGAGTTAGAGTTTAGCCTTTTAAACCACATATCAGATTCACCATCCTCAAGAACCCAATAACACATTTTTATCTCTCACTAATGAGGCACATACACTTCTGTGTAATTGTTAAGACAGTCTACCAAGTTGGACTTCTTAGGTGTTACCCAGTATAGGGTGAGTCATCATTAAGAGAAATAAAAATGAGCACTAAAGTCAAAATTATAACTCTTTTTCAGGATAACCCACAGTTTGAGTTTGCCCATACTGTTTTAATTCTTGCTTTTTTTGCCAATGTTCCTTAACACACAGCTCTTTTTCAAAAGCAAAAGAATAATTCTCCTTAGATCACTGATAACTTTTCATTTAAATGAATTTGTTATTCTAACCATCTTCATCTCAACCTCACTTTATTCCCCCTGAACTTGAGTCAGAAGTAGGTTCTCTGCTCTTGTGGAATACATGCTCTGAGAGCCCCTTTTAAAAGTAGATATCTCTGTTATAGTTGCTACAGAGAACTGGACTCAATGTTCCAGATGGTTCCCATGAGTTTTTTGTTCCTATGTCAGTCTGTAACACCCAGTCCTTTTTATTTCTTGATTAGCTATAGATATTGTACATTTTATAGCTCTCGGAGTTTAGAACAATTGGAAGTTGCTAAAAATCTAAGGAAAAGACTTTAATATCTGCAATGCTGTTTCAGGTCTTTAGAAGGCACCTCAAATCTGAGTACAGTTCCTGTGATAAGTACATAATGAAATTTGTGGTCATAGGAATTACTATACCAGCATTAGCTACATACGAGCAATAGTTCATCCATCATTTGCAGTATTTCAGACGTGAACCTAGCAAATATTCTATCGCTTCTTACATAAAGATGTTTAAAATGGTGGAAGGTGAAAAGCTGGTTCTGGACTAGAGATTGCAAATGGGAAAAACAATTAATAAAAATTTTATTTGAACGGGAAAGATCGTTGCAACCTGCTATGTGTTGTCTGTTTTCACAACAAGAAAAACGTAGTGTGCATTATATTGACCAGCTTAGGATCACAAATGCAGAAACTCACATTTTCATTTACCACAGCCTTGATTGCACTTTAGGTATTCAGCACCACATGTCTTTATTGGCCACTTTCAAATAGATAAAGAGAGGAAATATGAAGCTAGAACTACTATTTGCTCCAAATTTCTCCCAAAATAAAAATACATTGAAAATCTATGATGGCTTTCAATTTTAACAGATGTAAAGATAGGAAAAGGATGCTATAAAGCTGCTCAGAGATCCTACGGCCACTGACATGCTTGAAAAGCGGAAAAAAAAAAGATTTACTTTAGCTGAAAACAAGAAAGATCAGTGATATTGACACAGTGAGTTTGAAGTCATATAATGAAGCTGTAGTCCATACCTAACCCTTCCTAAATTAGTCTTTTATCAGAAGACAGAATTTTTTGGATTTTTTTTTCTTTTCTGAGGTGACTTAACATTTTTTGCGTATTGAAATTAACCCTTCACGAAAGTATGTGTGATAACTCAAAGAAAGTCTCTTAGTTATGCTGGTATCTGGAACTTGGGGTTAAAAAAGGGAAAATGAAATCTGGAAATTAGAGGAAATATTAATTAACTTGCATAATTCACTTCAAAGCATGGTAGGGTCACACAATGCTTATTTTCTTTGCTTCAATAGGTAAAAATACTACATATTAATTTCAGACAATGAAAATTTAAATATTTTTGAAAAATCATATTCTTTGAAAAAATAATTGTGCAGATCTCCCTCTATTTTCCCTTCTCTGTTTTTGAGTGCAGTATTCCCTAACTGAAAGTGCCCAATAGGGACTGCAGATAGAGCTAATAAAACTATAACTGCCAGAATGCCACCAGGATAAACAGAAACAAAGGAGGTCATTACTCCCTAACTATTGTTGAATGTACACAGACATCAGATCTCTTACATCATCTGCTCCATTAAATGGAATTGTGTGGGATATGAAAATGTTTAGCATCAAACATATCTTTGAACTGCAATAACAAGTTTACAAAATTGTATGATTATCAGCAGAGACTAGCAATAATTTTAAAATATTCTGAGTGTTTACTTTTATACTTCAGTTTTTCTTTAAAAAAATTTTAAACAAGTATTTAATTTATGTAAGTTGGGGGGGGGGGGCAGTGGTGTGACTGATTTTTTATTTATCCCTTAAGCAAGTTTCTGTTTCTGCTAGGAAGTAAGTAGTATCCATATAAAATTAGATTATCATCTTATAATTCTTGTAATAGTGTCAGCCTGATGCCAAGATTAAACTTTAGAAGAATTGAAATGTCCCTGAAAAGTGCCATCTAAAGCCAGATGTGAATTTTGCAACCAATTCCATTTTCTGTAAGTTTGAGCCTTAACTTTACATATGAACTCTACCACACTTCAGGTTATTCAAAATCTGCATTCAGATTTGCTTGTCCCATCATTTCTTCTTTTTGGAAAAGAACAGGTGATCACTATAAAGCGCTGCAATCTAACTTTTGCAGTCTGAGTACCCCATTGTCAGTAACAATGATAGTTTAGAAGGGCTCTCTTTTCTTTCTTCAGACTCCTTTTGATTATGCTGAAATTGCTAGTGCATAATTTATCTCTAGTGAATGGTGAAGAGAGAATCTTTTGAAAATGAGAGAGAAAAAGAAAAACACTGATTTTTACAGAAGTGCATTAAGAACTTAAGCATACATACCCAGAGCCTGATATTCAAATATATTGAGTGTTTTCTTCTTTTGTTGAGCATACTCAACTTCTAGTAAAATTCAGCTGAGTCTGCAGATTGTAGCAGAAAATGTGATTTTTTACAAGTTCTTCTTTAATAAAGTCTGGCAGATATAAACAGCGTAGAGTCATAAACAAAGTTATAATTCTTTTGAATCCACAGCATTTTCTAAAATGCATAATGCTACAAAATAGCTACACATTACCAAGATTAAATAAAAATGTGATTTATTAGGAGTTTACCATGAAGAATGTTTTCTTTTGACAACAAAAGAAAAAAAGAGTTCAAGTGAACCATAGGACCAAAAAACTTTAAATTATTCAATTTCATGCAAAGAGTTAAGTTCGTGTAAAAAATTGTGCTCTAATTTGCAAAGCCTTTCTGGTACAGACACTGTGGACAAATCCATTGCAAAACTCTGGAATCCATATTTCTAGATATTTTCTGAAAGTATGACAGTTGAGTACTGTGCACAAGAAAGAGACAGCTAAAAGGGATGCTATTTCCTTCTACAGCCCTTTGAGGGCTGCCTCTGAAATTGTGGCTCAACACAAATACAGAATGAGGAATTAGGGACCTGTACTTTAAAATTTTAATAAATGTGTGATTAATTTGATTACTGATGAATAATTTGATGACAGATTGACCTTTATTTCCTCTTCTAATTTGTATGAAACCACTCCAGAGTTATAAAGGGGAACAGCCTTTTATTCCAGAGGTCAAAATTCACTGACTTGGTTGCTACTTTTGAAGAGCTGTTGAAGCTGTCAGCTGCAGTTGGCAAAGGACAAACCAAATAATGAGTCCCTGAATTGGGTATGAATCATTGCTATGAGATACTGGAAATGCTACAGAGTATATATCCCAATAGTAAAGACTTAAACAGGGCTTCGCAATGTTGTCTGTATTCCTAAACATCAGCTTTCATGGTACTGCCTTGAAGTGTTACAAGGTCAAAAGACTACTCTTTACCAACAGTGGCTTTCACTAACATCTCAGTTACACCTGCATTAATCAGGTGTGTGATACCAATGAATTAGATCATTATGATGTGATGTGATGTGTGATCAGAGGACAAATGCCATGCTGCATTTACAATTCTCATGACAGGTGATACTGAACCTTGGAGAATACATATGCATTTCCACAAAGTCAAAGTCTAAATCCCAGGGACTGAGACTCATATTACGGTATGTGCTCCTATGTACAATATAGGCTTACGATGCCCTTGACTACTGTGTGTAAACACTTCAGTTTACATGGGTGTTCAGAAATATGGAAAATAAAAGACTAATAACTCTACCACAAAAGAACAATAATTGCACTGTTATGTAAACACAAGGGCCATCTAAAAACATTTTTCACTGAAGCAGAAAAATAAGAGAATCTTTGGAAGAAATAGTCTTATTTAAAAGCTTTTATATGGAGGTTGCAGGCAGCCTTTCATGGATTTTTTTTTTTTTTTCAATTAAGTATGGTTTTGATTGCTATGTGGCAAAAAAAAAAAAAAAAGAACCAGAAATTACTGCTAATAGCACTCAAGAAAGAGAAAAAATCGGAACACACATACTATACTTTATAGGCAGTGAGAATAACTTCATGCTGATATTGCTAAAAATGTTATTGATACCCTAGCTACTGACAAAAGGCATCTTGAAATGCTCAATTAAAAAAAGCAGCTAATCCATCATTATTTCTGTAGTTATAGCAAGGTGCAAACTTTGTGACAATTGTCCCATTTGTCTCTTTGAAAAGAGCAAAACTATTAGAGTAGAAGGTTTACAGCAGAGGTCTTAAAAATGCGTCTAGAAGCTTATGTGGCAAAAAATTAAGAACATCTTTTAAAGCTATTAAAAACTTTGTTTCAATAGCTAGAAACTTCTTTCCAAACTTGTTAAAAGACATTCAGAATTTCTGTCTTTGTTCCCACCAAGCCTTGAAGGCTTAGAGTTTAATTTAAAATACTAAAGTTTTATTTTCTCAGGCTCAGAGACTCCTTGAAGTCTAAGTAATTCATAGGACAATCAAATTGCCCTGTATATGACATAACATAATTACTTTTAAGAAAATTTAAAATTATGCCATGAACTGTACTAAGTCTTTGGCCTTCACCAACTCTTGCTGTAATTATCTGTCCCAGTCAAAGGCTTTTGGAGACACAAATTGGTTATAAATCACTACAAGCATTCTTGGTGTACTTTTTAATTAGCTGATTTGTAGCACTTACTGATTAAAATATAGCTTTTTTTTGGCTCCTGTCTGTCTGAAATAAGTTTGATAAGACAAAGACTTCTTGATGCCTGACAACAGTTATTTTCAAACACTTTTATGTAAAATAGTTGCTCTTTGATATCACAATTTAATACATAGTCTCAATTGTGCCAGATAAAAACCCAGAAAACCAAAACCAAAAAGTCAAAAAAACAGAGCTTCAGGGCTTCACCACAGATTTTATACACAACCTTTTTTGATTCTGGATTGCATTGTGGGTTCAAGATGTTGAAACCCCTTTTGTTACGTGTCAGTGTATGTGACCTTGAATTTATTAAAAATCTGCCTAGTTAGTACTTACATTACCAGCTAACATTAACTTTCTTGATAAAAAGGTGTGTGTTTGTGCAAAAACCAGGGTAAATGTGACACTAATAAAAACTGCATTGTAATATGCCGAATCTTTCGAGACTGTTGTTTGTAAAGCAAAGCTATCATTAGGATATAGCAAGGACGTATGCTTCAAACTGAAGATCTTTTATGATGACACATCAAAGAAACTCCCTGATAAATCTGATTCTTAGGTAATAACTGTGAAAATCTTACCATAGTCTTGGGTTATTTGGTATACCTATACTTTGGTATGGAAATTAAAGCTACTCAATAGGTACTGTAATTTGGACTTTTGTCTTTATCAAATGAAAATTGAGTTTATAACATAAATAACTACTTTTTTTTTTTATTTTAAGCATCTCAGTTTTATATAGGAAGAATGTGTTTAATGTTTTGAGATACAAACTTTTTATGAATTCTGTTCGTTCAATTTTTAAGGTACCCTTTGGACTATGTTAACAAAACCTTCTAAATATATTACGGGAGGCAAGGACAATTGAGAATATACTGCAAGCAAAAAGGTTTTGTTACAAACTTTGTAGCCAGATTTATATGATATATTTCATATTAATAGTAAATCTGTGCTAATGTAGCAGTCACTAGGGAGAGCTTAAGAAACAATAGCAGTAGTAAATGTAAAGTAAATGTAGAGGTTGATTTTCTTTGACAGTTTTAATTTCATTTCTTTGGGACTCCATTTTCCTGAGACTTTGTAGGAAGAAAATAGAGGATGCTTAGGAAACTGAGAATGTTTTTGTCTTACCCTCCTGTGACTGCATGTGATAGCTGTAGCAATCCCTGATACACTGTTCAGAAACACAAAGACCAGTTATAGAATGAAAACCAATGGTGTGAATTATGGTATTCTCTCCAGGCAAGGTGGAGAGAAACAGTACATTCCTGTTCCTCTTCAAAGGTTAGTGGCTCTGCTGAGGTACTGTGCTTTTGTATTATGGTATAAGAAACTCTTTCTTAATGCCACTCTTTTGCTCTTTCTGTATATATTTCATTGCTCTAGTGGCTCATATACATCTATCAAACAGGGAATTTATGGTACTGACTTGCTTGGGATGTGATGGAAAACAGCAGCAAACTCACAAAGGCATTCACCTTCTAGTTCTCTGCAAACAAATGTACGTGTTGCTAAATACAGTTTACTTCTCTGCATATTTTAGAATAAAAATCAGAATTTGGACTCATTCTAACTGGATGACTGTATTACTATTTACAAATTCATGGTTTTTTTTCCATATTCTCTCCTTGGCCCAAAAAACCATAAACACCGGTCCACCAAGTGGCAAAGTTTCAACAGGAAGAGCAACACAGCCATCTTCCTGAGATATTTGCCAGTCATATCATGTAAAGAAAAATGCAAGCAGCCATTCTCTGGACGGTTATGGGGCTGTGGAAAAAGATGTCTCTCTGAAATCCAGAATTAAGATCCAAAGCTCTGGAGAAGTTGAGATACCAGGGGAAGTCTTTGCATGTCTACCTAAGGCAATAAATACCCTGCTCACTGAGTTAAACTATAAGCTGGTGTGCTTAACCCTCTGCCGGTGTTATGTGAGAAGCTCAGGCATCCAACCCTGGGGTGTCAGTTTTGCTCTGAGAATAGGCTCTTCAGGGCCAGCACCAGCATGCCCAATTGCCAAGTGACGATGTGACGTTTGCTGTAGATTCTGTATATTCTGCCATCTTTCCCTGATTATACAGATATTCAGTAGCCAGAAACATAGGACTGTTCAGGTATTGCAATGACGAGGATTGTACAAAGCATGTTTTCTCAAATTTAAGTAGGATGGTGTTGGCTATGAATTTCAGCAACTCTTCTGTGGCCTTAATCACTAAGTTTATTTTATTATTAGAAATTAGGAAGGAGAGAAAGAGGGATAATTAAATTTCTCCTAGCTTCAGGCTCCATCAAAGATATGTTAAAAATAAAGCTACAAAGAGATATCTAACAGAACTTTTCAAAGATAGAAAACTAGTTAAACAAAATGGATAAATACTTCCAACTTTTCCTAACAGATAAAGCACACACTATGAGTACTTTGAATTAATTCAAAAGTGTTTTACAGAAAAAATGAAACATAATATGAAGATCTAAGAATATGTTACTGTGCTTATCTATGTAAATTGCTTAACATCTTTCCTCTCGCGTAGAAGTCTTAAAAAAATAGAACTTCTGATTTCGGTACTTTCTTTTGTGTTAAATCCATCGTTTTTGTGTCTTTTATTCATATTGTCCTGACCTACAATCAGTGGCAAATGAATCCAGCGGTCACAGCCCAGTTACTCTCCCACTCCATTAAGCTATAGAGAACATGGCCATGCAGCAGTCACCCATCCAAGTGAATCATCATTGTAATTATGTAGGTTGTAATTATTATTAATTGATCACAGCAAAATGCTAAGGAACTGTTTTATGGAACTGGTTTTTTTCCAATCTTGGGCTTTTTGGAACAGAGGCGTCATACTGTTTCACAGCATTTATATCTTTTCTTCCTACCATCAGAAAACATCCTCATCAATTTAAATCGTGTTTTAATCATAGTCATGCAGACACTTAAGGCCGTGCGCAATGAGCACTTGGCTGCACTGCCTGTACCTGAGGGGATGCGGCTGAAGGACCTGCTGGAGCACAGAGACTGTCACGTCTCATTGTTTGGATGTGATTGACTGATGCAGTGCCACATAATGCTTTAATGAAAAACTTTCAGAAACCAATCTTTTCCTTAAGCAAAGATATTAATTTTTAAAATATGATGTTAAGCTTCCTTTTCTTTATTCTTTTTTCAGGAAAGAAAAAAAAACAGCTGAAGTGGCATCTGCTCTGCATAAGTATTCTGATGTTAGGAAATAACCAAGCATTTAAAAATGTCCATCATTGCAGTAATGGTGCTATCTGCTACTCATCTTGGTACTTTATCCCAAAGAAAAAAGGAGGTTCTCAGTCAGATCTTAGATACATTTTCCACTGTGCTAACTGTTAGATTTGAAGAGGCTGAGAAGTTATGATTAGTATCAGGTACAAGTAGTACTGCTGACTTCTGAAATAGTCTACATGATTGTATTATTCTGTGATTCTACCATTCACACAGATGAGGAATGGCACTTTTCATAACTGGTAAATGGCTTATTTTAATAGCGGAAGAATAAATCAATATAATAAGAAAGTATTATGCAGTCAGGCAAGATCAGTCCTAGCTTTTCGTTGAACTGTGAATTTTTGTATCTGGAAGTTTTTAAGTAGCAACCAGCTTTCTGATGTGTCTTTTATACTATTTCAGTAGAAAACCTGTTATTCTAAAAGGAAATCTGCTTTGACTAGGACTTTATATACATATATGTATATCCTCTTCAACTGCTAATTGCTTGTCATGTTGGCAGGGTGAAATGTTTTAATTTTAAGGGGAGTAAATTGGTTTGTTGGCTATTTCACAAATGTTATATGAGAAAAAATGCAGATTTCTTATAATTACATTATAGTAAATCAATTACTTTGCACGATATATATGTGTTACCAATGTTCAAGCTCATGCAGGAATGCAGGGGGCTCTGAGCCTTGCTTTTAACCAATTGAAAATGGCACTGAAATTCAAACACAGTATGTCTCATCACGTGTGTCTCTTCACATAAGCTTGTAAGTAATATTTGGTCAACTGACATGCTCAAGGTTGAACCTATGGTAAGAAGTTCACATTTTAATAAAATGGTGCCTGCCAGCAACTATGGACCTCAGAAAAGAAGCCATTGACTGCCGAGGGGTTGTGTCAGGTGTCTAACCCATGGCTCAACAGAGGAGCAAGGATTAAACAGGGATTAAAGTTTAGCTGTTCTTTCATGTCTTGTAATAGTGTTTCTTGGTCAAAGCTGATATCACTAAAGCTTGCAGAAAAATAATCTTTTAAATGTAAATCTTAAAAATTTTGTCTACTTTCTGAAGATAACTGAAAACAACAATGGAAAATTTTCCTCTGAAGAAAAACAATACCAGAAAATTTTCTAATAATTTTCTCTAGTTGAATGGAACAATCTTGGTAGCATTTGCAATCTACATCACTCTCTTTTGTGCACAGACAAAGAAAATGGTTTCTTTCCAACTTTCTTTAGTCCCAGTTCTTTTATTCCTTTCCTCCCTTCCTCTCTCCTGCCCCCAACCAAAATATTTAAATGACGAAAGAACTCTTTTGAATACAAAGAGGAGAATTAAAAAAATTAACCATACTGAAAGTAATTACACTTGAAATTGGTATTTTAAATTATAGATCACAAAACATAGAAATGCATTTGTATACTTTCACATTTCCTTACTTCTGACAAAAATACCCATATACTAAGATACAGTATGTTGCAGTACTCTGTCTGGAATTAAAATGCATGCTAAATAACATGGTAAATAAAAGTCAGTTCTCAGTTGATATAGAAGTTTACAAATCCAAGCTGTTCAGTCAATCCTCCCATCTCCTTTGTCTCAGAACTTTGAACTGAATTGCACTTTTAAACTTTCTGTAATATTTCATCCTATGAAACATTAAATAGATTAAAGTAATAATAGATCTTGTGTTGCATAGCTGATATAGTGCATTACATTTTTCTTTATCCCTTTCAAAAAATAATCAGTTCATTCAAGAAGGCAGGTTTATAAAAAGGCTGATATTTCCTCCACACAGCATGTCTCCTTCATACCCATCATAGCACGTGCTTGCACTTGGGTGATTGATTTAAGACGAGTCTAGAAATCCTGCTTCACTACAAAATCTCCATGCAACTAGTTAAGCAGTTTCAATGATTCTTATGCCACCAGCAGAGAAAACACTTCCTTTTCAAATGGAATTATTTTTAGTTATTTGGCCAGATGCTTAGAAATATTGGCCATGAAGTAAACTCTGGTTTTACTGGGAGACTGTAACACATACTATATATGAGATTTATGCCAACTCAGCCTCTGCGACCAGTCTACTAATTCTACCTAATTCTTTCACTTAATATAGTTTTCCCTAGAACTAAGAAAATGTCAGTGATGTTTCACTATTTAGCGTGCCCTGGTAAGCTGCTTAATAGAATTCAGTCTCTGGGGGGGGATTGTTAGGGTTTCAAAAAGTGTATAAACTTGTCCTATAGAATTTTTTTTACCTCTTAGTTTGGATTTTTTCTCCTCTTATCTAACTTCCAGAGAAGTTGTTAGTGCATGAGACTGGGGGGGGGGCAAAAACAGCTGTTTCATCAGAGGTAACTAGGACAGAGGAAATTCTGGAGATCTAGTTTTTACATTATACTTGATTCAGATATTATTCTACTTTCATGCTGTATTAGAATAGAAAACTCTAGAATAAATAAGGAAGTTAGAGTGGTGCATAGTTTAAAGTGACAGGCATAATTTGTAATAGCAGTTAGTGGTCAAAAATAATTTGTTCTTTGGAGACTAACTTAAATTCCAAAATACTCGGTTACAGTCATTCTGTTCAACAATTCTTCTGGTTTAATATTTTTTCTGATTAGATGAAAAGAGCTGGAGGGTGCATCAAAGTGGAAGATTCAACTAAATGCAGCGTTGTCATGGGAGTTTGCATATTTTAAACTAATAGCTGAACTTTATTATATATCTAATTTCCCAATTTTTAAAAATAACCTGGAGAAAAGGAAAAACAGCTCTGAAGTTCTAGTATGGAGCATGGGTATCCAACATTGATTCCAAATTTCCAGTTTCTATTTTTCATTAGAGCTAGCCAAGCTTTTTCAGTTTTATAATAGCATAAATAAAGGGAAGATATGGTCATGTTTGTCAGTGACCTCATGTCAAAGAAGGTAGAAAAATGTTAATATTTCTTTTCCATGCAAATTTTATGTGTTACAACAAAGATTTCATTTTGTTTTCTCTTGCTATCTCACAGGTTCACGCACATTTTAAAACATATAAATCATTTGCTATTTAAAATGCAGTCATTATGATAACAACATATCACAGATGGCAGATAGTAAAAGGGACAGTTTTGCAAAAATATATACAGAAATTGCATTTATGCAAAATGACAAATAAATACAGTCACAGGGTCAGTTTATACATTCCCTGTTCACATTTATGAACATTTGCATACATAGGAAGCCCCATTACAGTCAGTGAGATAATTCATCTGGATAGCTCTCAGCATCTGCAAAAGGTTAATCACCTGATAGAAATCAGTTTATAAATGATTTGACAAAGAGAAAACAAGGATTACAAAGGTACACAAATTACAGTAAATAATTTCATCAGTCTCACTTTTGAGGAAGTGGTATTTTATTAAAAATGAAACAGGGTTACAGCTGTGATAAATAAATAATATCAAAGGACAAAAGGGCACATTTGAAGGAGGATATAAATCCACATATCACAGTGAACCAAACAGTTTGTCACAGAATAGTATCCATCAAAGCAAGTTCATGATACTGGGGGAAAGATGCTCTTGTCATAGGCTAATCACACTTTTATCAGAATGTGCAAGAAATCCTTGAAATGCTTTTTCCTTTTTTTCCCTATCCTTGTACTTTATGTCAGGAAATGTCACCACTGTCTTCCCACAACAGTAAATAAAGTAGAGATTATATGTTTGCATTGAAATCACTTTTTCTCAATAACCATATATATATACATCTTCATTCTGTCAAGAAAAACGCTGGAAATCTACAAAAACGTACAACTTTTGAAAGTCATATAAGCACAAGTAATGGAATATATTAATATGTTCACATTTCAAACCAATTTTCTGGGTTTTTTGACACTTTTTCCACTTCATTTATTTGCAAACAAACTTATTTTTATATACATATATAAAGTTTTATTTTATAAGAGAGATATTTTGAAGTAATGATGATAGGCCAACATATGAAGTTTATACTCAGACAGAATTTGACCTTACTTCAGACTCAGAAGAGGTTATGCAGATCTGCTGGATCAATCACTTGCTGTTGTTTCTTGTCATCATATTTTGTTCACAGTAAGTGTTGCATTATATAAAATTTTATTCACTTATTTTCACTGATACTGAGAACTTTCTATGATACTGATTCCTACTAAAATGCAGGATTGCTTCTCTCTCTGCAGTTATGGTTTATTACAACATTTTTATTCTGCTGGAATTATTATATTGTTTACTGAAAATGTAGGGAAAACTTATGTAATGGGACAATGTTCATAAAAAATGCCTTAAAATATTGGAAGAAAGAAAAATGACCACAGGTCTCAGATTTAAATTCAGATCTTGTATCTTCAGTTTAGCTTCTCCTCCAAAGATAAAAAATCTTATAATTGTAGTTGTTTGTTAGTCTGGACTGCTGGACTTTCAGATGGAGACCTGTTCCCCAGGAGTACAGCAAATGCCCAGGGAATTCAGCAATCTCTATATAGAAACCATGAGAACTGAGGCCCCAGGCCTTTTCACGGAGTCTATAAACATGTTCTTCATTTTGAATTACAATGAAGCGAAGTTTAAAAAAATATTGAAGCTCTTTATGAAACAAAACCTTCTACTTTATTTCCTTCACCTCTCTGTCTCTCACCCACCCCTAAAGAACATAACTAATTATTGCTGCAGGGTGAGAAAACAGAAAGAAAGTGAAAGTTGTTAATGGTTTCTATTTTTACACAGAAATAAATTCTATTACCCAGTGGGACCATGTAAGAATCTAGGTGGATAGACATCAGCAGTTATCTTGCACAACTAGAAGCAGCATGATTATATCCAATGAATATTATGAGATTAGTTTAGCTATTAAATAATCTTTTGAAACAGTGATCATTGCACAATAATAATAAAATGGGGGGGAAAAAATAGAGACCAAATTTTTCCACAGCTGCCAAGCAGTGTAGAAGTAGATATCATTAACTTTCAAGAAACTACAGTTCTATTCCTGAAAAGCCATTAAAACCCTGACCTAGATGTTTTCTAAAATCAGTATACGTACATAAGTGTATTGCAAATAAAGCATTTTGAGAGCTGAACTAATTTTGGTTATATAAACATCTTCGTTATTGTATACTTTAGAAAGAAGAATGTTGAATCCAAACTCTTTTGAAATTTGAAAGAATCTTCTGAAGACTCTCTAGATCAAGATCTGCTTTTGTTTCTTGCATTGCACGCAGTCACCTCTTTGTTGCTTTTGTCACACCTGCACTTTGATCCTAAGGTTATACTTCAATGGAATAAGCAGCTTAAAGAGACAAACACCATCCAGATTTAACATAGTGAGCTCAAATGTTTTTGCTGCTATAGCATAAAGGTCAACCCAGGCACCTAAATTCTCTGGCATCCTGGGGTAATATTCAGGCATATAAATTAATCTGAGACCAGTGCAGTCTACTGTCACCTGCAAAGCTAGCCAGCTGAAAGCAAGTTTGGATATAGCCACAAAATCTGCACTCATGCCTGCATTTGAAGGTGCTGACATATCTTAAAGATGGCAGTAATCTTATACACATATCCCCAGAAGTGTTAGCTATTCTGGGCAAAAATCTCACAGGAATAACTCATTAGTTCTGACTTAGGAGCCACTGAAACTGAGAAATTTTATCTGTATCTGTATAATAGCAGTGAAAGATGAAAATCAGACTCAGTGGATTTGAGCTTAGAAGAAGTGAAAGCAGAATTTAGCCCTTGCACAGAACGAACTCTTAGAATGCACTTCCAGTCTGGCCTTTTCTCTGGGAATCTCTGCAGATGGAGGACATCTTTTACTTACATAGCTCCGTGCGCCAGAAATCGTCCTCCTACTGAGTTACTTCCTCTCTTCATATTTCACCCCATAACCCTCCTTTTTCACTTTATCCTGCAACCGAATCCTCCCTCTGCTCAGCACAGTACACCTCCATTCTGTGCTCACTTCAGGCTACAGGAGAACACTTGCATCTTGGCACTTTAGAGTTTCAGTGTGTTTGTTCTTCTACTTTTCTGTATCACCATATAGTACGTCATTTTCCTCTAGCTATCTGTATGAGTAACTATCGCTAGTTCTATAAAACGTTTGCTCTTTATTCTACCTCTCTTCCTGTAAAACATTTTATCACAGTTTGTATAAAGGTCTTTACAAAATGGGGAGAAAAAGAGGCAGACTCTGTTCTATTCGCTTCTTCAAAAAGACAGTCGAGCATATGCTCACATTTGCTTTCTTTGAAAGATGTGATGAGAGAGCATACCTGCCATATGCGCAGAGTCCTATAATGTTAATATGGAGGAAGGTCATAACTAGCTTTTCATGAGCCCTGCACCCCGCAGAGCATCAGGTCCATTCACAGTGGTATTCCTAGCATGAATAGACTGCAGAGATTTAGTGGGTCACATGATTCCTCTCAAGTGATTTTTATCCACAGCCATGGCAAACGTTAAGCCTTTCTTTTTCATCTTTACTGACAATGAAGGGTTCAACAGCATCCTGGAGCATGAGTGCCACAGATAATGTAAATGCAGCCAGAAACCTTTGAGAAGTTCCTGTCTCTCTTATAACTTATTATCTCTAATAATGTCACTTTGTATTATCATGTGTCTCCCCTCTGGCCACCCCTGCAAGCTGCTTAGACAGAGGTGAGAACCCCTTTTCAAAGATTATTCAATAAAAATAATTTCTATAGGTTTATGCAAGAAACAGAGAGCTCTGGATCCCCAAATTTGACAGTTAGTATGGGTTGACTTGAACTTTCCTCATACGACTTATTGAAACTGATGTGTTAAATCAAATCAATACAATGGATATTACTTTGCCATCTAACAAATTACAGCGAGGCTAAAATTATCTGATGTGGAGGGAATTCAGGTGGGAGTGAGACAAAATATTCTATACCAGAAGGCAGCAATTCTACTTGTTAATTGATGGGTTGTTAGCATGACTTTAAAAAACCTGGCAGCTGGCTGGCAAGCTCTATTCATTGGGTGAGCACATATGATATATTGATATTTAAAAGGATATAATCCACTTAAAATCCATATAATCACACTTCTTCCTGATACTTTTTTCTATCTGTTCTTGTGACAATTGAGAGCTAGGAGTAGTGGCAATGGCAGAGATTAAAAGGAAAATATTTTCTGCAGTCTTTCTGTTTATTTAGCCTGACAGCATTCTGAATACAGTGAATTTCACTATTTGCCCTCTAATGCTTTAGTTGAAGGACTAATTCTTGTTGACCTAGGAAAGAGATGGAAATACATCCAATACTGGAATACCAGTTTCACTAGTTGCTTTTCTAGTTCTTCCACACAGCAATAGGGTAGAAATAAGAAAGTGCTAGTTAGAAAACTTAAAAATTGTCAAGTAGATCTAGGGGTAGGAATAATTCTGGGTTTTTTTCTGGTTTTCTTTTCATATTGTATTTACTACATTTCAAGTCCATTATTGTCTTTTCATTCACTGCTCCATGTCTATCTATAACTCTTGTACAAGCCCATTGGAGTAGTGTATGAGTACTTCACAGTCTTTAATTTATTTTTCCTTACAACTACCATGCACAGAGGAGTAATTTATTAATTTTATAAGTAATGAAATGCAGCACAAAGAAAATAAGTGACTTCCTCAGTGTTAGAACGTGTTCCAGAACAGAGAAACTTGAATCAAACCTCCTTGGTCCAAAGATGTATACAAACCTGGAGTGTGTCATTTCATTGGCATTACAGAGGGCTGTAGGGTTCACAGTTTCACTCTTCTTTTGTTTCAGATCAAACAGTCATGTGGTCCAGAGCACATCAATTCATTGGTTGTGATTCAGATTACTATATTTTCTTACTGTAAGTGAAAAGTTCACACTGTCCATGGACAATTGATAGATGCAATCTGATATGCTGACCTGTGTCCAGTGGCAGTATCAGGAATAGGATCACCCTTTTCAGAGGAACCTAGAGCTGCAATGAGTTGGTGTGTAATGTCAACTGTCACTCGTGTCTGTTTCCACTGTGCGTAGAATCATAGAATCATAAAATAGTTTGAATTGGGAGGGCCTTTTAAAGGTTGTCTGCAACAAGCAGGGAATTTTCAGCTAGATCAGGTGCTCAGAGCTCTGTCCAACCTGACCTTGAATGTTTCCAGGGATTGGGCATCTACCTCCTCTCTGGGCAACCTCTTCCAGTGTTTCACCACACTCATTGTAAAAAATTTCTTTCTTGTATCTAGTCTAAATCTATCCTCTTTTAGTTTAAAACCATTCCCCCTTGTCCTGTCGCAACAGGTCCTGCTAAAAAGTCTATCCCCTCTTTCTTATAAGCCCCCTTTAAGCACTGAAAGGCTGCAATAAGGTCTCCCCGGAGCCTTCTCTTCTCCAGGTTGAACAACCCCAACTCTTTCAGCCTTTCTTCATAGGAGAGGCGTTCCACCTCCCTGATCATTTTCGTGGCCCTCCTCTGGACCCGCTCCAACAGGTCCATGTCCTTCTTGTACTGAGGACTCCAGAGCTGGACACAGTACTGCAGGTGGGGTCTCACCAGAGCAGAGTAGAGGGGCAGAATCACCTCCATTGACCTGCTGGCCACTCTGCTTTTGATGCAGCCCAGGGTACGGTTGGCCTTCTGGACTGTGAGCGCACATTGTCTGCTCATGTCCCTCTTTTCATCCACCAGTACCCCCAAGTCCTTCTCGTCAGGGCTGCTCTCAATCCCTTCATTCACCAGCCTGTAATAGTTCTGTAGGTGCATAGATCCATACCTAAGTGTATCCCTAGCACCGTTTGAGTTCAAATCAAGAACATGCCTCTGAAGAGCCTTATCCTACCCTACACTACTGTGCTTCAATTCACATTATGGAGATGTCTGAACTAAACTAAATTCCCTTAGGAACTGTCTGGAAGATGTGCCCAAGGAGACTTCTTCAATACTCTGCAGCCCCTCACATGACTATTATAGAGCTAGTCCAAAGCAGGATGCCCTGAAATGTACCTCAGGTGGACACTGGTCATCAGCACCCAATGTTTCTGACTGCAAATTAACCTCTATGACACTGCACCACTTCATTAGGTAGAGCCCTCTTTCAGGCACATACTTTGTTTTGTAACATTCACAGATTGAATGAACACTTATTTGTACATAGGGTGGTTGTCTAGTTAATGTCACTCTTATGCAGATATTCACTACACAGTCTGAATTAAAATGGATCCCCAGTGAGAACTTTTTTTAAAAAAATTGATTATAAATGCATTTGGGACAGAACTATGAGAATTATAATGGTTGATGGAAAATGACAATGAGTGATGTCCTCTACCTTTCCACTGCTATAGGATAATGAAATATGTTATAAAAAGGAAAAACCCAGTCGTGCTTCCATTAGAGTGGTGGGATTTTTTTGGTGCCAACAGTGATGAGAGCATGAATAGCTTCCAAAAGTTCTAACATGCTCAATGAAAGTTTCATGTTCGGGGCATCTCAAAATTTCTCTTGAGCCACTAAGCACATTACCAATCTCCCTAGCAAGAAATAATTGGTGGTGAGGAACTTAAAAATCTTAGAATTAATATGAGATTATTCATTTCCTTAATTTGCAGTTTTATGATGGAATTTCTCACCCAAATGAAAGTTTCACTCTTTGAGGTGAAATGTTTAAAGATGTCTGCACAACTGCAATAAAAATATTCAAGGTGATGAAAGACCAGGAATATGATGAGGTTATTGTAATTACTGCAGAGCTTGCAGGTACAAACCATCTGGCAGAACCGTTAATTTCATAGCATTATTTTTGCTGTGTGCTAACTTTGTCAAAAGCTTTGAAAGTCAGTATCCATTTATATTCTGAGCAACTGTTTGCAGAGGTCACTCTCTAAAGTGTTCACACAAAGACAGAAAGAGTAGAATAAACCTGGATATTTATTCACATATTAGTTACACATGAAAGGCAATTCTGAATTTAACTGGGAGAAAAATGTAAAATCTCTTCAACAATCCATTAAGAAACACTGAGCTGTAGCTCTTGAAGATGTCTTTAAACATTCTGATGGGGCAGTACTATTTTATCCTGGAATTAGTAACACCGTCTTTTATTGAATATGGACAATTACTTTTTAATTACAAATATTTAATTTTAATATCTGATGATACATACCCTATATAGTTGCTTTCTGGCAGTGGATGAAAATTTTTCAGTGGAGCAATGTTCTGTCATAAATTTCTGATTTGAAATAATTTAATAATTCTGAGGAAACACTGTGATTCCTATCAATTAATCCCTGACTCCCCAAAGACTGCTATCTCTACAGACTACATATCTCCCCAGAGAGAGAGCCTGAATAATAGTGTAGCCAGGAACAAACTAGAAACTATTTCCATTCCCTTGAAATAAGGGTTCTTTAAATTTATCTGTATGCAAGCACATTTTGGTTTTTACTTCTCATCTGAAAAATAAAAATTAGATCGAAGATATTAATTTCTTTTTGTTAGAAAGGAAATTTTTCATTTGCAGCAATCTCTATTGATATCAATAAACTGTTATACTATATGGCCAAAGTAGAAGAGATACTTAAATATTGTCATTTGGGAACTTTATATTTGGTATATAGTTTGCATTGGGTAAGCACACAAACAAATCCAGTGACAGGTTTTTTACATTGTTTCTAAGGGGGTTTATACCCAGTTTACCAAAACCAAACAGAGTTGTATGTGTAATTTTGTTTTTTTTCTTCTTGAGCTTACCTATTTATCCACCTTCAGGCATTCACGAAGACTAGTACTTTCATCTTTTTCATAATGTGAATATTCCACCCTGACATAAGTTTTAAATATCCAAAAAAAGTTTATTAAAAAACTAGGTAAATACAGACATTTACAATTTGTAAACCAAATATTTCAAAAATGTACCAGTTGGCACTCTGAATGCTGATAAGAAAATAAAATATTTATTTTGTCTGTGTACAAGTAATTCATAAGTTTAAGACTTCTATCTAGCCAATATCCATATCTGAAAGCCTCATATGTAGTGAAATATGTTAAGAAGTATGAGTGAAAATAAGTAACAGTGATTTTTTTAAACACAAATGCCATATTCTGCAGAACACACATTTTATATGAAAATTGCACACTTAAGCAAAATTTAGAAAGATAATTTCAAGCTAAATGTTTCAGTTAACACCAGAATAAGGTTTAGGAAGAAATCCATTTAAACATGTTTTTCACCTTTGCTATCATAAGTTTGTTGTTCATGCTTATTGAGGAGGTGTCTGAGATTTAACATGAAAGATTCCTGACTCTGAGAGCTTATAGGAGTGAGAAATATAAGCAAATGAGATATATAATGAGCAGAAGAAGTGTTGCACGTACAAAGAATGACCAGCAAATACCATCTGGGATGAATAGTACGTTTGCTTGTTGGAATAAACTATAAACAAAATGGAAAGCAAGAGGAAAGGAAATAAGAATGGACAGAAGGATAAGGGAAAGAACAATGTATATGGAGCAAATTTAAGGAAAGAAACTGAAAGACAAAAGATCAAAACATGACAGACAAAGTGCACTTAGAGTTCTAATAATTTTTTTAAGTGGGCAAAAGCCATGTATTTGCTGCCTTTAGATGTATTCATCTGAGCTGGAATCTTTTTTGCAGATTTTCTCAGTTCATCCACCCTTTTGTGGTGGTCATCCACCTACACATGTGGTCACAGTCCAGGGCTGCTAAAAGCAGGGTCTAACACTAGTTTTCTCTGTGCTTTTTTCTTTGCAACATTCTGTATGGTTGTATATTAACAATATCAACTGATTAAAAAATCACCAGCTGGAAAATTGATGAGTTATAACTAGCACAGATAATTAAACAGAGTAAAAAATTAAAACATTGAAAATGCTTTTACAAGTGTTTTGGCCATATTAATTCATAGTGAAACTGTGGTTTTTCAACACATAGTCAGTTTACAGAGTTTAACAGAGTATTACAACAAGGAAAATTATTTTGTAAAAGGTAGTTTGAACCATTGGTTTTCGGCATGATTAATGGGATTGCAGGTCAATTGTACTGGGCCTGCAGTACCTTCTATTGATGAAGAGGATGTTCATACAATGGAAGTGGTTAACTCCAACAAAAGGACAGGAAGATCTCTTGATGGGAAGTGTGGGAAAGCACAATTGCTCTACCCATGTGTGACTGAGAATAAAATGATGGTTACCCAAAAAGGGAACACAATAAGCTAGAGTTAAGGTAACAGAATTAAATATTTTGTTATGCTTCTGATTTAAAGGCAACTTTAGCCCAATATTCAAGGAGACAGATTGATTCTCTTATTCATGCCCTGAAAGCCAAGCACAGAAAGAGACCCTAAGAGAAAGTTGTTGCCAGGACAGTTTGGGCTCCCTAAAGAGCTACCAGTGTTATATCTATGCCTTCATCCTAGAAACAAGAAGATGATAGAGGGGTGTGAATTGTTATAGGCAGACCTGGTCAATCTAACTAGCTTTGGCTTAGTGTTGGTAAGTCTGCTGTGGTTGTCACAAAAATAGGCAGTGTTGATGAGTTAAGCGACACTGAATGAGTGAGAACATGACCAATTTTTCCTCAAGGCAGTTTTTCTTAAAAAAACTTTGGAAATCACTACCTGTCAAGACAGCTGGCTGTCCAGGCCAGATGCAGTTTGATTGTCCTTTGGTTATGAGTATTCTGATCATCTAGTCTAAATCCATGCAAAATTAGGCTATTACACAAAAGCTATGTAATTCAGAAGTGTCCGAATAATATCCTGTACAAGATGACTTGAACAAGTCCTGAGCTTATACACACTAACTGGTTGTTTTGGGAAGCTTAAGCATGACAAAACAAACAGCAAAAATACAATTTTCTGCTGGAAGTCCATAATTTTTCAGCCATCAGAGTGAAACCCTTGGATAGATTTACAGCATTATCAACTAAACCAGGATTTTGGGGAAAACAAAACAAAACAACAACAACAACAACAACAAAACCTCTACTGGTGTGATGGAAAGATGATTCATTTGACTGTTGTAGCATCCTATGTCAGTAATAACCAAAATAAAGATTAATCTGCAAAGAAAGCAATAAAAGGCATGCATTCATGAAGAGAACAGGAGAAATCAGTGGACTTTTGTCTTTCATACTTGCAACAAAGATTATACTGGAAACAGCATTTCTCTCCGCTTTACAAAGATGACAGATAATCTCCTGATTCCAAACAAGAAAGAGTGGACCACAGAGAAGCTGATCAAATTTTGTGACTGACAGGGAAAACTAAGAAGTCAAAGGAACATGAATGAACTTATAAGAAGGTGGTATCTATATACAATGTGACAAAAGACACAATAGTAATGATGAAATAAATTGTAGGCAGCAGAGTATCAATATACAGTTGCTTTTGGTTTTTTTGATAGTAAATATTCTTAGAAAGATCTACCAGGTAACCAACTGTTTCTTCAAGCTTTTGTCAGAATTAGGAAAATAAAAAGGGATCATCAGCTCTTTGCATAAATTATTTCTGGGAGCTGTGAAACACCAATTAAATTAATTCTCTGCTGGAAATGAAAGAGAAGCTTCATACATACATGCTGTATATGAGAAGCTACCTTTGTTAACAGGAACTTCTTTCAGTAGCTGAACTAACAGACCACAGCTATACAATGGAGAACAAATAAGTTCCTGACACACCTAATATGAAATATAAGCAGAATTAATGAAAAAATGTGACAACACTGGTTTCCATGCATACGATATACATGCATCCTAGTTACGTAGAAAAGAGCAGAAAAGCTGGATGTAGTTCCTTTTTGTCCTTATTTGTAAAAAAGGGGCCTTGTTACTTTTGGAAATTATTGCAGAAATAATCACTTCTGAAAATTGCTGCAGAATTTCAATATAGGCAGAAAAGGAATAATATTGTTAGACCTATAGCCTGTGTATGGAACCACTGAAGTACACAAGGAAGGAAAGTTATTTTGTCATGGATTGTACTTACACATTTGATATCATATTGCTTTTCTGGAAAACGGCAGCTGGATGGAGTTGCTGAAAATATCCTAAAATTGATACAAAATCTCTGTGGAAATTCTCATGAAAAAACATGAGCAAAGTAATTGGTTTAACATGAGGGTAAGTATAAGAGAAGATTGTCAATTCCACTGACCCTCTTTAACTGTTATGAAGAAGAAATCTTAAGAAAAGCACAGACAGAAACTCAAAAAAAGAATGTTATTGTTATTAGGTGGAAAGAATAGCCATTCTTTCTTGATTGGTGATATTGCCCTGAGTGGATGCTGCACAGGAATTTCAGGAAAAGAACAGCAGAAACATAATAATCAAGTCTAAAAGTATGTGAAAGTACAAAAAGGAATAGTTGCAACTCAGTGTAAAGCTGCGTTGAAGTATGCTGAGCTCTTTGAATCCAATACTGAATGACAGAATCACCAGGGATGCTAATCATTATGAATTGTAACTCTAAAGTGCTGCTCTTGGGAAAATCTGCAACATTTGGAGACAAGGATATACTACCATAACATCTTGTGAGGAAGAAATGAAACCTTTTGTCTCTGGCATATTTCTACAGATATAGGGATGTGAACAGTAAGAAACCAAGTGTCAAGAAGTTTTCTGCCCTGGTGTATCATTACTCTCAGGCATTGTAAAATCTATGCCATACTTTTACAGTTCAGCAGTCACCCCAAGTTGTTGTGGAATTGAGTGATGCCTGATATACAGGTACTAAAAAAAAAACATTGTGGATAGTCAGAATCAGCTAAACACCACCAACTATGTAAATTTTAGTTGAACAATTTAAATCTGAAAAGGAATCGTGACTACAGAGATAATGTATTCAGATTGGTTTTGCCCATGTAGGAATACTATTTATGCTGTACTGTATTTTCAGATACTGTTTGATTTGTAAAGTTAAATATTTATGTCATTTATTGATATAATTATTCTGTGTCTTTGGAGAATTAGTGAGCACTGATCAATAGTTTGGAGGTTAATCAGTACTTTACTTCTTGATAAATTTAGTTCAATTAAACAGAATTGATGTTAATTACTGTCCTGATTAAGCAGTGGTTATTACCATATTACCATTCGCTATCAGTAGGCTAAATCAGTTTCCCAAGAGACATCTCAATAAAGCAGCTACAGTGACATAGCATGCCCCAATTAAACAGTGTATATTGTGATAACATATTTACATAGAACTTCTCATGCTGATACAAATTAGAAACATTTTTAAGACAAGACAGTATATAGCCAAGACATTAATGAAAAGTGCACATTAATGAAAAGACAGAAAAATGCGTAAATTGACCCTAAAGCAAATTTCCACTGCTCCCATGAACAAAAAGACCTTGTATTTTCAAGACTCAGTTAAATAATGTACAAAGAAACCTATGTTCACCTTCACGAAAAAAAAGAGAAACTACCTTTTCTGAAGGGGCTTAAGTATTTAAAAATATGATTCTTTGTTAAGTTTTTCACATACAGACTATGTGTAGTTCTTTTCCTCTCTTTCCCCATATTCCTTCTGTCTGTTTAGGGGCAGAGGGTGGACATAGGTGTTGGGATCGAATCTGTGCATGAAGAGGCATTTGTGCTATGCTTTTTAACTAAATGGGGTAACAGTTCCTTACTTCTTAACACTGGGACTATACGTATTTTTTAATTTAAAAAAAATGTATAAAAAGCATACAGAATTGCCACAAAAAGAAAAATAATTATATCATAATCATATTTGCTGAATTATTTATTTCATTTTGGTGCTTTCCTCCCCACACCCACCTTCTCTGAGGAAATTTTCCAAACATTTGGAGTAGCTAACAATGATAAAGGATCAACACTTTACGTTTTCAACCTGGATATAAACATTAAATAATTAATCCTTGTATGACTGTCTTTTCTCTGTTAAGTTAGAAAAGTACAATTATTCAGTGTGTTTGTATTTGTCAGATCATCTGGTGAATACAGCTCTGCTTATCCATATGTATATGGATAAAGTGAGATTCATTTCTCCATTCAGCACAAAGCCTATACATAAAAAGATAAAAATACTATTTTTCTTCCTATGATATCTCTCTCAAAAAGTTATTCAGTCCTAAGAGACTGTTCTCCTCCACTTCCCTCAGAACAAAACTTTTTATCTTTTAATATTTATGAAATGTGTGTTACACATTTCTGATATGTAGGGGTTGTTTTGTTCTGCTTTTTTTTTTTTTTTTAAATAGACCTATTTTACATCCTTGACACCCAATATTATATTTTGCAACAACCATTATTTAAGGTTCAGGTTTGACGTAACTTTCCAGGCAATAAGTTGCAGTAGGAGTTATCTGAGTTTACTAGTTATGATTCTTATGGGCAAACAAAGAATATAGATACGTGTCCTTTGCCAACCTTCTTGCCCATACCTCTACTTCAGAGTCAAAGAAATTATGGAAACAAGGATGTTGGTTTTGATGTGCCTGGGTGCTGTAGGTAAACCCTTTATCTTTAGGCTCTGCAATCACAAAGATGAGCCAAGGAGAAGAACAGTTAATATTTTGTTACTATTTCACTAGGAGTGCAAATGTGGTTTTTTTAATTCTGTAAATATTATTTAAATCACATCAAAATTCATTTTGTACAAATCCTTTGCAGTGGGACAGAATATGAAATGTAAGATACAATTCTAGGAAAAGTCAAAAGTAAGATTTATTCAGAAATACCTTTTAATTTTTTTTTCCATTTCCATTTTTCTCCATTATGTTTCACACGCATTTTCGGTAAATTGCCAATGTTCATACAGGATTTTGATTTTGATTTTGAATATATTTTATTTTCAGATTATGTAAATTGTCCTGCTGGGTTATCCAGAGTAAAGAGACAAGAACACATTACAAACCAATCCAAATGCAGAGAGAAGTCTTGCCAAGAGACTCCCCTGCTCTTTTTGGAAATAATAAAGGTAGCCCAAGAGCCAAAGCAGAGACCAGTTTGGAATCCCATTTCTTCAGTTTGAAGCCCAGTTGATGAAGAAGAAGTAAGTCTATTGTACTGCGAACCTCAGCTCTTTCCTCAGAAAGTATCTAGGACAACAAAGAAGACAAAATAGATCTGTGTCTCCCTCTCTTTTTGTGAACTTCTACTGGAAATCAAATTCACAATGAAACTTTCATTCACCTCCCTGTCACCATCTATTGTCTCCTGAAAGACTTACAGAAGAAAAGTAGCTATGTGATGAGAAATATACTCATCATGCTATCCATAGCTGGGCTAAACTTGGGTTTAGTCAAGTAAAACAGACTCCCAATACAACAGACTCTCTTTCTGAACTATGAAGAGGTTATGATTGCTGTTGTGTTGCTGGTCACCACTTTTACGTGAACAGCAATGGCAAAATGCAGACCTACAGCCACTCCATCATACTGGCTTTAGATAAACTGGCTGGGTTTGGCCTTGCCATGGATCCCTGTAACTTTTTTAGAATTTGCCTTGGATCTGAATAAAAACAGCAGGCTATTGGCTGGGCTTCTCTTTTTAGAAAAATAAGTGACATAGGAAGAGCTGCAGTTATGTATACATAGAGACATGCTGAGTGATTAATTTAGAGAAGGTGTTCATGTTGAGAAATGAGCAATACAGGCTTGTTGGAAAGGAAGAAGAAATGCAGGCACTCTCAAAAGAGTTTCATAATTCACATAAGCTTATAATAAACATTAGTACTTTTAGATACTTAATTGAACCACAAGCAACCTCTGAACCTTTGGAGGTGCACAGAGCACAAATTGTTGTCAGACTTCTTCTCTGATGTTTGAGTCATTTAATTAATTATTATAAACCTGCTGGAGCTTGATGGATTTATAAGAAAATTATGTGCTTTTAATGTAGTACTTACACCCCTGTGGGATTGTTCTAGTGAATAAGTCTTTTTCTTGGCAAGATTTACTTTCTTGAGCAACTGGAATAATTTGCTGGCTTCTGAAATAATTTTCACTCCTACATTTTGCCTGTTTAGAGACAGCTTAGCTTTTATAACAACTGGAAATAGTTGTGGCTGATACAAGCATGTTAAGATAGTACATTATAAAGAGTAGACTCAGAAAAATAAATATGAGGTGGTTGGCATAAAGCTGTGTAATTAAAAACTATCTTGAATACTTGTGCTTTTGATACATTATGGTTCTTGTATTGGAATCAATATAAATACATTATTATAGTTCATAATGAGAATAATTAAGTATTAGGGAACATACATATTTGTGTGTGCATGTGTCTGAGCACTTGGCAGGTTATATAGAGCTATAGTACAGCATTTGCTGATTATGGTTGCTGAATATGATGGTTCAAATACATAATTCTTTATTCTAATCTAATATAATAATTCACATATTTACAAAGTAAATGTAAGAAATATAAAAGAACTATCAGATGACAGTGAGCAAGCAGATATGACATTCTTGTTCTGTCCTCTTTGATGGCATTTTCTCTTCCTTTGTTAGCCTATAGGCATTTTAAAATTGTTCAAGGGCTCCTCGGTAGTATTCCTGTGTAGAGGAGAAATTATTATTAGCGGGAGACTAAGGCATTCTGCAGTCTAGAGGTTATGAATAGGAAGAACTGCTGAGATAAATTGGAAGAGCTGATGGTGATGTTCTGATTTATGCAGGGACCACAGTAGACTTTAGATCTAGTCTCTAGTATCAGAGTACAAGAATAAGGCTGTTCAGAATCTATGCTTCTGTTTCTATGTTAAAGTCTATTTTTTCTTTTTTTTTTTTTTTCCAGGGCATTCTAAATCTTGTGGATTTGTGCACCTTCAGGTTCCTTAGATGGTCTCGAACCTGATCTTCTCCTGCAGTGGGTGGTTCTTCATTCTCCCAGTCCCTGCCATTGCCTTCTGTGACTTGGGTGGTGTGGCTTGAGCACTTGCCAGTGAAGTCAAGCACTTGCTTGACTTCACTGGCAAGTGCTTCAAAAAAGTCATCAAGTACCTCAGCCTTCTCCATATGCTGGAGATAGGTAACCAGGTCTCCCATTTCATTCCAGAGAGGGATTTTCCCTAGTCTTCCTTTTATCCCTGGCGTACCTATAGAAGCTTTTCTTGTTGCCCTTGACATCTCTGGCCAGATTTAATTCTATCAGGGCTTTAGCTTTCCTAACCTGATCCCTGGCACCTCTCACAATTTCTCTGTATTCCTCCCAGGCTACCTGTCCTTGCTTCCACCCTCTATAGGCTTCCTTTTTGTGTCTGAGTGTGTCCAAGAGCTCCATGCAGGCCTCCTGGTGTTTTTCTCTGACTTCCTCTTTGTTGGGATGCATCGCTCCTGAGCTTGGAGGAGGTGATCCTTGAATATTAACCAGCTTTCTTGGGCCCCTCATCCCTCCAGGGCTTTATCCCGTGGTACTCTGAATCCCTGAAGATCCCTGAAGAGGCCAAAGTCTGCTCTCCTGAAGTCTAGGGTAGCGAGCTTACTGTGTACCCTCCTCAATGCCCTAAGGATCTTGAACTCCACCATTTCATGGTCACTGCATAGTCACAGCCAAGGCTGCCCTTGAGCTTCACATTCCCCACCAACCCCTTCTTGTTGGTGAGAACAAGGTCCAGCATAGCACCTCTCCTCACTGGCTTCTCTATCACTTGGAGAAGGAATTTATCATCAATGCATTCCAGGAACCTCCTGGACTGCTTATGCCCTGTTGTGTTGTCCCTCCAACAGATATCAGGGTGATTGAAGTCCCCTAGGAGGAGCAGGGCTTGTGAACATGAGGCTGCTCCTATCTGTCTATAGAGGGCCTCATCCACTCGGTCTTCCTGGTCAGGTAGCTTGTAGCAGACCCCCACTGTAATGTGACCTGTCCCTTCTCTCTCTTTAATCCTGACCCATAAGCTCTCCGTCAGCTCCATGCACTCTAACTGGTCATTGACATAAAGGGCAACACCCCTCCTCGTCTCCCCTGCTTGTCCTTCCTAAAGAGCCTGTATCCTTCCAGTCCCACACTCCAGTCATAGGAGCCATCCCACCACGTCTCCGTGATGCCAATAAGATCATAGCCCTGCAGGTGTGTGCATGTCTCTTAACTCCTCTTGTTTATTCAGCGTGTTACACGCGTTTGCATAGAGGCATTTAAGTTGGGCCCCTGATGAATCTGTCTTATTGGCTGGAGTGGCTGGATTCCTTTGTGCTTATTTTCAGGTGCTCTCCTACTGACCTGTGATCCTTCTCCAGGCTCCGGGCATCTATTGCTGGCACTGGCATCAAACTGGTAGGAGTGGGATGGATTGAGGTTCCCCTCCCCCAGCAACTTTTGTTTAAAGCCCTCTTCACCAGCTTGGCAAGCTTATGACTAAAGGTGCTCTTCCCCTTCTCTGACAGATGGACCCCATCGGCCCCCAGTAGACCAGGTTTCTCAAAGAGAGTCCCATGGTCTAAGTAGCCGAACCCCTGGCTGTGGCACCAGTCCCATAACCATTTGTTCGACTGGCCCTTTCAAACCCCTTCCCTTTGACCAGCAGGATTGTTGAAAAAACTACCTGTGCTCCAGAGTCCCTTACCGCTGCTCCCAGGGCTCTGTAATCCTTCTTGATACTTCTCAGACTGTTCCTGGCTGTATCACTGGTGCCCACGTGAAACAGCAGCAGCGGATAATAGTCAGTGGACTGTACGAGGCTTGGTAGTCTCTCGGTGATATCCCTGATATAAGTCCCCAGTAAGCAGCACACCTCTCTAGAGAGTGTGTCAGATCAGCAAATGGGTGTCTCCATACCTCTCAGAAGAGAGTCGCCTATTACTACCACCTCTCACCTCTTCTTAGTTGCGCTGGTTGTTATACGGGGAGAAGATCAGGCTGCCTTACTCAGCTCCAGCATCTCTCCTGGTGTGACAGGTCTTTCCTCTTCAGTCTGCAGAGTGGTGAAGCGGTTCTGCAAGGGCACCTCAGGCTTCAGGGGAAGCTTCTTCCTCTTGCTGCTCCTTGCTGTTGCAACTGTCCATTCTTCTGCATTATTGCCCCCCTTCCCTTCTGCATGTGCGGGTGGGGGATTTTTTGGCTGTCGGTTGTAGGCCCACTGCAGACTGCGCTTGGAACCAGCTAGCTACCTCCTTCTCAGCCTGCCTGATGTTACACAGCCTTCTCACCGTCTCCTGCAGCTCAGCCAGCTGCTGCAGGAGGTCCTCCCCTTGGCACAGTTTTTGCAGGCAGGTCTGCCATCTGTCCCTGCCCCAGGACAAAGGTCTAGGCACCTCCTGCAGTCTGAGGTCTGCACTGCAGCCTCTCCCTTCAGCAGCTCTGTCTGGGTGGAGGCATCGGCCACCACCGGGGCAGATGGTGCAAACCCCCCAGCCAGAGCTGCAGCCTTTGCCCTCAGACAGGTGCCCGCCATTCTGCCTTGAGGGTCAGGTAGGATGAGTGCCCTTGACCTGGGCAGATGGTCGCAGAATGATGCCCGGTTGCTGGGTTATGTATACTTCAAGTCTCCTATTCAGCCAGGGGAATGCCCCTCCTTCAAAGAGGCGGCCTTGCCGCGCAAACTGCTGTGCCACACCCTGGCTGATGCACCACGCTCTGTTTGTCCATCCGTCCTAGCTCTGCCTTTTGTGGGAGTGGGGGGCAGCCGCTGAGACTCCTGGTCCCGCCTAAGCCTTGTCAGCCACCCTCGTGAAAGCAGCCAGCTCCCGGCAGATATTTACATTGCCCTGGGGTTTCCCCAGCTCAGGAACCCCCTCTGTACGCTGAGATCCCTGCTCCGCTGCAGGACGCGCCTGCACCGGAGTTCATCACCTCAGCAAGAAAGTGTTAACTCCCGTGCTTGAAGTATTACATATATGTTAATGTATTCCTTGGCTATGGTATTTCAAGTTATATAGACTAATCATTTGAAATATTTTGCAAAGTAATCAGAAGAAAAAAAAGGAATCATATGTAAAGCAAAGTACCTAGAAAACATATCTTTCATAGAATCATAGAATCATTAATCATAGAATCATAGAATCATAGAATCATTAAGGTTGGAAAAGACCTCTAAGATCATCGAGTCCAACCATCAACCCAACACCCACATGCCCACTAAAACATGTCCTTAAGNTCCAGGTCCCTCTGCAGAGCCTTCCTACCCTCCAGCAGATCAACACTCCCGCCCAACTTGGTGTCATCTGCAAACTTACTGAGGGAGCACTCAATCCCCTCATCCAGATCATTGATAAAGATATTGAACAGGACCAGCCCCAATACTGAGCCCTGGGGAACGTTGTTCGTGACCAGCCACCAAATGGATTTAACTCCGTTGACCACAACTCTCTGGGCTTGATCATCCAGCCAGTTTTTTACCCAGTAAAGAGTGCACCTGTCTAAGCCATGAGCCGCCAGCTTCTCTAGGAGAATGTTTTGGGAGACAGTGTCAAAGGTTTTACTGAAGTCCAGGTACACCACATCCACAGCCTTTCCCTCATCCACGAGGCAGGTCACCTGGTCGTAGAAGGAGATCCGGTTGGTTGAGCAGGACCTGCCTTCCATGAACCTGTGCTGGCTGGGCCTGATCCTCTGGTTGTCCCACAGATGGCTTATGAGCACCCTCAAGATGAACTGCTCCATAATCTTCCCTGGCACCCAGGTCAGGCTGACCGGCCTGTAGTTCCCTGGATCCTCCTTCTGGCCCTTCTTGTAGATGGGCGTCACATTGGCAAGCCTCCAGTCATCTGGGACCTCCCCAGTTAACCAGGACTGTCAGTAAATGATGGAGAGTGGCTTGGCAAACTCCTTTGCCAGCTCCCTCCGTACCCTCGGGTGGATCCCATCCGGCCCCATAGACTTGTGAGCATCCAGGTGGCATAGCAGGTTGTTAACTGCTTCCTCTTGGATTATGGGGGGTTTATTCTGCTCGCTGTCCCTGTCTTCCAGCTCAGGGGGCTGAATACCCTGAGGATAACTGCTCTGACTATTAATGACAGAGGCAAAGAAGGCATTAAGTACCTCAGCTTTATCCTCGTCCTCGGTGGCAACATTCCACCCCGCATCCAATAAAGGATGGACATACTCCTTGGCTCTCTTTTTGTCATTCATATACTTGTAAAAACATTTTTTGTTGTCTGTCACGACAGTGGCCAGGTTGCGTTCTAGCTGGGCTTTTGCCTTTCTAATTTCCTCTGTGCACGACCTAACGAGATCCTTGTACTCTTCTTGAGTTGCCTGCCCCTTTTTCCAAAGATGGTAAACTCTCCTTTTTTTCCTCAGTCCCAGCCAGAGCTCCCCGTTCAGCCAGGCCAGTTGTCTTCCCCGCCTGTTCTTCTTACAGCAATGGGGACAACCTGCTCCTCCGCATTTAAGACTTCCTTCTTGAGGAACACCCAGCCTTCCTGGACCCCTTTACCCTTCAGGACTGTATCCCAAGGGACTCTCTCGACCAGTGTTCTGAGCAGGCCAAAGTCTGCCCTCTGGAAGTTCATGGTAGCAGTTCTGCTGGCCCCCTTGCTTACTTCACTAAGTATTGAGAATTCAATCATTTCACGGTCAGTAAGCCCAAGCCAGCCTCCGACCACCACATCTCCCACCAGTCCTTCTCTGTTTATGAACAGCAGGTCCTGTTCACAGGACAAGCGAGGCACCTCCCCTCCACCACCTTCAAGGTGGGTGAGTGTCTCATTCCTTCTATATCTTGTATTTATTTTCATTTACGTAAAATAAAGGTGAGGGCCAGATAATAATGGTACACTTTTACACATTTTTTTGTCAAAGATTATTTCCACCTCAAAAATGGAGTAGCAGGGGCCAGGGGCTCCCTGAGGGCTGGGGGCAGCAAGGGCACCCCCCAGGGCTGCAGAGGGGGCCCATCCCACTGCCCCAGCGAGGGAGCAGAGCAGCCAGGAGGCACCAGGGGCAGTCCTAGCCCCCAGCACTGGGCAGCTCCTTGGGGATGGGGATGGACCTTTTGCAAAAAGGAACAAGAGTCTCATTGTAGATGGAGGGCAGAAAGATTTAATCCGATCTAACATCCCAGACCACACAAACAGGTGGAGTGGATCCTTGAGCTGACTGCAGGTTGCCCAAGGCCCCAAACCTTAATCAGAGCGTAACTCTCTGACAGCTTCTGACTAGATAGTTTAGATACCATATAGATAGCAAGATACCATAGGTCAGGAGCTTCCTTAGCAACCACTCTGTGAAGGAAAGCTTGCCAACTGCAAACAGATTTCATCCACTATATTTTTGAAAAGATAAAGTGCATTAAAGTCCACAGAGATTATTAACCTATTAGAAAAATGTAACTTTGTAATAGTACAAAGCTATTCCAGTGTCTATGTGTTGAGACTGTTTAAGCTTTGACAATTCAATGTGAACTGCATTTGTTATAAAAATTACAGTACTTTAAGACTGTCTGAAAAGATATACTAGCTGACAATTTGAGATGGGAATTCAGTGGTATTCCAGCAGCCCTGGAGACTACTGTGATCCTAATAGACTGAGCTGTTACAAGATTTATTTAGACTCAAGGGAAGGAAACTGACTAATAGATTAAGAGGTTCTTCCTAAGGGAGGGTGCCAGAGAACCATAAATGTTCATCCAGATACATTAAAAGAGCTTTGAAAACTTAAATTTAAAAAGATTAATCTTAAAAACTTTAAAGTTTAAAAATCCCCTCTCCACTGAGAAGAGCGAAAGGAAGTTATGAGGTTGCAATATTCAGTATGCTTAGGGTACCCCAAAAACCTGAACTCCATGTACTCTGCAACTAAAAGTTTCATTAAAATTGTTGTATTGGAAAAATATCCCCATCGATTCAACCATTCATTAATCCAGTTTATGACAGTCAGTGGAAACTCAACTGGTGCAATTGCAATTGTAACTGAGCTATGTTTACATGGATATTGGAAATCAGGGCTGAAATGTTTCTCCATCAAATGCCAAAATATACAAATACCACATTACAGTGTTATAAAAACTGCACTGATTCTGGATACTATTTGATGGGTCCTTATTTGTTCTTTTATTATTCTGAAAGCAAAGCAAGCAAACCCAGAGTGCAGATTAAGTTAGCTGAAGTGAGAAGGTTGTATATGCAGATAGTCCTTACATTTGTTAGGATTAAAATCTGAATGTGTGCTGGTGCCTAATAGTGACAACACTTATGACAACATTATGACAAGTGACTGTGGATTTTGGTTGGTTTAGCTATCTTCTTATATTGTATGTTGTGTAACAGAGTGATTCTCTCCCCTTTTGTTCCCATGGTCCTCATTCCTCTTCGTTTTTTGTCCCCACCTTCTATTTTCAAACCTCCTGGATGTGTTTCGTGATACAAGAGAGTCCATGCCTCAAATTACAAAGCATGTTGATTTGGGATTGGATAGTATTATTGCTTGGCGAGGTATGTTGCCCCAGTGGAATGAAACAGAATTTCCAACAAGTGTTTTTTAAGAATCTCTGAAAACAAAACACCTGTATAAAGATCACTAAGTGTGGAAATAGATGGGTAAAATCAAAGTGATTGTGAAGTGCACTTGTTTTAGTTTGACTGTCTCAATATTTAAATATATGTATTTGACTAAAGTCTGGCCTAAGATTTTTCCCTCTCGCAGTGCCAGGGCATAGAAACTGCTTCTTCTAAGGTACTGCAGGTGGTCTGTGGCCGTTTCTGTTCTGTGGGGTCTGTCCGAGCTACAGAGTCACTTCAGCTTTTTAAAATGTAAATTAGGGATAATTTAATCCTAGTCTAGAAGTACCTCACATGAAGGAAAAACAGCAGTAAAAGTAGCATCCTCAGCCTAGCAGCTGAAGGCAAAACAAGACCCAAGAAATGGAAGTGGAAGCTAAATAATATATTCAAACATAACTTAGTTTCACACTTCTAAATGAAAGCAATTTGCCAGTAATTATGGTAGGTTTTTTCTCTAGCAATTTTTAAATGGAAAGTGAATGCTTTGTCTGTGCTGCCCAGTTTAAACAAGAACTACTTTAAGTAATTCCTGTGCCTTCTGTTAGACAGGCAACCAGACAGACCAAGTGGGTCCTCTCCAGTAAAGCTCTCATTATTGTATTTCCCTTCCTGAAAGGAGGAGTGACTTTGAATAGGCAAGAGCTTCTAGTGGAGAAAATGCTGTAGAGAGACAAAAACATTTGAGATAACTTACGCCATCAATCACAAGCTAATGGAAAATGTTCCTGCCTGTTACTGTAACCAAGATGGACTATGTGCTTGTCTACAGGGGTGAGGACAGACAGACAAGAGCTTGCTCTTCCCACAGGCAAGTTGACCAAAATGAGATTTGCTCTGAAAATTGTGCTTTACAAGCACAGCTGAGTTAATAAGCTTTGTCTATAGGCAGGATATGAGTTGTACATCTGGCACTGTTACCTGGCTTCCAGGCAAAATTTCGTTCTTATCTGCATCCTTAAAAGTTACATTATACATCTCTGAGAAGATTTATATCCCACATTACGAGAAAAATGAAGAGAAAAAAGAGTGGTTTTTCACTAGTTATGTTTCCAGCCTGTCCTTGCCTCTAAAAGGATTCACAAGTTTGAATTAGTTCTGTGAACTAGTTAGCACTTCAGAAATAATCTGCGATATTCAAAAAACCTCAGTCATCATAGCTTTATAACTGATATAAAAACTTCAATTCAGTTGTATAGAGAAAGAAAATTCCATTTCTGAGAGGATTTTCCTTTTCTTTTTTTTTTTTTTTTTTTACCACAACTTGGAATACAACACAAATATTTCAATCCTGTAGGAAAAGGCATGTATCTCCAGCACCCACAAACCTAGCAGATCTCCTCAAGAAAGTCACGTCCTTTAAGCCCAAGTTCCTGAGTAGTCCCTTGGGCAGTAAAACATTAATTCACAAGTAGGATTTACTATATAATTCTGTGAAACTGAACATATTTCTGATTTGCTGAATTAACAAATGCCAAAAGGAAAAATGGTGCTTGCTTCTTTAAATGACAAAAGAAAACTGAAAAGTTTATTGAAGTCAATAGAAAGACTTGAAAAGGTTGTCTATAAGTGTTTGTAACATGTGGCTTTAGTATTTGTAAATTCCTGCTTTGGGTCTTTGTCTTTAACCATATCCAGGAGGCAAAATATTAACATAGAAATAAATTAGATAAAGACATTCTTGCATAATTTCCATTCAAATTACATGGAACTCGATTGCCCCAGGAATATGTGTCTGGTGAGAAAAAAAACACCTTAATTTATAAGTTTAAGACTGCAAGTCCAACAAATTGCAAAGTGATTCATTATAAAGCTAGATGTGGTTTTCAACTTAAAAGCTCCTATAATTTATTAAAGGAATTGTTAACTTGATTTTTTCCACATATGCCAAGAGAATAAAACAAAGTTTCTAATCTATGCTGATGTTTTAGATACAACAGCTACAGCACACAGACCCAGTGGCTTTGTTCACCCTGGAATTCCTGTAGAACAACCCTGGGCAGAGAAAATGTTACACCTATTTCTTACCTTTTTTTTTCTTTTTTTTTCAGGAAAGGATAGGGGATTTGGGGAGGGTAAAGAGACTTATTGTTAGGTGGTTGTCTCTTTTCTCTCTCCCCTGCTCCCATGGAGATTAGTAATTTTATCCAGCACTGAGTCATTGAACAGTGCATAGCACTAAATAAATTTTACAAAAGCACACAGAGGTAGTAAAAACTAGCTTCACTATTTTGTGAAGCTTCATGCTACACTAGGAGCGTAAGTAAATATAATTTTGGTGTCCTTATCTCCATATTACACACAAGTTGAGAGTTTGTCAATATTCTTCTAGGCTCTTTTGAACATTTATCCGTCAGCACTGGCAGCTGTGACAGGATGTGACTTCTTGATGAATACCAAATGTAGCAACACAAAGCTGTCATTCTTCAACAGGTTATTACTTTGAAACGATTATTATTTAAGATAAGTTTTCTACATATATTTAAGTCAGACTTTCCACCACCTCTGAGTTCTAGGAGGATGTAAAATATTTCAATGCAAATTGTATCTGTAAGCAGTACATATAATATTAATACTTATGTATAAGTGGATCTTTGTATCGAAAAGACATTTGATTATTCCCTAATATATCAAGGTCTTATATATACTACTGTTTATACTAACACTTATTATTAATAAAAGGTAAATATTTTGAATAGAAACTTCTGCAGAATGTAATGACATTCTTGAATTAACACATAGTTTTTTTACATATTTATAAAAAATCCAATTTTACTTTTATTAAACAGAAAACCTGCACCACGGTGAATGCATTGAATGTCAAGGTTAGAAGTGAGTAATTTCTCCAGGACTTGGAAATACTTACTTCACAATAACTTAGAAGCTGAATGAGGGTGCAGCGGAAAGAAAAACGCTTATGCTACAAAATTGCAGATGTGTATTTAGAATAGAACTGTTTCCATACCATTCGTGGATCTGAAGTGATCTTTGTTTCCATGAATTCTCCACTGCTGAGAGGGTGAATGAAAATAACTCAAGAGCTAGAGATAAACCGTGTTTGCTCTAAAGAAAACCCTGATCTCATTAAAAGGTTTGCTAATCATCCCATGGCAAATAAAATGTAGTGATGGTATATATGCAGTACAGAAAGTAACTGGCTATTAAAAAAAATTGACCGTTTTTATTAATTACAAGATACACTTTTATAGCATATCTTGAAGCCACAATTCCATCAACCAGATACAAAAAGATTATTTAATTAATTAAAGTAATTTGGGAAGATGCTGGAAATGTTTCTTTTATATTTTAGTTTTCTTTTTCTTCATTTCTTCTTTGTTGAAATAATGTACTTTAATGGTAAAAATTGAGATAATCCAGTTCCTTTTCTCTTACAAAAAGAATATGTTTATAAAAGAAAAAAATGTTCGTTTCAGTGTCTGAGAAAACAAATTACTAAAAGTTTCTAGGGAGTGGGGGAGACTCATCTTTTAATACATATAGAAGCGGTATATGGTATAAAATGTTCCATATAGCTCATGGCATTCTTTTATTTGGTGTACCTTCTACAATATTTATCTAATTTAGCAAATGATAATCATAATATTTTGATTTTGTTTTGGTTAATATTTCAAAATTATTTCAGTTGCTTTTTCATTCAGTATTGCTTTTCCTGCATTCTTTAGTCTCATTACTATTTTGTTTGGTTGCAATTGGTATTGTTGCTGTTGCTTAGTTAGGTAAGGGCTACCCTTATACTCATTTTTCATGAGGATTCATGATGCTGGAACTCAATCAAATAAAAACAGGAAGAAAGAAAACACAAAGGGTTGCATATACCCTCAAAGCAAATTCACTAATAATGTGAATAACTACCCCTGGAAATTACTTTATAGCATTTACTCAACTCTATTCTTGTGTATTGGGTCTGGCTGAGNTCCCACAAAGTTTTTAAGTTTTTTTCCGTCTTATTTTCTCCCCACCCTGTCCTGCTGAGGAGGGGAGTGATAGAGTGGCTTGGTGGGTACCTGGTGTCCAGTCAAGGTCAACCCACCACATCTTGTTTAATTATTCCTTGGAAACTGTAAATTTAAATCTGTCGTCTCACTTAATTACACTTTTTCTTTTTAATCCAGCTTGTATTTCATTGTTTATTTCCAGACCTCTATTGTTAAAATGGCAGAAGTTTAGTTATTTCTTGATTTGCATGTAAAAACATCATCATTAATGACATTACAAAAAGGAAGACAGCTTCACTCTTTAAGGTAACAATGGTTTTGTAGCCCAATCTTTCAAAAAGTAATCCTGCATCTGCTTTGTTTTATACTGTTTAGAATCTTTGTGCTTCCTAACTGATGTGCCTTTTTATATACTAGCAATTAAGAGGAAAAACAGGGCTGATTGAAAACATTGATTTTGGATTAAAAACAATGAATTCCTCCAACTGTGATCGGGGTGTTCATTGTTTGTTGTTTATAGTTATTCAGGAATCAGTTGAGTCATTTATGCAAGTATCTGTGTATCTCCAAGAGTTCTGAGGATCTTAGAATGGGTAATTAATTGTGCTAAACTTGTTATGTGAAATGGATTATTCATTATTTTCCCACTTAAAACTACTCTTTTTATCAACATAGGGCATAGGAGCCATAGTCATGAACTAGCACTTTTCTTAGGTAGGCAGACTGTATAAACTGCACATGGACCTTACCTGAAGAGAGCACGGTCTACATGTAAGCTAAAGGGGCATGTGCAGACCAGGGGGGACAAAAAGAACATGAAGTTTATTAGGAAACTTCATTGACATATCAGCAGAAGAGTTATTTTTAAGCTTTTTATTAGGTTTTGCATTGAAGGGAAGGAATTTTGAAAGATGAAAAGTGGTTAGTCCTTCTACTTCTCAAGATACAGTCTCTCAAGTGTGAGAAATAGTGTCTGTAAGTACCTGAAATTTAACACATGAGCAATAGAGGTAGGCATAAGCAGAAGTGGGAGCCAGTAATGAGTGAAAGGTGATAATATGTAGGGAGGGACAGAGCTGTGAAGAGCTTTGAAAGCGAGGAAAGAAGCCTATGCTTGATTCACTGAAAAGGGGCAAGCAACAAAAAGAGAGCAGATGGTATCAAAGCTTAGAAAATAGTCTTCACAGCAGCATTAAAAGTGGGACAAAGTTGTACTTATCATCAGACAATTGAGGTGACAAAAGCCTGAGTGTGTTAGCTGCATCTGATTTTTCAAGTCCTTAAGGACACCTGGCTCTTAAGGGGACAAGGGATATCTAAATTATATCTCCTGCAAGGCAATGAAGGAAGGGAATATAAAGACTTGGGGGAAATATCTCTTGGTGAGGGGTGTGTGAAGGTTTGTTGGTTTTTTGGTTGTTCTTTGTTCTTTTCTTTTAGCTGATCCAGAGTAATTTATTTTGAGTCAATTCTACAAAAAAGAGGTTCAATTTGAAGTTTCCTTTACATAAAGTGGTTTTTGTGAGCCAAATGATATTTTAATGGACGAGGTCATTAAATAAAATAAAGTTTGATCTAATGGAAAGTAAATTTTCACTGGGAAATCATTCCAAGGAAAAATCTTTAACTATCTTAAAGTGAACATTTTGTAAGCAATCCAATATGTCAGGGATTATCCAGAAAATACTTTCAAATTATGAGACATTTTGCATGCAAACAAAACTGGGTCATGAATAGTGTGAAAATCAAAAACAGACTGCATTACTATAATGCTAGTAGAGATTAACATCAATATTTAAGAAAATATTCCTGAACCTGATTTTTTTTTTGGTTCTGACTACTGCACAAAATGTCAAAAAAATGTACTTGGCAGTATGGTCAAATGGTAATTTGTATCTGTGATGTCATTACCATTTTGTTTCTTCATTGCCACTACTTTTCTTTTTCTTTCCAATGTAGCATAAAAAGGCATTATAACAAGCACATAATGCTAACACTAACCTAGACTACAGATGATTAATGCACAGAAAGCATGTCATAAGTAAAATATCTCTGTATTATTTCTGCCTTTGTGCATTGCCGTGGACCATAGTTAGAGACAGTATCTGTAAAACTTCTTTTAAGTTACCTCGGGTTGCTCTAGAAAATTTAGCTAAGATTAGACAATAGTAATAAACTTGGAGTAATAAATTCTCTAGATAACATTGAGAGAGCAAGAAAGAACATGAAGAAACTAGTAATTGCCTTCCTCTTTGTCGAAGCTTTGAATCACAAAGATTAGCTAGTCACTAGAGCTTGGTACTGAAGTATTGCTAACTACCACCTTTACAGTCCTAATCTATGACGGGCTGTACTTGGCTGGAAATATTTGTCAGTGTGGGGCTCAACTTTCATAGAATCATAGAATCATAGAATCATTTACATTGGAAAAGTCCCTTAAGATCATCGAGTCCAACTGTAAACCTGACACTACCAAGTCCACCACTAAACCATGTCCCTAAGCACCACATCCACACATCTTTTAAATACCTCCAGGGATGGCGACTCAACCACTACCCTGGGCGGCCTGTTCCAATGCTTGATAAACCTTTCAGTGAAGACATTTCTCCTAATGTCCAATCTAAACCTCCCCTGGCACAACTTGAGGCCATTTCCTCTCATCCTATCACTAGTTACCTGGGAAAAGAGACAGACATCCACCTCACTACAACCTCCTTTGAGGTAGTTGTAAGGAGCGATAAGATCTCCCCTGAGCCTCCTCTTCTCCAAGCCTGTAGCGTTGCCTGGGGTTGCTGTGGCCGAAGTGCAGGACCCGGCACTTGGCCTTGTTGAACCTCATGCAGTTGGCCTCGGCCCATCGATCCAGCCTGTCCAGATCCCTCTGCAGAACCTTCCTACCCTCAAGCAGATCAACGTTCCCACCCAACCTGGTGTCATCTGCAAACTTACTGAGGGAGCACTCGATCCCCTCATCCAGGTCATTGATAAAGATATTAAACAGAACTGGCCCCAAAATGGAGCCCTGGGGAGCACCACTTATGACTGGCCACCAACTGGATTTAACTCGGTTCACCACAACTCTTTGGGACCAGCCATCCAGCCAGTTTTTACCCCAGAAGAGTACGCCCATCCAAGCCGTGAGCAGACAGTTTCTCCAGGAGAATGCTGTAGGAAATAGTGTCAAAGGCTTTACTGAAGTCCAAGTAAATAACATTCACAGTCTTTCCCAGTGATATCAAATAACACTTGCTGATGTGTGATTACAACTTCTGTATGGCTTAATTGCCTTCCAAATCCACTAGAAATTCAAATTTTGTGGGTTTTTTTCAGAGTATTGACACTGTTTTGCATATACTTACTTCCTTCTTAGTTAGTCTCCTTTGTCTAGTCAGCCTACTTTTCTCTTTTTTGAGAAACATTTTTCAAGGATGGTTGTTGCCTTGTTCTTTTCATGTCTCTGGATATTGTGGGTCTGTTCTGCAATAGCAAGTGATACACTTCTTGAAACAATTTGCCCACCTTTTTTTCCCTGGCACTATTTTTATGTAGGGATGATTTGAGACACATGTGTCGTTTCAGATTTTTTTTTTAAAGACCAGTCTACTCGTTCTGGGGGTAAATCATCATCTTGGAACTTACCCATAACAAGCTCAAAAATGAGTTGCCAGGATAGATTACATGCCAGAATTACATTCAGAACCTGCATGTACCGAAGACAAAATAAACCATGCCAGCACAGTAACACTGTTAGTGAATGTAAAAGATCCTGCTCTGCCCCTTTCATATCCATCTTGTCTTTAAAACGTGCTCTAAGAGACTCAGATCAAAAGCAGGTGGTACAAGTATAGGTGTCTTACAGCCTTTAGTTACCTGTGATAACCTGGAGGTCTAATGACAATCTAGCACACAGATGCCTGCAGAGATTGTTACTTTCCCTTTTCAAAGAGTAATTATCTGTAGCATGATGAAATATGTTGTCTAGCATACAGAAATTATGATTTCAGTGTAAAAATTAAGAATCATGAAACAAAGTTGTTCTGCTTTTTTTGGGGGGTCATGGTTTTACTTATGTTTCTCTATGATTGATTGTTTTGCATAAAGATTCTATTAACATATGTGAAAATATTAACTTGAATATGTTTGTGAAGTGCTTTCACTGCGCCTCTTCATCTCAATTAAATGAGACACTGGTGCATGGGATCTTTCATATTATTGGCTGCTAAATGAAGTAGGTGAAGCCTTAGGCAAAAATACCACAGAATTACCTAATGTGACTATATCCTAAAGCAATGCATGCCCTGCTACATTTTTTGACTAAATTGTCTCATGAATATGCAAAATGTGGTTAAATTGTGGAGAATGCAAAATTATTTACAATTCAAATACAATTACCCAAACACATATTAAAATTAATGACTTTTGGATAAATGCTAATGAATAGGAAATAATTCTGCTTTTAAAAAATAAGAATATTCCTACATTGATGCATTTTGTTTTTGAAACTAAGTAGTTTCATTTCCAGTTAGAATAGAAAGACTGCCACACTAGTTATTTGTACTAAATGGTCTTTTATCAGAACTTATATTTATGCCTACAAATAACTTCATGTTGCTTTTCTCCTTCTCAGCATGACCTTAGTCAGAATTATTTTATGCATAATTAGGTTTTGCATACACAGATCAACACCTTGGCACAAACATGACACATGACTAGATTGGGCATGCTAACTATCAAAAAATCATAATACAGGTATCAACCGACAAGGGAAAAGTAGACATGCTTCAACATGTCTGCTTATGTGTACTATTTGTGAGGATGGATGAAGTTCTGAATGATGGGAAAAAAAAACATGAAGTTAGGAATTTTCTGAAGATATTACTTTAAAATGCACAGTTACACTCAACACTGGAATAGTGCAAGTCAACATCTATCATATGTGATGATGGCATATTGAATCATTAGCTTGTTAACCATACCATTTTGCTTTTCACATATCAGTTTCTTCCACATGCATTTTTGTGATGGGTAAAATGACACATCATTAGCTACCGCTGTGCATAATAGTTAACTGTTACAGTTCAAGTCAGATAGATTAACATGTAATATGGCCCAATAGAATAGGGGCTTCTGTAAAATACCCTAAATAGGAAAGCAATGACTAAAAAGTCAGAGTCTAGTTATGCAGACATGTTCATAAATAGCTTAGAATCACTGAGAAGCATGAAAAGAGATCCTTCTTAGCAAATATACTGTGTTCTGCTTTTAAAAGAACCAGTTTAGGATGGATTAAACATACTTCTTGAATCACTTACACTGAACAGATAACAAATGCGAGAACAGGACCGAAGTGAAATAGAAGGATCATCCATTTCTTTTGTCAGTAAAACTGAATTTAAATCTTGGCTTTAGAGAAGGTGTTACTTTCTGCTCAGGCAACTAATGAAAGGTCAGATTTTTGTAGGTAATGTAATCTTCAAAATCTCATTACTTCATGATGGTATGTGCAGATATTTTATAGAGCCCAGATATAGCAGAAATAGTCATTTTCATTGAAACATTCATAGAAATTAACCTGTGCACTTAGAACCATAGAATTATAGAATCATTAAGGTTGGAAAAGACCTCTAAGATCATCGAGTCCAACCATCAACTCAACACCACCATGCCCACTAAACCATGTCCCTAAGTGCCTCATCTACACGTCTTTTAAATACCTCCAGGGATGGTGACTCCACCACTACCCTGGGCAGCCTGTTCCAAGGCCTGACCACTCTTTCAGTAAAGAATTTTCTCCTAATGTCCAACCTAAACCTCCCTTGCCGCAACTTGAGGCCATTTCCTCTCGTCCTATCGCTAGTTACCTGGGAAAAGAGACAGACACCCCCCTCACTACAACCTCCTTTAAGGCAGTTGTAGAGCGTGATGAGGTCTCCCCTCAGCCTCCTCTTCTCCAGGCTAAACAACCCCCGTTCCCTCAGCCACTCCTCATAAGACTTGCACTCCAGGCCCTTCACCAGCTTCATTGCCCTTCTCTGGACATGCTCCAGCACCTCAATGTCCTTCTTGTAGTGAGGGGCCCAAAACTGAACTCGGGATTCAAGGTGCGGCCTCACCAGTGCCGAGTACAGGGGCA